>JAOTQW010000039.1:6385223-6404289 GCA_026260075.1 Sisor rabdophorus | reverse complement strand
TCTCTCTCTCTCTCTCTCTCTCTCTCTCTCTCTCTCTCTCTCTCTCTCTCTTAGAAATGGCAAGACATAATCAAGGAAGTAAAATTTCTTCAAAATATAAAGCACCCAAACAGCATTGAATATAAAGGCTGTTACCTAAGAGAGCACACAGCATGGGTTAGTGTTCTAGCCTCGTCTTCTACACTTACAATTACAGATAAAGAGCAATATTTCACACAAGGTTCTGAGGCCCAAAAACCACACTACAGTCTGTCCCACTTGTATGCTCTATGTAGAATTACAGGCCATACTACAGCAGCCATTTTGATTTTGTAAAGTGTCATGACATCACAGCAGCACACGTTTCAAGTTGGATAATGTTAGCTAAAAAATAGATGAGTAATTTAATCACAGGGTAATTTTATAAAGTACCCATGTATGTGTCTGAAGTACTTACAGCTACTTTGGACACACACTGCTAAAGTACACGTCACATGCATCCTTATAAATTAGGGCAGGAGTAGTAGGTCATCTGGGTACTTTTTGTATATTTATTCAGACATGCTGTATAATACTCGGCAAGACACTATATTGTGTACAGTTTTGAACACAGTCGTAGTTTGTATGCTGTGCTCAATGTTCTTTTTTTGCCCCTTTAAATAACAACAAAGTTTATCCTAGTGTTGTGGATAAGGTATATGTAGGCAAAATGTTTGAGGGGCTGTTTGATATTTGTTTTATCTCCTCTGTGCGTCTAGCTGGTAATGGAGTATTGTCTGGGCTCTGCCTCAGATATTTTAGAGGGTAAGCTCTCAAAATTGTATGCACATTTATTGCTACATTACTCCAGAGATCATAGATTTCGGATTAATCAAACGTGTATGTTTGTTTATTTTTATTCCACAGTGCACAAAAAGCCTTTGCAAGAAGTGGAGATAGCAGCAATTACCCATGGTGCTCTCCAAGGCCTAGCATACCTTCACTCCCACAACATGATTCACAGGTGAGAGTGACTTCCTTAATTAAGTTTTGTCCTGCTCTTGTCTACAGAGATGTAAACATTCTGAATATAAATGATAAACAATCTTTTTAATTTTACATTCCTTAATTTTTTGGATTTCCAGTCTTATAAAGTAAAGTTTTAGTTTTGTCAAATTAGTGTCTAGTTGTATCTCAAGTACATTACAGTTTGGCTCACTAATACTAATTATTACTACTGTTATTCAGAAAAAAATTAAACCATCTTGTTGTACCTCTTATTAAATTAATGTTGAAATATGTCCTTTTTGTCCAATATAACAGAGACATCAAGGCTGGAAATATCCTGCTAACCGAACCTGGCCAAGTGAAACTGGCTGACTTTGGCTCTGCTTCTATTGTGTCTCCAGCTAACTCATTTGTGGGAACACCATATTGGTAAGTGCTGTTTCCTTTTTTTGTCAAACCTACAGCTCACTCTTAATTTCAGAGCAAACTAGGTAGATTTTTCTAATACAAAATTTAGAATTATGTTATGTTACTGGTAGCAGTTGCATAGAAGTAAAGAGATTTTTCTGTAGTTTTGCCTTTATTGATTTAGCTCTGTCCTGTTAATAAAGCAAAAAATCTATTTAAAAAAATAAAAATTCCGAAGGAAGGACTGATTTTCTAGTCCAGGAGAAAAAAATCTAAACGTTAAGAAGCTGTCTTTCCAAAAAAAATGCTGCAGTCATATACAGGAGAAAATATGATTGTGGACAGTAATCTGAATAATTAAATAAGGATCCAGGCTAATAAGTGTAAAACCCGTTTATGAATTTTGTCATTTGTATTGGCAATTGCAATTCATAATATTCATCCTTGTTTGACTTAGGATGGCCCCAGAGGTGATCTTGGCTATGGATGAGGGTCAGTATGATGGTAAAGTGGATGTCTGGTCCTTGGGTATAACTTGTATTGAATTGGGTAAGTTTTCAACTGCTATAGTAAACATAGTCTGGATTCCATTTTTTTATTTGTATACATTCAGGAATATGTTAATTCTGTAATATTTACAGAAACCCAATTTTCATTTCTTTGCAGCGGAGAGAAAACCTCCCCTTTTCAATATGAATGCAATGAGTGCCTTATACCATATAGCACAGAATGAGAGCCCAGTCCTGCAGTCAAGTGAATGGTGAGTGCAGTGCATATTGATTTACTGTGATTCAACCCAAGTGCCTGTGCACCTCCCCATGCATTATTTAATCAGCTTCAGCTCTGTTCAAGATGTGATTTGGGTTTAAATCAGCCTCCCTGCTCTATTCTCAGGACTGATTTTTTTAGAAACTTTGTGGACTCCTGTCTTCAGAAGTTGCCTCAAGACAGGCCTACATCTGAAGAGCTTCTACAGGTACATAAACACCTACATGAAAACATCGTTTGACTATATTTAAGTGTTTCTTTCGTTTCTTTGGTGCTTTATTAGAAACTACAGAATACTGTGACCTTGTCAGCTCCTCTAAACCAATGACCTGAAAACAAACATCAAAATCTATTAGGTTTATAACTTAAGGTTATTTATTTAGAAGTTTTTAAAAAGTACATCTTACTTTTGCTCGAAAGCCCCTATATGATTCTTACATTAAGAATCATATTAAAGACTAAACCCCTGGCAACAAAAGTGAGTACACCCCTAAGAGGAAATGTCCAAATTAGGTCCAATTAACCATTCTACCTGTCTGTCATGAAACCCATGTGTGTTACCAGGTCTCAGGTGTGGCTGGGGAGCAGGTGTTACATTTGGTGTTATTGCTCTTACTCTCTCATCATTGCTGCTCAGGGTTAAAGGGTGGGGGGCAGTTTGTCAGTGATGAGCTTATACTCCGTACACTACATTAAAGTGGTCTGCATGGCTGTCGTCCCAGAAAGAAAGTTTCTTCTAAAGATGGTGACAAGAAAGCCTGCGAACAGTTTGCTAAAGACAAGCAGGCTAAGGGCAAGATAAACTTGTTTGTTTTAGATGGTGTCAAGCGTGTGTGGCGGAAACCAGGTGAGGAGTACAAAGACAAGTGTATCTTGCCCACGGTCAAGCATGGTGTTGGTTGTGTCTTGGTCCAAGACTGCATGAGTGCTGCCGATACTGGGGAGCTACACTTTATTGAGGGAACCATAAATGTACTGTGCCAAACTGAAGCAGAGCATAATCCCCTTCTTTCAGTGACTAGGCCAAAGGGCAGTATTCCAGTATGATAACAATCCGAACACAGCTCCAAGACAACTACTGCCTTGCTGGAGAAGATGAGGGTAGAGGTGGCTAAGCATGTCTCCTGACCTAAACCTTATTGAGCAACTGTAGGGCATCCTCCAAAGGAAAATAGAGTAGAGCAAGGTCTCCAACATCCACCAGCTCTGTAATGTCGTCATGGAGGAGTAGAAGAGGATTCCAGTGTGAAGCTCTGGTGAACTCCATTTCCAAAACGGTTGAAGCAGTGCTTGAAAATAATGGTTTTCAATAGAAAATATTGACATTTTGGACCCAATTTGGACATTTCCTCTTAGTTGTATACTCACCTTTGTTGCCAGGGGTTATGAAATCACTACTTTACATTACAACAGAGTTTTATTTCTGTTGTGTTTTTACATAAAAGATAGAATTAATGTTTAGAAGAGATGTAAGTTGTGTGTGTTTGTGTGTGCAACTAATATCTTAAGCAAAATAACTAATGTTGGAAAAAAAAAACAATTTAAGTGAGAAAATGTTTTTTGAGGCACATAATGTTTTAAGCAATATGTTGAAAGGTGGTGTTTTGCTGTTATCAATGTAGGATGTTTGTCCATGTTTTATATTTACCGGATTCCCATGTACTGCAGCATGCCTTTGTGTCACGTGAGCGACCAGAATCAGTGCTGATGGACCTTATCCAGCGCACCAAGGATGCTGTGAGGGAGCTGGACAACCTGCAGTACCGCAGGATGAAGAAAATAATCTTCCCTGATCCACAGAATGGACCGGTAGCAGAGGTTCAGGACGAAGAGGAGGTTGCTAATTATCCCCAAAACCCACCACCCCTGCCCACCCCTTTCTTTTCATTATTATTTATTTATATACAATTTCTAATTAATTGAGTATCTTGATCACTAGATCACCTTATGTGCCCAGTGTAATAGTTTACTGTGAAACCACCAATTGGTGCAGTGAAGGTGTTTTTTATTATTGTAGGAGCCAGAGCGTACAGGCACAGTGAACAGTGTGGGTAGCAGTCAGTCAATCCCCAGCATGTCTATCAGTGCCAGTTCACAAAGCAGCTCTGTCAACAGCTTAAATGATGCTACTGAGGACAACAAGAGTGAGCTGGACTTGTTGGAGGGCGATCACACAGTCATGTCCAACAGTTCCGTCATACACCTTAAACCAGTAAGTGCGCTAATTTTGAGTCATCAAAACGCATTCGCTGCTGTACATCATTTTAGATAGCTTGTTTGCACATGACCTCATCGAGCAGAAACTTAAAATGGCTATGTTTTGGAGTGTTGACAGTTGTCAGTTGAACCCAGACAAAATGTAAAGTTTCTGTGAGCATTTATCAATGCTTATATAACATTAATTGAAAAATGAAATCTGCAAATAATGTGCTTCTCTTCATTATATAAAGATTAAAAACAATATGGTTAGCACGGTCACCTCACAACAAGAAGGTCCTGGGTTCAAATCCCAGGCACGGGGTCTTTCTGTATGGAGTTTGCATGTTCTCCCTGTGCTTGCGTGGGTTTCCTCCGGGTACTCCGGTTGTACCCCCTGCCTTTCGCCCTATGTGCGCTGGGATAGGCTCCAGCAGACCCCTGTGACCCCAAGTTAGGGAATAAGCGGGTATAGAAGATGAATGAGTGAATTAAATTATTTTGTATTTATTATTTACAATATTAAATTATTTTATATTTCTTTTTGAAAATAGTCTTTGAACTGCTACAATACAAACTTTCTTTGAACTTTAACTTGTAGCCATCTGTTCAGACTTTATACATTAGCCAAACAAGCTTTAATTTATTTTGACTGTTAATTATTTGCGAATTTCATTGCATTTATTCAAAAATCAATAATAAACTACTAAAGTGGCTTAATGGCTATTAATTATTTCTAATTATCATGATTGAAATGATTTCTATCAAACATTCCTTAACACTGTATAACGTGTATAAAATATATAAAAATGTTTCAGGGAGAGGAGGAGAGCCAAGAGGAGGCCCCAGAGGCTCCTAGTGAGCAAACTGAAGAGCAGTCTCCTCCTGCACAGACCCCTCGCCGCCACTGCAGAAACAGAGAGCATTTTGCAACCATCCGCACAGCCTCTCTGGTGTGATACCATTTTACTATGACATGCATTTTAATGTATTTAAAAAATAAGAATAAAGAAATATTAATGTAGTTTTCTGAGGGGGTTTGATGTTAATGCTGTGAATGTGTGTTGTGAGTGTATACGAGTATAACAGTTGTGTTTGTAATTCAGGTGACCCGTCAAATCCAGGAGCATGAGCAGAACTCTGAGCTTCGGGAGCAGATATCTGGATATAAGCGAATGCGGCGGCAACATCAGAAGCAGCTGTTGGCTTTGGAGAACAGACTCAGGGCAGACCTCGATGAGCACAGGCTGAAATTAGACAAGGAGCTGGAGAATCAGAGAAACAGCTTTGCTGCTGAGATGGAAAAACTTGTTAAAAAGCACCAGGCAGCTTTGGAGAAAGATGTAAATAACAGCGCCATTGTTACTTTTCAGAATTATCATGTGTTTGAAGGTTGAAAAGTGTCAATGGTTTTTAGTTTTAAAAAAAGACAACATTTTCCATTTAAGGCCAAGAACTTTGCCAATGATGAAAAGAAGTTTCAACAGCACATCCAGAGCCAGCAGAAAAAAGAGCTTAACAGCTTCTTGGACTCCCAGAAACGCGAGTACAAGATGCGTAAAGAGCAACTCAAAGAGGTGAAAAAACAACTCTTTAAAAAACCATGTTAAATCTTTAAAAATGTTATTTCTCTAATGCAATTTTAGCCTGTTAGTTGTGTTGATTTTGTCGCATAAAAACCACTTATTCTGGAGCCTAATTGTGGTCGGCCAATGCAGCCAACACTATTTGTTTGTATAAAGCGGTTTTAGTTGGTCGAAATAGTCAACAAAAACATTTACCAGTGCCACTTGGAATTAACAGTGACATAAAAGGGGGTTTAATATGAGCCTTTGTTAGTTATTCATATGTTAGAGCCACAGGAAAAAACAGATTATGCTTTTCTCAGTGGGGAAGATGGTCTACTCCCTCTTTCAGTTTGTCACAATAGCTGACTTTTGGTACATACCGCTGGAAAATTAACAAATTAAAAATAATAGCATTAAATTAAAAAAGAGCTTTTTATTTAAAGTTTGCACTATAATCAACAGACATGTCATATGTTATACAATTTTATTATTGTATACAATGACTTTTAACAATAAACAATTTATTATTCAGTAAAATGTACATATCTTTAGGAGCTAAATGAGAATCAGTCAACACCAAAGAAAGAAAAACAAGAGTGGCTGTCAAAGCAGAAGGAGAACTTGCAGCACTTCCAGGCAGAAGAGGAGGCAAACCTTCAACGCAGGCAGCGGCAGTACCTTGAGCTTGAGTGCCGGAGGTTCAAACGACGTATTCTTGTTGTTCGGCACAATGTGGAGCAGGATCTGGCAAGAGAGGTGAGCAGAACCAGCATTATCTTTCAACCACAGATGTTTGTTCGAGATGTGAAAAATCTGCAAATTGTGTCTGGTAAATTGTTAGTCACAGGTATCTGGTTAAATGCAGACGCAAAACATGCTGTCTTCACCATGACGCTAATGCGTTACTAATTTCTGTATTTAAGGAGTTGAATAAGCGTCAAACCCAGAAGGACCTGGAACATGCCATGTTACTAAGGCATCATGAGTCCATGCAGGAGCTGGAATTCAGGCATCTGAGCACCATCCAAAAGACACGGGCTGAACTTATTCGCTTACAGCACCAAACTGAGCTCACAAACCAGATTGAGTACAACAAACGCAGAGAGAGAGAGCTTCGGCGTAAGCATGTACTGGAGGTCCGCCAGCAACCCAAAAGCCTAAAGGTGACATACCAGCTATAATGTAAAGTATAAAGCCTATTATTTAAGGTATAGTTTAAAGCTACAAGTAACATGATCCACTGTTCCTGTGCTGCATATACTGATTAGAGACCTGAAACATTTCCCCACCTTCACCACTCTCTTCTTTTTCACTAAAATATGCCAAAATATTTCTTTACAACACATTATATTCCTCTAGAGGATAAGGTATGGCATTTTAAAATACACATAGCATTGTTTTTTGGACTGTAGTGTGGATAAACATGCTAGAGAAATTAGTTTTCTGTAAAAACAAAAAACAAAATGTTTTTTGTTTTTCAACCTTCCCCCAGCAGCATTGTGATACAGTAGGTTTAGTGCTGCTGTCCCCAGTGGCTTCACTATAGTATTACATTTCAGGGAAAAAAGAAGACCTGTGACCTATAATTAAGTAAATGGTTTTTTTGTTGCTGTTGTTTTTGGGGTTTTTTTTTTAAGTTAACCCCCTTTAAAAGTCTTTCTGGATAGTCTGTCTAACTGCTTTAATCCTAATACCCGTCTACATTTACTGTTCTTCCATCAGCCCAAAGAAATTCAAATTAAGAAACAGTTTCAAGAAACCTGTAAAATCCAGACACGACAGTACAAAGCCCTGAAAAGCCAACTGCTGGAGAGCACGCCTAAGGCAGAACACAAAACCATGTTAAAGAGGCTGAAGGAGGAGCAAACGCGCAAACTGGCCATCCTAGCAGAGCAATATGATCACTCAATCAATGACATGCTTTCCACACAAGCTGTAAGTGATGCACATAACAGTTGTCACTGAAGTTCTGGAAAATTTAGGAAAATAATTTTTGATATTATTTTATTGAAATTGTAAATTTTGTTCTTTGGTCACAGTTGCGACTAGATGAGGCACAGGAGGCTGAGTGTCAGGTACTGCGGATGCAACTGCAGCAGGAGCTGGAGCTGCTGAATGCGTATCAAAGTAAGATTAAAATGCAGTTGGAGTCACAGCAGGATCGAGAGAGGAAGGAGTTGGAGCAGAGAGTGTCTTTGCGCAGGGCTCTGCTGGAACAGAAGGTCTGGTACATTCCACAGATACACCCACAATGGATTTAGTTATCAGGAAAAAGAATAATATTTTTTTTTTGTTAAACTAAAAATTGGTTGTTTCAGTTTGGCAAAAAATGTGCTCTTCATGATACAAAAATGAGAAACATGAGAAACATGTTTTTATCTAGGTCTGGTGCGCGCGCGCACACACACATACACATACACACAAACAAACAATATGGGTTAGTTATTAGAACATGCATAATACAGAGTGGTTGTGTATATCTGTGTATGTCATATGTGACTGCAATGTCCGGTGTTTTGTTGCCGATAGATTGAAGACGAGATGCAGTCTCTGCAGAACGATCGTGCCGAACGTATCCGCAGCCTGCTGGAGCGCCAGGCTCGAGAGATTGAGGCCTTTGACTCCGAAAGCATGCGTCTCGGTTTTAGCAACATGGTGCTGGCTAACATTTCCCCGGAGTCGCTGAGCAACAGCTTTCCTGGAGCACCAGCCAACTGGGCTAACTCAGCCACTTCACAGAGTTCCCAGTGGAGCTGTTGCACAGGTTCTGGACATCAGTACCCGCCAAACCAGGGAGGAGCCTCTGGACAGCAGGTTTGGGGAGGATCTGTCTCGGGAGCAGCACCTCCACAGTGGAGTCATGCAGCAGGGGGCCTCCTGGGGGCTGTGCCAAAGAGCAGCGGAGGGAGTATGGCAATGAGAAACAGCCCACAGCTCCTCAGGAGAACCACATCAGGTGGGCACAGTGAGCAAAACATGAGCAGGAGCACCAGCATCACCTCTCAGATATCCAATGGCTCCCACTTATCCTACACATAGACCCCTGAGTACCAGTGCCAGGTCCATATAGACTTTTAAACAGGTTGAGAGACTGCCAGTGGGCATGTAGAATCAGCTGAATGGTGCTCTAACCTGCTTGACCCTTTCTCTGTTTAGTGTTTTTTTCCTTTACACATGCAGTGTGAGGTATGGATAAACATTGCTCAGGTCAGTAGCTGTTCTTTTTTGTGCATGACAGTTAATTGACCCAGACGGAGAGTCTAACACTGCAGCTTACATCATTCTCTCGGAATTCCTGTGAATCTTTTTAACTGTCTTTGAGATCCCTATCATAACTATTTAACATGCATGCCCATTGTGTGTAACAGATGGCAACACACACACAAGATTTCTGGCCATTTGTTCAACTCCATACTGCTGGATTAATGACTTTTGAAGTGCAAGGGGACATTGAACAGACCGCTACACACAAGTCTGAAAATAACTCTAGACAAAATGCCAAAATAAATCCAGTTTAGCAAATCTTAGGCTTCCATTCTGCCATATTGCTAGCCTGCTGTTATGCTTCAGCTGCATTAGGTAGTTTGTCTTAAAGAAAATGTTATTTGTATTCACCCCATAGTTGTGTTGTATGAAGGAGAGTGAAACGGCTCTCAGTTGTCTGCACTGCACTGGTTTTACAATCGTAAGCATTACATTCATGAATACATTCAAGGAATCGAGAACTTGGTGCTTTTGAAGTGTGTTATGATTTTAAGATTGTTAGGATATACCTTTTACTTTTACAGTCATTTAACAGTGCAATAGTACTTTTATTTAAATTATTATTTGTGTAAAGATATGCAGACGATCCTATTGTCAGCATTGTTGTCCCAATCATGTTTTGAAGAATTTAGGGTTTCAATCTCCTGTTCCACAAATGAACACTCCTCTAAAAAACAAATCCAAAACAATAATGTTAAGGTTAAAAGATATCAAGCACCTTGTCTTCCTTTTTAATGTCATTTATATAGAAAAAAATATCCACTATGTTTTCAGTTTGAACCTAGGGAAAGTTCACACTAGACCATTTTGATTAACAACATTGTGGAATTCCTTAATATAGTTATATTTGGATATTTTTCACTGTAGATAATTGTAAAAACTGCATAGTTACTTGTTTGCTTTTAAATCACCCACAAATCTCATTCTATAATTTGGTGTGGAAAGAAGTAAAGTGGAAATAGAGTCGAAAATGGTTTTAATAACAATTCCAGTTTGTTCAGGGAATAGATGGGGTGGAATATGGGTAACAATTGTGATTGTTTAATGTATTAATCAGTGGCTGTGTGTACCCTGATATAGTCACTGTGTTTTTCTGCCATATTCAGTAACTAGTGGTAAATGGTGCCTACATTACAAGATGCCAAACATTAGCACTTTATGTTATGTATTGCAACCACTTTTGAATGCGACACTTATAACAAAAGACAAGCCTGGACCGTCTTCAAACTGACGCCAAATACAAGCACAGGAAAGCTAAAGTAACACTTAAGTGGCCCAGCTAATAGACAGTCTAAACAAAAATGGCTGACTCAAATCCTGAATGAACGTATGAATCAGGGCAGAATGATGTGTATGAACGAGACGGAAGAGCTGCATGTACGAAATAGGATGAAAGAGCACATTGTGTTGACCACTAAGTTCATGACAGCAGGCTGAGCAATGCAATGCAAAGAGGCAGATGATAAAGGGAGTGGGTGCTCACTCAGGACAAAGTTAATTAATATGGTGAGGACAAAGCTTTAGATATGACCAAACGCAGGCAGAGATTTGGGGTTTATCATTTTTATCCTTGCTCTTGCTTGTGCTCTGTGGAGTAGGTAGTGCTGCCTGGAGCCCTGGGTACATGAGTCTTGTTGCTGATGCCCCTGTGAACCCCTTTTTCTTGGATTTTCTCATCCGCTTATCACACTAAGCCAAGCGTCGTCTGCTTCCAGGTGTTTCAGCTGATAGACCAGTGAATGCACTTTGAAACAAAAAATAGTTTTCTCTTCTAATCAGTTTTGTTTACACTCTAAAAATGGCAACCGCCTGGATCCATAGTGAACACTTTTTTTTTTTTTTTTTTTCCAACCTTTTAAACAAATACTGATGGACGCATTATTGTTTCTTCCTTGTATAGTTTTGTTTTATTGTTGTGCACTTGTAAGTAAAATAGATTTGTTCTCTTAAGGAAAGACGCATAAGGTGAGGCACTGGTGTTTTCTAGTTTTTTTGTAAATTAAATTCAATGTTTTTTTTATAACTAAATTCTTACTCACCAAAATCAAAGACAGTTTATTGCTATAGTTTATTTAATTAACGGTGAAGCTTAAATCCACATTTGTGTGTGTTTGGGGGGGGGGTCATATTGTATATTACGATAGATTAAAAACAGTCTACAAACTAGGCGGGCGTGCTTTTATTTCAACCTTTTGGAAAATAAATGAACTTGTGCAAGTAAAGAACTACTCTGGAGAAGTCTCCAGGTTGGATTTCAGGGATTTGTGTTTTGTTTAGTTTTTTTTTTACCACTGCACACGTTTAGTTCTCCCAATTCCATAAGAGTTCAGACATCTCTCATCAGTCTGCTTCAGTCCTATTTGTCATAATTCATCTGTTTTTCTCTGTTTGGTTTATTTTTAATTAATTCCCTTTTTAAAAATACAAAGCCTCAAAATATATAACACTTTCATTGATGTATATCTAAATTTTTATCCTCCTCTAAACAAAAGCTACAGTCTTAACAGAACAGTAGCACAATCTTTAGGCGTAATTTTGGCTGAATCAGTTTTAATGGTTAGATACATTAACACGTTTTTCCCCCTGATTGTTATTTCTTGCTTCCGTCATTTGGATCAACTTTATTCTTTTTATATAGAATGTTGAATCGATTTGAAACTTTTGTTTCAATGATTTGAATGAAGGAGGGTGGTAATACTGATGATAATTACTGGTATCTGTCATATACACCATTTTCTAGGGTTTTTTCTAGTTTAAACACTCTGATCAAACACTGTGCCATTTCACAGCAGCCAAACTTCTTCACTACTGCAGTGTCTCCTCTCCAGTGAAATCAGGAGTGAGTATTTTACTCTATTGCCAACATGAAATAAATCTGAAAGCGTTCAGGGGACTTAAAAGAAGAAACAATACATTTTTCTAAAGCTCTGTAATATCAGTATTCATTGTTCTCTGGTTGAGCATCACCGCTACAGTCCATACGTAATCTGTATCAAAATGTATAGATTGTGAAACATGTTAGTGAATGTCTAAAAAATTATGGCTTGAGATTATATTAAAGTATTCAAAAATCAAAGAAAATAAACATCTAGGGTTTAATAAACAATGTTGCTTGTACTGTATTGTCTTGATGGAGGAATAATGGAGAGAGGATTGGCTGGAATAAAATCATTTTAGTACAAACGTTTGTCCTGCTTTTTATTTAGATATTTCGATTTTATTTGGATAACGGTGAGAAGTTGTCCATCAGGAGAACAGGTGCGTTTCCTAATATTTTACATTTACAGCATTTCGCAGATGCCCTCATCCACAGCAAAATGTCTCTTTTATGCATCTGAGAAATTGGGGTTAAGAGCCCTGCTGGTGGTAGCTTGGTGGTGCTGTGAATCGAACCCTGGTCTTACTGGCATCAGTCCAAAGATTTACCCACTAGGCCACCTCTTCCATACGTTTTTTCCTGCCAGTGCCAGGAATTGGGTCACGTGCATGTTATGCTACAGCAAAGTCTGTAGCCCTCTGTGTGAGCTGGCTGCAACAAAAATAATAACTGAGCGGTTGAAGTTATTTTACAAAGTGGGAGGAGGTAGAATAACTTTTTTAAAATAAGTAAATTATAAAATGAAATATATTTGGTAAAAACACCATATTTCTAATTTACTTCTTCGCTTCCGGTTTAGCCCTAAACGCTGTGCGTGTCTCAAATCACATCCTCCTTCACTCGCCGCTCCCTACAAAGTGAAAATAAAGTGCGTCACTGTGGCAGTTTAGCATCATTAAGCAAACGTTATTAGTTTACCAAAACCCACTGCAATGCATTGCAAGATTTTCGAACTAAACGGAATATTAAATAATCCGTAATACATTATAAAAATATCACGATACAAAATACTTATGATAGAAAATAACTCAAAAAAGTGAACTTTATGCAGGGTGATTTTGGACACGCCCCTGATTGTGAGACTAGCCTAGTATGAACCGTTTGAGCCTCCGTAGTGAAGATGTGTACGTGGTTTAGGAAGCGCGTTTGTTTCTCGTTTGCGCGTGCGATGATTTAAAGATCAGAAGAGGAGGGTGGTAATTTTATTTAGGAATGACGTCACCAGTGTGAGTTACTTGTGGCGGACATGTTGCCGTTTTTTCGAGACTTTTCTTTACTGGAAGTTTTTAATGATCAGCGGACACAGGACGTGTACTGAAGAAGCTGTTAGTTTTTAAAACAAATCTGTTTGGTTGTTTATCGCATATATACAGAATCCTTAGGATGGAAGGAATACACACTTTTATAGACTTTCTTGTTTAAAATCGGCTGCAGTTAACACTTCTGAAAAGAGGGATCCGAAAGAGAGAGAGAGAGAGACTGGGGATAAAAAGAAAAAAAAGAAGCCAGCTTAAGGAAGAAATCGAAATTGAGGAAGTGAGAGATTAGGGATGAAAAAGAGAATAAGAGGGAAAAAAGATCTTGAAGGCGGGAGAAAGAGAGACAGAGAGATTGGGGAAAGATAGATTGGGAGAGAGAAACTGAAAGAGATTAGAGGTAAAGGGGAGACTGAAAGAGATTGGGTAAAAAGAGAAAGATTGGGATAGAGAGAGGGAAGATTGGGGAGAGGGAGACTATGACTGTGAGAGGAAGAGAGAAACTGGAAGAGATTGAGGGGAAAGGGAGACTGAAAGAGGGAAAAGGAAGATTGGGGAGAGAAAGAAACTGAAAGAGGGAAAAGAAATATTGGGGGGGAGAGAGAGAAACTGAAAGCTATTGGGGTAAAGAGAGAGACTGGGGAAGAGAGGGAGAGAGATGTTCCTATGATGTTCCTGACAGTAGAACCTTTTGAGTTTAGTTAAATTTAGAGTCTGTGTTTCCAGACAAGGAAATGGATTTCCACTTGTGTTTACATGGAAACCTGCGAAGTGAACAAAGAGGACAGATGAAGAAAGCATCTGTGAGCAGAGCGTAAACCTTTCTGAAATTGTGTTAAGTGTGTGTGTGTGTGTGGTGTTACAATATGGGACTCAGAGCCCAGATGTTAATATGGGGACTTGTGTGGCTTTGTGTGAGCAGCTGCCACTCAATTCCCACTCAGCACTGCGACACCGGCAAGGTAACCAAAACCCATCTGAATACCACGTCCTTCAAACTTTTTTTCACAGCGATTCTTTCGGCTTTCTTTAATAGGGTTCCGGTATAACTGATGTTTATTAGGATTGTAAATGGATTTTTTTCGCCTTATAGATTAGTTGATTAGTTGTTACGACTTGCAGACAGGTAAGCGTTCCTATTCGAGAGTAGACGTTCTGTTAAACGAGCTTACAGGCGAGATAAACAGCCATGGAATAAAATTAAAATCACTCAACACATTTGGTTACATTTTCTGAATTGTGACTCTGTTACTCATTGGGTTTTTATGCTGGTTGGTATGTAGTATCACTTGCTCCATCACTATGAGATGTTGATTACATAACATAATAATTAATCTTGGTATTTTTAATTAATAAAAATATCTGGGCGGGTTTTCTGCTTGAAAGCAACCCTTTATCATCGAATACAGATATGATGTGTAAATCATATATTAAAAAAATAGAAGTCTGTTAAATTGTTCATATGATAGGGTGGGTGTGTTTATACTCTAAATTGAGTTGTTTATTACTCTAAGAGATTTATTGCTTATTGTCATATATTATCCAAAGGCAAAGCTGGAAATTGACCTCCCTCCTCAAGATTTGTTTCTGTGCCCGAACCCGAGACCAGTAACTCCAGCCCCGGTAATACTATCTGTTATGTCTAGTCCATTGAATGAAGTTTTATTATGATATAAATAGAGACTGTAAATGTTCTTTCTAAAACATTTTCATCACATACCAATACATAAGACAAAGTCAATTACACGACAATATATAAGCTGCGCAGAACAAGACGTAAAACATGGAATCATAGTGGGTTAGGGGTTTGATCAGTCCAGCTGAGCGATGAGAGGTGTGGAGTAATATTACGGTAGCTCTGGTCATGGATAGGATGCTCCTGACCAGCCACCATATTCCAAAAAAAGTGACAATTGAAGAACTGTGGAGGCTCTAGATTTTTGACAAATTTCCACCTTTAATCGAGTGTCACCCAATGGGCTTTTTATAATAGTTCAATCTCATAAAACTTTTTATGCAGGATTGTTATGCTTATTTTAGGGTGATGTTCAACTGTCCCCTGTCTCCCAGAGAAACCATCGACATAAATGTACAGTAATGAGTCTTGGTAGGCAGCATCTTAGAACAGACACCATTGAATCATACTGCATAGAAAAAAAATTCTGAAACACTTATAAGACCTTTATAAGATTGAGATTTATACCTCAACACAAACTTCCAGTTTGTGTATCTGGAAGCTGGGTAAAGGTGAGTCTCGGGTCATACGTGTGAACGTGTGCAGCTGCATGAACCTTGTCCTCTAGTGGGAATTTGACCTAATTGGTTATCTTTTCCAACTTGTGTTGCAGAAGCTACTTGAAGTTTCCAGAAAATATTCTCCACAGGTAAAACATTCACCGCTCCATGTTAAATTAACCTGCTTCCCATATGATACATTTCATCTTTAATTGATTGATGAGAAGTTGACTTAACAGTTATGCTCCAGATCTCAGTTTTAAACCCAAATATTAGTATTAATCTAATAACTTTGGAAATAAAAATTTTCTAATAATCCGCTGGATTCACAATAGAGCAAGGCAGGATAAACATGTAACAGGTACCAGCTCGGAAGAAGCAACCTCACTCGCCTAAATGATAGATATGGACAAATACAAAGTTTAATGCATGTTAATATAAAGGTATTACACACTATATACTACACACTAAATCATAATAAATAGATTTTAGCTAACTGTGATGGACTGGCAACCTGTTCAGGGTGTACCCCCTGCCTCTCGCCCTATGCGCGCTGGGATAGGCTCCAGCAGACCCCCATGACCCCCAGAATAAGCGGTTATAGAAGATGAATGAATGAATGAGTTTTTAGCTGTGTCTTTAATTTTGCCAGAGGCATCATTCCATATGCACGGTGGCGTAGTGGTTAGCACAGTCGCCTCACTGCAAGAAGGTCCCAGGTTTGATTCCCGGGCAAGGGGCCTTTCTGGGCAGAGTCTGCATGTTCTCCTGCACTTGTGCGGGTTTACTCTGGGTTCTCTGATTACCTCTTACAGTCCAAAAGCATGTACATTAGGTTGATTGGTCATTTTAAATTGCCCTTAGGAGTGTTTGTGTGTGGGTGTGGTTGCACTTCTGTATGGACATGTGTTGGACTGGTGACCTCTTTAGGGTTTAACCCTGCCTCTATGCCCTATGTGCGCTGGTATAGGCTGTGGCTGACCCATGTGACCCTGAGTTAGAAACCTGTTTAACCTTTAATGGCCTTTATCGTTTCAGCCTGCTGAACATGTCTGCATGGATCTTCCCATAACATACAATCACACAATCCCAAACAGGTAGGCACACCCACACCCACCCAAAGTTGAACTTTCAGGGGTTATTTCGGGGTTATCGGATTACTAAATTCAATTTGCATACCTTTCTTTCTAAAAGAAAGACCTAAAAAAAGAGATCAGGTTTCAGCTGCTTTTGAGATAAAACATTTGAAATGTGGACGAGACCGTTATAGATTGTGATCTTTATAATGACATTATTTCAGATGAATTTTAGTCTTATTATGCAAGATACACAGTGTTAATTACAAACAAACATACGCAGTATTTTGTCAAAGAAGATATATTTATTAGATCTTGTGTAAAAACACTAAGGAAATTAAACTCTGCTACAAGGTAAATTAGTGAATTTACAGCTTGTGTAACAGTGTAAATTGCTGTCCCATTTAAAAAAAAAACTTACACAGACATTAATGTTTAAACCCCTGGCAACAAAGGTTAATACAGCTCTAAGAGAAAATGTCCAAATTGGGTTTAAAATGTCAATATTCTGTATGGCCACCGTTATTTTCCAGCACTTGGGCACTCATGCAGACCATGACACTCCCACCACCATGCTTGAACGTAGGCATGACACACTTGTCTTTCTACTCCTTAACTGGTTTCCACCACACACACTTGACACCATCTGAAACAAATAAGTTTATCTTGGTCTCATCAGAACACAGGACATGGTCAGGTAATCCTTGTCATTAGCCTGCTCGTCATGTGGCTTTCTTTTGCATCATCTTTAGAAGAGGCTTCCTTTTGAGACAATAGCCATGCAGACCAATTGGATGCAGTGTGCAGAGTATGGTCTGAGCACTGACAGACTGACTTTTCACCCCTTCAACCTCTGCAGCAATGCTGGCAGCACTTTTATTTCCCAAAGACAACCTCTGGATATGACGCTGAGCATGTGCACTTTTTCTCCACCTGTGCACCTGTCCTGTTAAATCGCTGCATGGTTGCGACCGTGCTGCAGCTCAGTTTCAGGGTCCTGGCAGTCTTCTTGTAGCCCAGGCCATCTTTATATAGAGCAACAATTTTTTTTTTTTAGATCCTTAGTGTTTGCCATGAGGTTCCATGTTGAACTTCCAATGACCAATATGTGAGAGCAATAACACCAAATTTAACACACCTGCTTCCCAGTCACACCTGAAAACTCGTAACACTGACGTGTTTCATGACAACAGAAAGGAAAAATAGTTACTTGGACTCAATTTGGACATTTCCATTAAGGGCTGCACTCACTGTTAGTGGCGGGGGTTTAGACAATAATGTCTTTTATTTTTAAGAAATTTAAAGGTCTACTCACTTCTGTGCCATATTGTACATTTTAGTGTGTGTGTGTGCGTGTGTGTGTGTGTGTGTGTTGGCTGGTTTTCTCCAGTGGAATTCACAGACCTATAGGGGCACAGAGTGGCGAGTACCTGTATTGCCCTCCTCAGCGCTGGATAAATAACCTGAAGGTAATATTCAAGTTTAAGAAATGTTGGCTAAGAAATTACACAGCTGAGTGTAAAGGATACTGAGTGTAAAGAAACCTCTGAAGCGCAACATCAAAATTTACTGTATTACTAAAGAAAGATTATCCAGATGTTGGCTAATTTGGATCTGGATACAGTGTTGTTAATAAATGTAAATGCTGGTTTGTAAATAGGTGGCTGTGGTGTAGTGGGTAGCCTCACAGCAAAAAGCTTCCAGGTTTGATTCCAAGATCTTTCTGTGTAAAGTTAGCATGTACTTCCAGTGCTTGCGTTGGTTTACTCCAGTACTCGTGTATATTAGGTTGGTTAGTAATTATAAATGGCCCATAGAAGTGTGTGTGTGTGTGTGTGTGTTTGGCCCTGTGATGGACTGCTGACCTTTCCATTGTGTGACCTGTACCCTTTCATGTTTTTACATTTACAGCATTTGGCAGACGCCCTTATCCAGAGCGAATTACAACTGAGCAATTAGGGGTTAAGGGCCTTGCTTAGGAGCCCACAGTGGTGGCTTGGTGGTGCTGGTCTTTCTGGTAGCAGTCCAAAAACTTAACCACTAGGCCACCCTTTCCCCCATGTATTTTGCCCTCAGAGATCTGGTATAGGCTCCAGCAGACCCCTTTGGGTAAAAATAGTTAATAAACAAAATAAGGAATAAGCAGATATAGAAAATGGATGGATAAATAAATGAATGGTTTATTACTGGGTCAGTATTATGTTGAAGTCTGAGAAATATGGGGCAGTGATTCAGGTTGTTAATCCAGAAGGTAAGGGTTTAAGACCAAGAACCACCAAGCTGTCACTGCGGGAACTTTGAGCTCTCCATTCATGATGTTGATCCTGTATGAATGTGTATGAATTTTACTAAGCTGGGCTTTGCAAAAAAATGGGTATCACTGTGCTCTAATCTAAATTCATTCATTCATCTTCTATACCCGCTTATTCCTGAACTTTTCGGGGTCACAGG
>JAOTQW010000039.1:6364262-6385123 GCA_026260075.1 Sisor rabdophorus | reverse complement strand
AACCTAATGCACATGTTTTTGGACTGTGGGAGGAAACCTGAGTACCCGGAGGAAAGCCATGCAAGCGCGGGAAAAACATGCAAACTCCGCACAGAAAGATTCGAACCCAGGACCTTCTTATTGTGAGGCGAACGTGCCAACCACTACGCCACTATTTTTTTGTTTTTGTTTTTTATTATTTGTGTATTAAAGGTCCACCTGCTCTTATTTCAAAACAAACACCCTTCCAAAACTCGGTGGTAATCTCTATATTTGGTTATGCAAGCATGAGTGTATGTGTGTTTTGAGGACTGTTTGTGATACTCACAGAATTGTGCAACAGAAGAAAAACAAATACAGTGCAATATGTAGCTTGCCCTAGACTTTATATTGTGAAACAGTTATGGCAAATAAGAGGGACATAAATAGTTTGCAATCCTGCACCAGTCATTTATTCATTCATTCCTCTTCTATACCCACTTATTCCCTATCTCTTGGTTAAGGGGTCTGGTGGAGCCTATTCCAGTGCACATAGGGCAAGAGGCAGGGGTACAACCTGGACAGGTCGTCAGTTCATATAGATGATATAGGCAAACAACCACACACACATGCACTTCTATGGGCAGTTTAGAATCATCGATCAACCTAAGGTACATGCTTTTGGACTGTTGGAGACACGGAGACACGGAGAACATGCAAATTCGCACAGAAAGACCCCTTGCCGGGGAATCCAACCCAGGACCTTATTGCTGTAAGGTAACTGTGCTAACTACTATGCCACCACGCTGCCCCTTTACCAGCCGTTTTTCTCCATGTATAATTATGTAATACTTTATTCACACAAATGGTTAGCGTTCCTAAATGTTAGGTCTGCCCAAGACATATCCAGCCATGTAATATTAATAATGGTGTCCATATCCTTTTAAAGTAAGTAGGTTGGGAGCTCTTACCTGAGTAAAAGCTGGAGATCCACATGACTTCCATTAAGACGACTGAGTGACTGTTTCTGGATCTTAGTCGTGAACTCAATATTTATCTCCGGTATTGACCACCTTGAGAAAATCGGCTTCGTTGATAGCATTTTGCTCAAAGTTTCTTCTGCTCTGGTAACAAAATTCTGCCATTATACATTTTATTCAAAGATTTCTGCGTCAAAATCTCGGATCAGCATCTAATTCTCACGCTGTCAGACATCAAACATCGTCCTTCCAAAGTCTCTGGTGTTCTGCTACTTGTAAGCTTTTTTGGTTCACTTTCAACATTCTTGACCATCTTTGAACTTAGGGCATCATCCCTAATAACCTGTTGGATAACCTGTAAAGGTCTTGCACTGATTTGTGACCTACAGTCGTAATCGTTCACGCATGCCCAGTCCAGTGTGTTGTCTTTGGCTGCCTGTTTATATGGATGTCACACAAAGCCCTCTGCTGATATTAACCTCAATTATTATTTTTCTCTGTGCTCTCTTCATAAATGTTAAAATAGTTAACCTTTATCGTTAAATCACCTAAAGGTTATGTTCATGGCACATCTATGTAAGCCGGTAATGTCTCTCACCCTTTAAACCAGCCATTTTCACACCATTACAGTCTTAAAAAACAGACTATTACACAAGCAGATATTCATTTCAAGCTTTTAAAAATAATCTATTACAAAATGTATAATTAATTTTACATTTTATAACAAGGTTTTTTACATTTTATTCCAAGTTTATAAATATGCCCTTGGTAAATATATGAGCTGAAACAGTTTACGTTTTTTTCCCATAGATGGGAGGGTGAGTCTGTTTTTGGCAAAACATGAATGTGAAATTAACTGTTAGTACAGCAGCATCCTGTTAGATTTACATCTATGTGAAAAGTTATTTACTTTCTGAATAAAGATTTAAAATTCTACACATTCATGTATCTGCTGAAGAGGAAGTAAAACAAGGGTTTTTTTTTAATTATCAAGAAATTCATTTTAAAAATCAGATTTATGAGTAATAAAGTCAGATAATAAAAAATGGATTTGGCTTCTACATTTCTATAGCTGTCCTTCCTGAGCTCATCCCAGTGTGTGAGGTTTTTCAGCCTCGCCACTGATTGAGTCATAGGTACCTGTTAAAAAGCCTTTCCAGCCTCCTTGATCTTCCAGTCCAGCTCCTCTCCACCTGACTGCTTTCAACACCTCCATAGTTCAGAGCTGAGCCATGAGACTCTTTTTTGGTCTACTTAGTCTTAGTGCTCTTTTTATTCCTTTATTTCTTGGTGCTCCTCTACTGCAGGGTGAACAAGATGTTACTTTCCATCTGGGTCGCCCACTCCAGGATGATGTAGTACTAGCAACGGTATGTTATTTTAAAAGTTATATATGAAAATATAATATTAATTGATTAGCATTTGCTTATTAGAAAATAATCCAACTTATCGTTGACTGATATGAAGAGAAAGCTTGAAAGTCTTTCCAGTCCTCAATCTAGTAATGGTGGTTGTTTTGTTTGTTTTTTTTCTTTCTCTTACTGACAGAAATACATTGAACACTTCTACAGTTTTCAGACAGGTCCACCTGGTCATAAGAAAAGAAGTCATCCCTCTTTTTCCTCTAAGCTGAAAGTCATGCAGAGTTTTTTCTCACTTAATCAGACCGGCAGTCTAGACCCTGAAACATTGGCTCTAATGAAGAGACCCAGGTGTGGTGTTCCTGATATTGAGGAATATGTTTACAATCGAGGCAACAAATGGAATAAAAACTTGTTAAGTTACAGGTAAATAACTTTATAGTATAAGTGCTCAGAACTGTTGATTTGGGTGTTGAGATGAGGCCAAAGGTTGACATTTTCACATTTTTCGCCTCACAGCAGGAAGGTTTGATTCTTGGGTCTTTCTGTTTGCATGTTCTGCCTGCGCTTGCGAGTACCTTGTTTTCCTTCCACAGTCCAAAAACTTGTATCTTAAGTTGATTAGTGACTCTAAATTGCCCATAGGAGTGAGTGTGAGAGTATGTGGTTTTTTGTCTTAGTGTGGCCCTGCGACGGACTGGCGACCTGACCTGTATCCCTGCCCTATGTGCACTGGAATAGGCTCTAGCAGACCTCTGTGACCGAGCTAGAGAATAAGCGAGATAGAAGATGAATAATGAATCAATGAATAGTTAAGGGTTAATGGCTAGCTCAGGACCCCAGCAGTGGTACATTGGTGGTTCTAAATATTTCATTTAAAATCCTGAGCCTGAACTACTTCCTCACACACATACTCTTAGCTTGTGCAGCAAATTTTCTGCAGCTTTACATATTGTTGCCATACATTAGGTGTTAATTACACTTTAAACTATTGTCACAATTATAGCTTTCACTTTATTTCCAGGTCACTTTACAATTGCAGTTTCACATTCCAATTTTGTTTTTTGTTTTTATTTACATTTCTGATTTTACCATGTCAGAAATTTACATGTAGTTTTATTGCTTAAATTCCACCACTTAAGCTCCAAACTAACAACATTTATCTACTTTTCCGGACAGAATTAGTAGATCGTCCAAGTCTAATTCTTCATAACATTTTTATTTTGCCGTCTTCATGCTTTTATGTTGAATATTTCAGCTATCATCTAGATTTATTATCCTGCTGAAGGACCTAGTAACAATGTTTCCTGTTTCTTGCTGATTTCTTGATGTGTGTGTGCTTCAGTATGTCTACACAAAACTTCATTGCCTTTCATTGGAGTTCATTTTCCCCTCATTCCTAAATGATGTATCTGTGATGCTCATATTTTTGAATGTGGGGTTGAAATTGCCTTTCAAGTAGGAACTGGAATTGTAGAAGCTCTCGCTGAATTGTCACAAATCTCCTGTTGCATTAAATGTTAAAAAGGCGCTGGACATAAACCTAGTCCATTCCAGTGATTTCAAAATAATTAAATTTTTATAATTGGCTAATCATTTTTTAATGGGAATCTCTTGGTCCTGTTGAAAACTATTTCAACTTCAGTTAAAATTACAAGGTGTAAATTCATCTCTAATGGTGCAAACTAAGTTGGTCATAATTTTTCAAATGAAACATCAGCAGTCTAGTTGTGTGTGTAAAAATTTGGCCTTAACTGCATTAAGCTTTTTCTCGATTGTATGTTAAAATTTGTCTTCACATTTCAGCATTGGAAGATACACCACTGACCTACCCACGGGTACAGTAGACTCTTTGATTAAGGCAGCTCTGGATGTTTGGGCAAATGCCAGTCCTTTACGATTCTACAGGTCTTCCTCTCAGCAAGCTGACATTATGGTGGAGTTTGGCTCCAAATGTAAGGACCCATTGGTTAAAAAAAGCATTGCAATAAAATAAAAGCATACACAGTGATTTCTGACAAGGAGAACATGAACATCTTTGTATAATAAATAGCTACACACTCCTTTTACATACATTTTAATCATGGCTATTCTTTTTGCGGCCTTAAATATTCAAGATCATGGAGACAACTATCCTTTTGATGGGCCTAAAGGCACACTGGCCCATGCTTTTGACCCCGGCGAGGGCATTGGAGGAGACGTTCACTTTGATGAAGATGAGAAGTGGACTGTAGATTCCCAAGGTAATTCTTTAGCTTGCCAGAATAAATATAAACTTGGTCAAAGATTTTAATTGTAGGACAATAAATATTCACAATTTAGTTGTCTGGGGCAAAAACACGTGTAACAACTCCATCTTCTTTACCCGCTTATTCCCTAACTTGGGGGAGTCTCTGCTGGAGCCTATCCCAGCGCACATAGGGTGAAAGGTAGGGGTACACCCTCGACAGGTTGCCACACATAGACGAACAACCACGCGCACTCACTCCTATGGGCAATTTAGCGTTATTATTGACCTAATTAACCTAGTAGCTTACCCATCGCCTTAACATGCAATTATTCATTCCTTCATCTTCTATACCCACATATTCCCTAACTTGCGCTCACATGGGTCTGCCGGAGTCTATCCTAGCGCACATAAGGCAAGAAGCACTATTAAACTCTGAAGAGGTCACCAGTCCAATACAAGACCATACAGACAAACCACCACACACACACAAACCCACACACACTTGCACTCACTTCTATGAGAAATTTAGAAATAACCAATCAACCTAATGTGCAGGTCTTCGAACTGTGGGAGGGAACCGGAATACCCGGAGTAAACTTGTGCAAGCACGGGGAGACCCAGTAATCGACAACTACACCACCGCGCTGCCCTGTAACAACTTTCCTTTTCTAATAAAAATATCAAATATATTAAATGAACACAGAGTGTGTCAGGAGACTCCAATTATCCTTAGTGTTTTTTTTTCTCGGTTTGGTACACTGACAAAAGCAAACTAATTACACAGAAATTTGGTTCTAAGCCCCCTATAAGCCAACATACAAGCCGTTACCTGTTATAATAAAAGCAGTGCCATATTAATTTTATCTAAGAAACTTTTACAGAGGATAACGTTTCAAAAGTGTTTGTTGTTATTTTGAACTGTTTGACAAGAACATGGTGGATTGAAAGTCATGAAGGATTTCTGTGTTCCACTCCAGGATTTAACCTGTATTTGGTTGCGGCACATGAGTTTGGCCATGCCTTGGGGTTAAAACATTCACAAAACCCAGAATCCCTCATGTATCCCACATATAGAAACCGCCATTCACAAAACCTGCTTTCCAGTGAGGATATTAGGAGCATCAATGCACTATATGGTATAAATTTACTCACTTTCTGCGCTGATCCTTATTCTTAGTACAAGTATTGAAAAGTATGTAACAAATGCAGTAAAATTATTCTTATTCAGTGTAATGCTTTTTATACATAAAAATCTTAACTAATGTTGAAAACCTTCACAGGCCCAAGCATTACGGCCCCATATTACCCAAGGTTGCCTTGGAACCTTCCTTTCAACTCTTGGTTCACACGCTTTTACTATCCGAGGGCAGTGAAGGATCAGTGTGATCCCGATCTGTCTTTCGATTCCGTTACTAATGTGGGAACTTCTGTTTTCTTTTTTAAAGGACGGTAAGTCACTTGCAACTGTTTAATATTTGTATTCTAGTAAAATCCAGCTCTCCTTTTAAGCTGCAAGAGGTAATTTTTGATCTAGTTGTCTTAACCAGACGTCACTACAATATAGTGTTGTATAGTGTATTGAAGATGGATGAAAAAATGAATGAATGAGTCCCTAAAGATTCTGTAGTAAAGAGAGTTGAATGACTTATCAGTCCAAAATTTTGGGTTGGGACATAAAGATCTAGTTGATCTAAATTTTTCCTCTACCTGTACATTTGAGGTTTGGGTTATTACTACACTGGGTGAATCTTTGATTTTTTTATTTTTCCTTCTAGCTATTTGAGGATTAAAAATAATAAACATGGCATAAAAGAAGGTCCAATCAACACTTTAATTCCCAAAATTAATTCAACTATCGATGCTGCTTTCTGGCTTGGAAAGAACTCCACTCTCTTCCTCTTCAGTGGTACTGAACTCACTGAAAGTGTTATACATTTATATACCAGACATGTGTATATATACACTGCAATTTCTCTCTCTTTCCACACAGGTTCCAGCTATTGGACTGTTAAGGGCTCTCGCATACAAGCTCCAGGTCAAAAAATCAGCAGCTTCCATTTGCCAGCCTCAGTGGACCATATAGACGCTGCAGTCTACATTCCCAACACCGGCCTTGTCTTATTCTTTACTCAGGACCTGTACTGGAGGTAGGTTTTAAAAAAAGTTTGTCTGACCTGTTCCCATCTGGATGGCACTGCAGATCCCCGCTTATTCCCGAACTTTTTGGGGTCACGGGGGTCTGCTGGATCCTATCCCAGCACACATAGGGCAAGAGGCGGGGGGGTACATTCTGGACAGATCACCAGTCCATCGCAGGGCACACACACACACACAACCACATGCACTCACATTCACTTCTATGAGCAATTTAGAGTCACCAATCAACCTAATGGGTTTTTTTTTAAAAGCTGCTTAGAGACAATATATTTGGTTAAAAGAGCCTCTTTTAATACATTTATGCTGGGATGCATTCGTTTTTAGGTGGTGGACTTTCTATTGGAAGATCGGATTTGATTCCCAGAACCACCTAAAGCTCCCACTGTTGGGCCCCTAAAAAAGACCCTTAACCCTTAATTACTTTTTTTATTTTTAATCTGTAAATGTAAACAATATAAATTTCTTTAGATACAACATAAGATGGAAAACCATGGAAGAATCCACCCCTCATATTATCACAGAAGATTTTCCAGGCATAAAAACCCCAGTCAGTGCAGCTTTGTATAAGCGTGGTAAGTAAACACCACCAGACCACGTTTTTACCTGGTTCTTTCATTTGCTAGGTTAAAAAAATTTCTCAGACGTTTATTTTCTTTAATACTTTCATTTTTCAGGTTTTATTCATCTCTTTGTTGGAGCCAAGGTGTACACGTATGATTTAAGGACGAGGAAGGTGGTTGGGATTAAAAAAACTAATTCTTGGCTTGGATGTTAGTGGATAGATAATTATAGGCTGTGTTTTGTGCCTGGAATTATACAGAATGCAGAAAACTCTGATTATATTGGGTTTTTATTTGGGTTGATGTTATTATGTTTTCTTATTCTCAGCCTTTCTAACTTGGGGTGTGGAGGGATTAGCTGTTTTATTAACAACCACCAGGCCACACCAGATGGTCCCAATAACGCTGTATGAATATTAATTTCAGAACCTGATGGAGTAGAAATTAAAAGTAGACAATAAGAAGCTAATATATAATATAACAACGATAAATAATAACTGATTTATTAAATGGGCAGTAATTTTAGGAATCAAAATAAATGATGAATATTTAATATATAACAGATAACAGTGTGTTGTCAGAATAATAATCATTTGGATTCAATAATCTAGTTTATAGGGTGACGCAGTGGTCAGCACGGTTGCCTCACAAAAAGGTCCTGGGTTCGAATACCGGGCTAGGGGGGTTTCTGTGTGGAGTTTCCATATTCTCCCCGCGCTTGGGTTCCCTCTGGGTACTCCGGTTTTCTCCCAGTTTAAAATTATGTGCATTAGGTTGATTGGTGATTCTAAATTGCCCATAGGAGTGAATGTGTGAGTGCGTGTGGTTGTGTGTTTGTGTGGCCCTGCAATGGATTGGCGACCTGTCCAAGGTGTACCCCCCTGCCTCTTGCCCCTTGTGCACTGGGATAGGCTCCAGCAGACCCCCTGACCTCGAGTTCATAAATAAGCGGGTATAGAAGATGAATGAATTTAGTTAATAATTATAAAAGCTACCAGGTAAGTAAAGACTTAGTAAAACTTCTACACAAAATGCAAATTAAAAAAAAAATGTTTCATGGCATTCTTCTAAAAAAAATCTATACCAGTGTATTTCCTAATCCGTTGCCATAGGGGTCTGCTGTAGCCTATCCCAACACACATGGCAGAGGTACACCCTGGACAGGTCTCCAGTCAATTGCAGGGCCACACAGACAAACTATTAATTGCTCAGGTGTGAGTGTGTGTGGTTGTTTGTTTGTCTGTGTATTGTGGTGCACTGTTCATCACTGTATAAAAGCATCAATTTCAACACGTCTCATTGTTCCTTGTTTTTTTTTTTTGTTGTTGATAAATTGTGATCCTTTTATCTGGTTAAACTCTAAATAGTCAAAAACTATTTTGGTCACCAGTACCAGTCATTAGATTAGGACTGGGACTGGCTCCTTAAACAGCCTCAATTTTCCATGCTGTGGCTTCCACAAGGTGTTGACAAATTCTTTTGAGGGGCATGTTAACAGAACTGCCCCACATAGCTGCTACAAATCTCCCATTTTACACACAAATGAATTCTGAGCCGGTGACTGGGAGGCTACGGGTGTACAATGATCAAATTATATTTCTAGATCAGGTTTCTAGATCAGCTCCATTATGTAACACCTAGCATAATGGAGCAGTTATTGACCTGTTGCACTGTTGCAGCAGCTTGACCAATTTATGCTTGTCTTTGTCAGTAACATGCTGAAATGCTTGCATGTTCATAGCCTTCTGGTTTACATACTTGCATTTTTTTTGTAAGATGAATTATCTAAAATTATATTTAATTATATATCTGTTAAAATCTGTTACACTGGTTATCGCCAACCAAATGCTCATCAAAAGACTTTTCAAACTGCCCCTCAAGCCAGTCTTCATTAAACCCATCTCCATTTGCTGTTGTATCCAACCCAAACCTTTGAAAGATTCATCCCCAGTTATACAGTTGTAATCAAGTTGCTCTAGACTTTTTTTCCGGTTAGAACTTTTTTTTTAATCTGGACTTTTGATTCTCTTTTTTCTCTTTTACAAGTTGCTCTTCTGTGTAAACTTTGTGTAGGAACAAAATCCTAAAGCTCAAATTAAAAGCTGCTGTTTGTAAAATGTCCTTTTAACAAACATTTCACCTAAACTTAGAACTATCGGTATAAAAATATCATAAATGTACTACAGTACCTCGACTCTTGAAGGATGAACAGAGTAACTGTACAACAAATAATCTTATTATAAGAACTTTACCAGGGACATTAAACTATCCAGAGGAAGTCAACAACATAGCCTTGTGCGGACAAAACAGATAAAAGCCGCCCAAGTTTTAGTCCTTTCCCTGATCCAGTAAGTCCCCTCCCAACTGTCTGCTCAATAGAGGCAAAGATGCCCAAAAATATTTCTTAAAAAAAAAGGAACTATACAAAAGTAAAATATAAAACCATGAGAGAGTATATTATTCTTGCATCCTCTGACGTCATAATCCTCATTCATCATAATGCAGCGATGACAGGAACTTGTCCACATCCAGGTCATGTGGGAAGGAGTCAAGAAGCCTCTTCTGCTTCTACAAGATAACAGAAACCAACAAAATAGCTCAAGTTTATTTATATACACAAATTCATACAAACATCCGAGCTGCTATAGGGCTGTCATCTTGTTTTTGTAAGCTCCATCCTCTTTTTCTCATTCATCCAGCCAAAAGTTGCATCAGCCACTTTTTTTTAATTTTTGGAATATTTTTTAAATCTAATTTACTTTTACGAATTATATTACTAAATATATTAAGTTTTCTTTTACAACTTCTTCAATACTATTTGTGTTAAATACAACAATTTTTCATTTTCTATACCTGCTTATTCCCTAGCTTGGGGTCACGGGGTCGGCTGAAGCCTATTATTCCAGTGCACATGGGGCAAGCGGCAGGGGTACACCCTGAACAGGTCACATAGATGAACAACCACACACCCACATTTATATTTACTCCTATGGACAATTTAGAATCACCAATCAATGTAAAGTACATGTTTTTGGACTGTGGGAGGAAACCGGAGTACCCGGAGTAAACCCATGTAAGCACAGGGAGAACATAAAAACTCTGCACAGAAAAACGTAAGAATCGAACCCACGACCTTGCTGGGAGCGAACGTGCTAACCACTACACCACCGCGCCACCCAAAAATCTATATATCATTTATAATGGTCCATAGGGGTGATTAAATTAATCATTTTCTCAATTAACCCTTCTTTTTTTTTTTTTTTTTTTTTTGGGGGGGGGGGGAATTAATACAGAAGTACATAAAACAACTGTTCCATTATTAATCTATAAGTCAAACTTACTTATAACAATAAACAACCAAATCTGCTTACTTTAGCTTTCTTCTTACTGCCGGATGAACCTGTAAGCTGCAGTTCTTTCTTTGCTGTTGGGCTTGACTCAGCATGCTTGCGCTTCTTTCCTTTGGAAGCGTTCGATTTGACCGCACCAGCCTCCTCTTGTCGCAAGCTATCTTTTAATGGCCCGCCTGTCCTGGCTGCGCGTGACAAGATCATAAGTGTGTGAGCAGCCATGTTGATGCTGTTCTCGCTTCCTGCTTCGCTGGCTGGGCTGCAGGTAGGCAGTTCAGGTGTAGCAGGAGGAGCTAGTTGTTTGGGTGTGGCCTCTCCTTCACGCCCGTGCTTCTGCCTTAAGGGGGTCCTTAAGCAATCCAGAAGGTCCTCCTGGAGACGACCAGGTACAGGTGTTTTTGGTACAGTTAGGTCTGTAGTGCCTTTCTTCCTGGGTGGGGTGGAGATGGGACTCTGGCTCTGGATGTCCTGTAGCATCTCCACTGCCTGCTTGGTAAGTGGGCTTGTTTTGCATGTTGGTTTTACTATTCCACCCTGAGAAGCAGGTCGTACTGTAGATGATATTGGGGTAGCTGCTTGACACACCTCTTGCTGACTGCCTTCTACTTCATTCTCTTTGTTTGCAGCGATGTTAGGCAAGTTCTGAGTGACGCTGCCCTTCAAGGGCGCCTCTTGAGTTTTTGCAAGTCTTTCTTCATGTTTTTCCTCCTGTAAAGTGTCTTTTGGGATGTTGGTTGAATCCTGGTCCTGAGTAGAAGCGGTTAAACTGTGCTCAGGGTTTGAACATGCAACTGAGCCATGTTCCATGTTTTTGGGCTCTAATACACCGGAAAGATTTTGTTGAACTGACTTGTGTAAAGATGTCCTGAAATGGGTTCCTGTTTCAGTGTGTGTGCCTTCTGTAGCTTCCCTTTGCTGCTGGGATGTAGTAAACTTTTCAGATGGCTTTGTTCCTTTACTCTGACTTGGATCTGATAATCTTATGGTCTCTATCCTTTTCTTGGCTTTAGCATGGCCCGAATTGCTGGGGTAAGTTTGCTCCGTCCTTGTAGAAGTTGTTGCAGCTGCCTTTGTACTTGTATGACTATTTTTTTCATCAAAGCAGAGAATTCTTCGATGGCTAGGACTTGCTCCAGCTGTGTTGTTTCCATGATCTAAGCTCTGAGAGCTGTTTGAAACTTGACTGGGTCCAGCAACAGATGTTCCCGTATTGGCTAAAAATAGAAATTTTAATGAAAATAGATAAAATCAATAGAGGGGAAAATCCTTTTATTGTCAGGTAGACATAAAGCCTGACTATATTAAAAACTTACCAGTGTCCACATTAGTTATTAATTTAGGTTTTAACCCACCTTTAGCTGTTTGATTTACCAATTTTTGACCAGGCAAAGCCAACATCTGTAAAACAATTTCTATTACACTTGATATATTTACAATTTATTAAGAAAATATCTTCTCTAAACAGTTTCTATTAAAATCTGAACTTCATACCATACCTGACTAGGTAACACAGTGAATTTTCCTGTACTGTTCTGTCCCAAGACTGACATGGGGACCGCCATATTCTGTATCATGGGCTGGACTGGTGAGGAAATGATGATGGTTGATGCTGGAACTACAAAAACATTTTAGTAAACAATAGAAAAAGGACATGAGATGACATCATCTTTTATTAATCCCACAGATTTAATCATTGGCTGCTTGATGGTGCTTGGAATTGAACCCATAATGTTCCTATTAGCATTTAAACACCTTAACCCCTACCATTCAATTGACTGTAATTTATTGACAAGTTACTCATTCTAAAATCAAAGCACATTTCAACAAGTTAATACCACTGTCTTTAGCCCTCTGACTTACCAGGTGAGAAAGACTGAGCAACATTTGGTTTGATGGATACCACAGCCCGCGATCGAGGTGGTGTAGTCAGAACATGGGGTGTAGAACATACCGCCGCTTTTTCCCCTGCTCCACTTGGAAGCACCATCATACCAGAATGCTGGTCGACCCCTGAACTTGGATCAGCCACAACAAAGAAGCTGCTTGTTCCTCCGAATGTCGGGTTAGCAGGCAAGAGCTGGATGAAACCAGTCTCTGGTGCCAACGGCCGGGCTTGTGCAGGCTGCAAATTGTTTTGCAAACCTATGACAGGGTCTGCAGTAGACTCTGCTCCCTGCAAGCTGCTCACTGCCTGTGCGGTCTCCTCCGGGGTAATAGAGGAACCAGGGGTAGAAGGAAGTATCTTGGTTAGAGATTTGGCTGGTGATGACAAGAAAAGTGTAGGAATTATTTCGCTACTAATGCTGGAGACAGCTTGATTAAGAGCGGAGTCGCTCGCCTGCTGCTCCTGCTCATCACTGATTATGATCTTAAGAGCTACAATTTTATTAGGATCAGACTCAGGGGGTTGAGACTGCGAAGAACTGAGCATTGTTAAGGAAGAGGAGGTAAAGGAGGAGGAAGCTGTAGACACAGATACAGCTGACGGTTCAAAGGAAATAGATGCTGAACTGCTAGACTTTGTAATAGTGAAACTGGATTTCTGTGTTACTGTGTCATGTAAAGAATCCTTATTCGTCACTGGTTGCTCACTGACACTTTGACCTGAGGCTGAAACTGAATCATGCTCTGCTTCACGTCTACACAACAGGTCTGTGCCTGCTTCGGGAGTGGTTTCAGTTTGATTAGTTAAAACTAGAGCATTTTTACTGCTTGTCAAAATCTGATGGGGATCCTGAGGCGCTTGATTGGACACCACTTGACTACTGCATTCCTGAGACATATCAGAAGTATCATCCACCTCCATGCTTGCCCCTTCTTCAGATAAAGAGGAGCTTAAAACACTTGTATCAGAAGATGATTTAGTCACTGCTTTGTCAGTCAACAGTGTTTTTGTGGTGGAACTCATGCCTTTGGTCTGCTTCTTGCTGGCTGGGCCTCTGCTTTTGCTGGAACCTTTTTTGTTTTGTGCGGTTTCCGTTGGACTCGTCCTTTGCTTTGATACTCCACATGACTGCGGAACTGGTCTGCTTGTGTTAGGAGTTAACAGCTTTCTTTTACTTTTTGCCTCTTTTGCATTTTTACTCCTTAGTACTCTTGTTGTGATTTCTCCCCCTGATGCAGAATCTTCATGTCCGGTCTCTTAATAAGATAAAAAAACAAACATTTTAAATTCAAGCCTATTATTAGTTCAAATTCACAGGTTCACAGAATATTTACCTGCGTCTGTAGCACTGTCCATCTGGGCCGGCACATCACTTTCCTGAGTGCTGTTACTTTTATCACCATTCTCACTACCTTCAGACATTTTGTTTTTTCCTGCAAACCAAAAAATGGTGGATGCATTAACCAGCAGTGTGTACGAGACTGGAAAGCTTAATACATTGTTTATTAATGAACATGCACTGTGTACTGGCAATAAATAATACTATCGTATATTGCAATACAATACATTGTGCAATACAATTCAATTCAATCAAAAAAATGTAATGTAAATCAAAAAGCTAAAAATACAACAAATACAAATATGGAGATGCCCTTATTTTTTCTTTGCTTCTGGGACAATGGCCATAGGTGTGAGCAACATTTACAGGAACAGAAGAGAAAGTCGTTTACGTGTACTAAGGGTTTCAATTCAATATTAACAAGCATAAATCAGTTCAATGTAAACTGTTTAAAATGATATGCATTTTTTAGAGATTAGATTATTAAACCACACTATCTTGAAATAAATTATCGCTATAGTTAGCAGTGTCAATATATTTACACACTACTTTCCACTGCCTTCTTTCCCCTCGGTGTGTTAATGATAAAAGACATACATGCTCATATGTTTACAATTAAGCAAAGATATGCATAAAATATTTACAATTCTAAATCAATTACTAAATCAATTGTAAAATCCAATTTGAAATATGATCATACTGTAATGCTTGTACTGTAATCAGGCCCGACAATGGTATTTCTGCTTAAACTAACATGATCGACCTTACCATAATCAAACAGGTCAAACAAAGCCTGAAAGGCAGGATCTGACTCAGTCTGTTCTAGGATGTCCTGGATGGCATCATCAGTCATATGAATTTCTCCCTAAGCATTGTGCAACCAAAAAAAAAACAGTCAATACAGTTTTTTATTATGGTCTAGTGGTTAAGGTGTTGGATTGATAACAGAAAGAACGGGGTTCAACTCCCAGCTCCAAGCCACCACTGTGGGCTCCTAAGCAAGGCCCTTAACCCCTAATTGCTCCGTTGTAAGTTGCTCTGGATAAGGGCGTCTGCCAAATGACCACAAGTGACCTTACTAACAGTATATACTTGTCTTTACTACTATGATGTTTTATCAAACATCTTTATCCAGCACATTTATTACATTTGACACAACTAAGCAATAAAGAGTCAGAGAAGCCTTGATCAGCAGCCCATCAGTGGCAGTTTGGTGAAGCCCAGAATCAAACCCACAATCTGATGAGTTGTCCAACACCCTAACCACAGAGTTTCCACAACAAATTTTTGGAGTTTTTGGGAGTCTTTTAAATGCTAAAAAATAAAAATAAAAAAATAAAAAAGGATTTTAATCCTCCACCTGTAAGCCAAGTATTTCATCTATGGACTGTTCTTGCTCCAGTGTGTTGCACACTGTCCTTGATGTCTGTGGGCTGTTATCACTGTAAAAAAAACATTACTCATACATTACCTTCAGTAATATAGTGTTAAAATATTCAACAACATCCGAAATGAAATGAGGTGCATGTCTGTGCTTAAATCATTACCTGGCCAGGATTTTGTTGATATTTTCTGCAAGTTTTTCCTGTAAGGATCTGTCATTCAGAATCTTTTCACGGGCATTTTCAATCACCATTTGCTGTAAAAAAAAAGCACATAGCAATAAAAACGTAAATAATAGTCTTTAAAAGCGAATTATTTTCTGGTAGTCCTTCAGGTAGGTTTAGCCGGAAATGTAGCCTTATTTTTAATGCAGTTTCAGCTGAACATCAGAAATTTTCGCAATGCAAATCAGACTGCATGCAATTGTTTAAAATTGTTGCCAGAAATTTTACTAGTTACACAATAATATAATAGTAATGACAAACGGCGAAAGAACTAGTGCACAACAATGTTTTGTGCGTTTACAGGTTAAAAGTGAAAGTAAAATATATTTTCCAACATAATGATACATGCTGATAGTGGCTTTCTCAATGCCCGAAATTATAGATAACACAATTACAAGGGGCGTGTTGAAATCACATGAGTTCTACTACATCTGGATTCACAAGATCTTGTCACAAACATTTTTAGGCATCAGAAAGCCACTATCAGTATGTAGGGGTTTAAAATTTTGGTAAGTCATGCTATTGGCATGATTGTGTGCGAGAAATAAAAGGTTTAAAAGATGATAGATAAGAAAGACAATAAACAAACATTGTAAGAAATGAATGCTGTACACCCCTGCTAACACAAGCACTATGCAAAGGATTTAGGAAAATCATAGCTCCTTTAAAGTAGGCAAATAATCTCAGTTCGCATAAAAAGGCAAACAGCGGCAATACGTCTTTGCAGCTAAGATATTTGTGTTTATCATTTCACGCTATTTATAATTTTGTCAGTTGGTAGCATATTGTTTTGCAGTGTTTACATTTTGTTAATTACCGCAGATCATTTTTTAAAATACAAGTTTCATTTCATAAAGTTGATTTCAAAATGCATTTTTTTGTTTATTAAAAGAGACTTTTTATTCATATTTATCGTTTATCGTTGAGAATTTCTTTACAAGTTTTGTCTTGTCTCGTTGTCCTTCAGGTCGTCTCGTTCGTGGGATAAGCGTCTTATCACACCACTAGCAATTACTCAACGATATGAGAGAATGCGAAAGCAATATTTTTTTTCTCTGTAGGAGACAATCTGAGGGGTAAAGTAGGAATACATTTTAGCCTGACTTGAAGCCCCAGGATCTCGGGCTATCCATTTTGCGAGCCCTGGTTTTAAAGCAAAACTGCTAAACAATAATGCAGTAAGGAAGAAAATAATTTTGTTGGGCTTACAGATAAATTTTCAGTCACAGCTTCCTGGCTCTGCACTTCCACCACAGGCATGCTACTCGCTGTAACGCTTCGGTTAACCCCAGTCTGACCTCCTCTTCGCCTTGGAGAGTCACTGAAACAGAACCAAGATTTATTTAAGTCAAGATGTGTGATTTTGTTAGAAAGCCGGCTAGAGTAATAAAATGATTTCAATATTTTAATCAGATCAATTTGAGTGAATATCATCCACAGCTTTTGTCTTACCATTTTCTGCGAGCTGGAGATAAAGGACCAGGAGTAAATCTTTGATCAGGTACTATTATCTGCAAAGGTGCTTCTTCTGTACAGAAAGATATACACCAGAATTTATGCAGAATCTGTCTGAATCATGCACAAAGTGGTGTAAAATTCAGCTCTTACCTGACTGAGGGAGGCTAATGGTAGAGGATCTGGTCTGCTGGGAGGTGTAGCACACAGGGGTCGTGTGTCCCAGGATGCCCTGAGGATTTGAAATAGGCCTGGGGACACAGTTTCCTGGAGAGGACACTGATAGGCAGCCTGTGGCAGGAGTCTGAGTTGAAGACAGGACCCTCTGACGCCGGTTCTGAATGCTGTTCAAGGTGCGGACTGTTTAAAACACAAAGGATTTTGAGCTACAAATGTAAATTTATATCACTCTGAAAGCGTTATGGCTTGCTGACTGTCTTGCGCCAAAACATGCACACACACATCCAGAATTAACATCCGCACGCTGTATATTTTTACTACTGGCATCAAACCCAAAACTGACCATATATCAAAAGTGGAGGTATTAAAATCGATCATTTATTGCAAACCATTGCAATATAATAATATCACGATATGCACAATTATGATATTTTGCCAATTTCGATATACAGCCCTCTTCTTTTCTAAGCTTTTTTTCCCTTTACTATTTTTTCATTTTTCTTTATAGAAAGTAAATAAATCTGGTTGTAATCAGTTCATTTCAGACTTACGCCGCTGGATTTGTTGAACCGCTGGGGAGTTCTGCATAGATCTGTGAACATAAAACCCCTTAAAATAAATAAAACATAAAAATAAATTATTTAACAGCACATCAACAATAAAAATGGAAATCCTTACTTGATTTGGTTGAGGGTGAAGTCCAGCTTCTTCCATAATGAGGCCATTACTGCTGGTATTTGATTCTCTTGACATGTTTCTGTAAAAGAAACACTGGTCAGATACAGACATACTGGCTAATCAGCTCTATTGAGACAGAAGTTTGATAAATCATCTGCTACCTTTCGCTTTTGCAGCAACATATTCATTCAGAATTGTGGTCAGGTTTTTTCCAAAAAGGGACTGTAAGAATCAGATCATTCATATTAGACAATTATTTAGACAGAGAATTTGTTTAAAATACACAAAATTTTAGATTTAAACTGTTATTCATCCTTATTGATTTATTGCAAATAATTTATTGATTTATTTCAAAATAGTCTGCCAAACACGAGTCTCACATGCTGCTATTTAAGTAGCCTGCAATAACAACGTTTAACCAGTGTGGCGCTGTAGCTCAAGACTGTATTTCGAAGCTCACAATAAGGAAGTAATAGCACTTATGAGGAAACAATGAATTGTAAACGAAGCCAAACCAGAAATGGGGGGAAAAGTTTTACAAAACTACAAACATTAAATGTTTTCAGGTTTCATTCAATTAGTTTTTTATTATAAAAGCAATATGAATGTTTGCAGCCTCACAATAGGTACTCAAGTATACAGTCAGCACCTATTTATTTTAAGTGCGTTAAATCTTAACAGAATAAAATCTGACAAATAGCATCAGTGTAGCTTTTAGTTAGAATTACACCTCGATATTCTGATATAAATGAGCTGTCCAGTTTACTTTGGGTTCTCTGGTTTCCTCCCACAGTCTGAAAAGGTTGATTGAGGATTCAAATGGGGAAGCAGTGGCCTAGTGGTTAAAGTGTTGGACTGATACCAGAAAGACCAGAAAAACTGGGGTCCCAGCACCACCAAGTCAACTTGGGCTCCTAAGCAAGATCTGCCAAATGCTTTAAATGTGAGAGTTTGTCTATTTGTGGCCCTGCATTGGACTGACAACCTGTCCAGGGTGTACCCCTTCTGCTTTTTGCCCGATGTGCGTTGGATAGGCTCCAGCAGGCCACCAGCCACTGTGAACCCTATTTAGGGTATAGGCATGTATAGAAGATGAATGAATGAATGAATGAACATGAATGCTTGGCATTACATGTCCTCATAAGTGTTAACCATTCCCTTTATTTTATTTTTTTTTAAGATGGAATTTGTTTATCCTTGCAAAAGCAACGCCTAGTAATCAATTAATGCAAACCTATTAAAAAAACTAATATTTTCGTGTTTCTATTTATTTTGATCTTTCAATTTATCGCGTATTATTCGTACATTAATCGGTCTAATGATTATCGATTAATCGACTATCGAAATAATCGCTTGTTACAGCGCTGCGCCACACTGATAACAATCGATAATGTATTGCAAAAGAATAATATAAGACAGTTAAGAGATCCAAAAAAAAAAAAAAACGAGAAATAGTCTTACAAAGACGCAGGCGGGAATAACTCCATCCTCCGAGCTGTGTTCAGCATATTCTCTCAGATTAGTACTCTCCACAATAAAGGCTCGACTGGTAGCACTCAATCCCTCCTGCTGCAGATATCCTGCAACAATCAAAACGCCCTTTTTTGACAACAGCTTTGCCATAACGAGGAGAAAGAACTAAATATAAAGAACGTTCAACGAGAGTGGATTAACATCATCATTATTATTATTATTACTTCTACCATTCTGTCATAAACAACACCTGGTCTATCTGCTAATCGAGCGCCTGTAACGCTAACAATCTAAGGCAGAAATGTCTTCACTTTACCAAGCACAAGTCTCGCTACATCCGACGGAAGCAGCATGTTGAACTCCTGGTTTATCTGGAGAATTGCGTTAAACTTAAACTAATGCATTGAATCCAAAAGAACAGCATATTGACAGGACTGTCGGTTTGGGTCAAATTATTTGTAACGAAAAGGCGCGGAGACGCTTCAGTTACCCGGATATACTTGAGGACATAGGAGCGCTGGGAATTGTAGTGTTCCGGTTCTCTCAAAGACGCATCCAAATGATCAATTATTACTATATTTTTTTTCCGGTTCGGAGGTGTTCTTTTTTGTGGTAATAATTAGTAGTTAAAATAATAAAATATATTATAAAGCTATTGTTATAATAAAAGTTCTATTAGATCAGTTTTTTTTGGTTTGCAAAATGTCCTTCAATCATCTTCTATACACGCTTATTCCCGAGTTCGGGGTCACGGGGGTATCCCAGCGCACATAGAGCGAGAGGCAGGGGTACACGCTGGACAGGTCGCCAGTCCATCGCAGGGCCACACAGTCACCAATCAACCTAATGCACATGTGTTTGGACTGTAGGAGGAAACCGGAGTACCCGGAGAAACCCACGCAACATGTAAAGTCTGCACAGAAATACCCCATGCCCAGGATTCAAATCCAGTACCTTCTTGTTGTGAGGCTAGCACGGTCGCCTTCTGGCTTCGAATCCCGGGCTCAGGGTCTTTCTGTGCATTCATTTTACTATTGTTGTTTATTTATTCATCTTCTATACCTCACTCGGAGTCAAGGGGGGCTTCTGGAGCCTATCCCAGCGCACATCGGGGCTAAAGGCTGGGTACATACTCTTAATTCTATGGCCAATTTAGAATTACCAATCAACCTAATGTACCCCCTTTTTTTGACTATGAGAGGAAACCCAGAGTAAACCACATATGCGCTGGGACAACATGCAACCGCTGCCATTTAAAGGTGCGTGTTATTGCCCCCTACTATTTACCCAACCCTGATATTGTAACATGACCCGTGCTGCTTCTGATGTTTCAGAACATCCAGGTCCAGGGTGTACCCTTGCCTCTCACCCTATGTGCACTGGGATAGGTTCCAGCAGACCCTTGTGACCCTGAGCTAGGGAATAAGCGGGTAGAGAAGATGAATGAATGAATGAGGGAAAACATTAATTAATGAATTAATTAAGCATTAATTACCTTTGCATGTCATGTATATTTAGTATGTATATGTATATTTTAGTATGTATATGTATATTATAGTATGTATATAACGGATTCTTAAATTAGTATAAGGCGGCGCAGTGGTTAGCACCGTTGCCTCACAAAAAGAAGGTCCTGGGTTCGAATCCC
>JAOTQW010000039.1:6290974-6305492 GCA_026260075.1 Sisor rabdophorus | reverse complement strand
TGCTCAGTTGTAAGTTGCTCTGGATAAGGGCATCTGCCAAATGCTGTAAATGTAAACAACAGTTCAGGGTTGTTCTGATGCACAAGGGGCCAGTAAACAATCATATTGATCCCCTGATTGAAAAAATTTTATTCATCCACAACAAAAACAACCAACATTTACTAAATCGCTTTCAGCAGCTGATCGTAATGAACCCAGGTGAGGAAGCAAGTTGCAGTACTAGCAATGTTGCAGTAGTGGTGTAGGACAACCGCAGCATCTTTATTTATACAGTCCTTCATTTTTAAAATTTATTTTCAAGGTTCAGTATAATCTGGCTCAAAATACTCTTGTATTCCAGCTGCACCTGCTCTAGAGCCAAAGTCCAATTGTAGATCAATAATTGCTTTTCCAGCTTTGTAAAAAAGAAAACAGCCATTACTATGATCAACGGTTTTTACTTTTTCTGCACCAAAGGTATCTGCTTTTCATGAAGATGGCAGCCCTCCAGCTGATGCAGCACAAAGCAAATAAAGAAGGCAAGCTTTCTGCCTTGCCTGAGAGCACGCCAGCATCAGCCACAGAAGCCTCTGAGAACTCCACTGAAGCTGTACCACCAGCCTCAGAAACCTCCTCAGAATCTACAGCAGCCGAGCACCAGCCAGCCACGGATGCACAAAACTCTGCGTCAGTGACCACTAATGGTACTGCCTCATTGGCTGCTGATGAACCCACAGGTCCAAAGAAACACAATGAAGGCTGTGAGAGTCCTCTGGAGGGTAAGGAGGCCCTTGAAACTATACCAGGATTAGCTCAAGCTAAAGAGCTGGCTGAGTCTTTAGCAGCGGAAGATGGATCTGGGATTGGTACGTCATGTGATCAGCTGAACCTGAGCTGAGAGAAACAGTAGCCCACACCTAACAGAGATGCAATCGAGCTTTCCCCGTGCTGCACATGCTTACTTTTAGCTGGCTTCTTTATCTGTCCTTGCACTCCCAGGTGCACCTCCGATTTCTTTTTTTTTTTAGGCAATTTAGAGCTTTGCTGATCCCTTTTTGCTTATGTATCTCTAAGTTAGTGTGTTAGCTCCTGTTCCAAGGCTCAGTTCATAAAAATGTTGAAAATTGACATGGGAATCGCTTGGTATCCTCCATTAACTTCCAATTGCTCACATTTGACTCGACATGATTTAATGAATGTGGATAATGTTCTAAAAATGTATCTTGCTGTGTAAATAACTTGCTAACTAAGTTTCCATCCAAAGAATCGGGCTAAAAAGTTGACACATTTTTTTATCCAACAAGTCAAAAAGCACGAAATCATCACTTTCTGATTAAACTGACCTTCAATATCAAACAGAAAATCAATTCACATGCCCTGTTGACACTTGTCATCAAAATAGTCAGAACATCCTTCTTATCTATTGCATTTAAAAATGTTTTTGTGCCCTAAACATACTAGTCACTTTCTGCTATTTTTTTTTATCAACTTATCATCTACTGAAAATGTTCCCATCATAGTTTATCCCCCTATTCAGATAAAAGCTTAGTATTCAAGTCATTTTTTTAGTTGAAAATATATTTCACTCTAAATTGCCCATAGAAGTGAATGTCTAGTTGTTCTATGTGTGGCCCTGCAAAGGACTAGTAAACAATGTGTGCTGGGATAGGCTCCAGCAGACCCCCGTGACCCTGATTTAGAGAATAATAGGATATAGAAGATAAATGAATTCCAAAATGAGCGTAAAACTAGCTGGATGGAAGCATAGTTTTACTCCTGCTAATCCATGTGCTTATGATAAACACATAAATTGATTCTTACAGTCATCATTTGCACTGGTTTGTTGTCTAACTGGTGCGGTAATACAGCTAACTAAAATAATGCATTATCGTTCTAGTAAATTGTTCATAACCGTTGCATTTTCTCTGCTGACTGCAAACAGACCCCAAAAGCCGAGAAGTCATCCTAAACGCCTGTAAAGCTGTAGGTTCTATCAGCAACACTTCCTTTGACATCCGCTTCAACCCAGACATCTTCTCACCAGGTATTAAAACAAAACAAACAAACAATTATCATAATAGTATTATTATTTTTTTAATTGTTAATATTAATTAAGCAGCTGGGATGAGCACTTTTTTTTTTTATTTTTATTTATTATTATTATTTTTTAAAGGAGTGCGTTACCCGGAAGACAGCTCTGAAGACATCCTGAAGCAAAAGCAGCTTCTTAAAGACGCAGCAGCCTTCCTGGTGTCTTGTCAGATCCCATCCTTGGTAAGTGAAGTTCTCGTCGTGGTACAGTGGAATGGTGGGTCTTACAGCTTTCATGGCATCTGTGTATGATTTTTTTAGATTAATCTTTTTAGAGTGTGGACTACATTCTCTGAGATTTTCCTTCATGAATGCTCTTCAGCTTCTTTAAGATCAGGTCAAATAAGGTTATAAGAGAAGAAAGTATTTGATTAGAGTTTACAGTGGCATGCAAATTGTGATGGTTCTGGAGGCGAAAAATCTTAGCGATACGTGAATTGTTTTTATAAGAAATTGTAAAAGCTAATCATTTGTTCCAGCCAGCCAAAATGTCACAATTGTTACATTTCCAACACCATAATCATATTTTCCATGTAAGTGATTAAAACATTTAGAAAAGATCTTTAAAAGAAGTCTTTAAAAGAATAGACCTACGCTCTACCAAAAATGTGTCGAAAAAATGTTACTCATATCTAATGCTTTTGAATCAATGTCAAGTGTAACATGGGGATTGTAAAACAGCTGTTGCAGATTTTAAAAATTAACATGTTTTACTTTCCATTGACGCAAGTTTTGAACAGCTCCCGGACATGCACGCAATTTAGCCTGCATTCTGTTTGGTCTATTCCTATACCCCCTGTGTGCTTTGTATGCCAATGCAAATTTTACAAAAGTAAAAAATTCCTAATGGAGAGCATTTGTATGCAGAGCTTTAAATGTATTTTAATCCTCACTTGCAGATTAAAGACTGTTTAGACCACACTGCCCTGCCAATGGACGGAGCCACGTTTACAGAAATCCTTCATCAGCGGGGCATTAATGTGCGCTACCTCGGCAATGTGCTGGAGTTTGTGGACAAGATGCCTGCAAAACCACAGCTCGATCATCTCTATGTATGTGGTTTAAGAACCTTCATTCACATACCGTCTGGTTTTTCTGGTGCTGATCTTTGTTTTTGTTTTTTTTTTTCTTTCCCCACCGTATTACAGAGAATAGGAATTACTGAGTTGATCACAAGATGCACCAAACATATCTTCAAAACCTACCTACAGGTTAGCTCTCAAACCATGAATTGTTTATTTTATGTGTTTTATGCATATGTTCTCATTGGTGTGTGTTTGTTTGTGGGGAACTATAGGGTGTCGACCTGTCAGCCCTGTCTGCTGCAGTCAGTCACTTCTTGAACTGCTTCCTGAGCTCCTTCCCAGACGCCGTAGCCCACCTTCCTGCAGACGAGCTGGTCTCGCGCAAGAAGAACAAGAAAAGACGGAACAGAGTGCCTGGAGGAGGAGATAACACCGCCTGGGCCGGCCTGACCCCCAGTGAGCTGTGGAAGAACATTAGTACAGAGGCCCGCTCTTACTATCACTTTGCACTACAATGGTGGGAAATGTTTCTATGACAACACTTCTATAGGACAAAAACAATTTAATCTCTTTGTGGTTACAGTAAGCAATAAGAATTTAAAGAATTTTTTGGGGCGGCAGGCCAGGGCGGTGTAGTGGTTAGCACAGTCCCTTCACAGCAAGAGTGTCCCGGGTTTGATTCCTTGGCAGAGTTTGCATGTTCCTTCTGTGCTTGTGTGGGTTTTCCTCCCATAGTTTTCCTTTCAAGAACATGTACATCACGTTGATTTTGTGTGATTCAATTGTCCATAGTAGTGAGTGTGTGATTGTTCTATGTGTGGCCCTGCGATGGACTGGCAATCTGTCGAAGATTTAACCCTGCCTTTTACCCTATTTTTGATTGGTGTAGGATATGATTAATGATTTACTTTAGAGCATATTGCAAAAAAAATGTTGCGAGATTAAGAATGCATTGGAATGATTGGTCAACATTGCGAAAAAAAAGTCACTGTGATTGGAGAGATGGGAGAAAGCTATACGGTTGAATTTGCGTTACTAATCATGAAAAGACTGAACACTACAGGCGTTTTTTTTCTGTTTTCCACCTTACTACTGAAACACGCACTCACTTGGATCTCCATAACCAAACTATTTGCTTTCCAGCAGTCTAAAATATTGCGGCTTAATGAGGACAATATGATCATAAAATCAGTTATCATTTAGTAATTTAATCGTTCCTATCCCTACTTACAGTTTTTTTTGTTCAAATGGCCAAGATACCGTTCCTAATGTAGATTGTTGTTAACTGTAGCATAATATTATAATAGTTTGGTGAGATTGGAGACAGGGATTTGGGTGGTGGTGGTGGGTTTAAGTAACTTTCTTGGGCTTTAGAAATGAAACAAGATTTTAAAAAACACTGCACCTTTGTGCGTGTGTGTGTTTGTGTTTATTTATTTAGTGAAAGTGCAGACCAGGCAGTAGAGAAATATGGCCTGCAAAAGATCACCCTCCTGAGAGAAATCTCGATCAAAACTGGCATCCAGGTAAGACTTTAAATTAACAGCGTTTTAATTAAACTGAATGTGTGGTGTAGCTACCTGCTCAGGTCTGCAGTGAGACTCGTGTTGATTCTGCAGATCCTGATCAAGGAGTACAACTTCGATAGTCGCCACAAGCCGGCTTTTACAGAGGAAGACATCCTGAACATCTTTCCCGTCGTAAAGCATGTCAACCCTAAAGCCTCTGATGCCTTCCATTTTTTCCAGAGTGGTCAGGCAAAAGTCCAGCAAGGTAATATGACCCATCTGTAAAACATAACCACGGAATCTATTTAAAATGCAGGAGATGTAGAATTCAAGTTATAGATAGATGCAACTTGATTGCCATTGAAAGGTACAGTACAACCAAAATGCTGTTTACCAGAAGTGCAAATGATGGAACTGTGTAATTAAAGGGTGTGCAAAATGTATACATTGTACCAGATAGGACAACCACAGCTACAAAATGGTGACGTGTAGTGACCCTAGCAGTGTAGTGTAGAGTTGTGGTATGCAAAGCCATATTTTTCTGCATTTTACTCTACATCTGGTATTGGTTTTGTTCTGGGTTCTTTTGGATAGTTTGAGCCACCAACTAATAATTCCATACATCTTTATTTGTATAGCCTTTTCAAACATTACAGCTTTATATAAATCCTGTTTAAAAATTAGAAATAAATCAATCTTTTATTTTATGATTATTCGTGTGAGATGCTGCTCTATTACAGACACTGTTTGCCTGATATGTCCCTAACACGAGACACCACCCTCTTTTATCTATAGGTTTTCTGAAAGAAGGATGTGAGCTGATCAACGAGGCTTTAAACCTCTTCAATAACGTCTATGGAGCCATGCACGTGGAGATCTGTGCCTGTCTCCGCCTCCTGGCTCGCCTCAACTACATTATAGGAGACCACCCTGAGGTCCGTGCACTTGTTTACTCTTTACAATCTTTTGCAATCACTTTAAATCTCTCTTAACACCAGATGCCACCTTATACAGGCCCTCAGTAACCAGCAGAAAGCTGTTCTAATGAGTGAGAGAGTGCTGGGTATTGAACATCCCAACACTATTCAAGAATACGTAAGTGATTTAGTCACACTTTATCACTTTAATTAGCTGAACCTGCCTAAATTGTTGACGCTTTGAGACCTTTTTATATATTTCTTGTTTCTTACAGATGCACTTGGCACTGTACTGCTTTGCTAACGGCCAGCTGTCCACAGCATTGAAACTGCTGTACCGTGCCCGCTATCTCATGCTCTTAGTGTGCGGAGAGGACCATCCTGAGATGGCGTTGCTAGACGTAAGAATAAAGGGTTATTACGATTATGACCAAACCTTTTCGCAAATATTCACTTGAGGTTGATAAATAATGTTTCAGTTTAAATTCTAAAAAGGTTGTGGAGTGTTTTAAAATAATAAAAATTAAATTAGTGTGTATTTTTCATCCCTTTTTTCCCTAAAAAATTCTTCAAAATGTTTGAAATATTGCTGAGACAAACAAATCTATTTAAGCATCCCACAGCCTTGCTCAGGGGCCCGGCAGTTTGGTGGTACTGGAAATGGAATGATCAGCAGTACCCCTATTTTTTTAGGTTTCTACTTTTAAATATAGTTTAATTAAAATAAGTTTTATATAATAATTATTGCAAAGCATATTATTTTCCCTTTGGCCAGTTGAGGGGGGGGGCTTCTCAGGGACTCAGCAGTTTTGTGGTGCTGGGAGTTGAACCGTTAATTTAACAATCAGCAATTCACAACACTTTAACAACTAAGCTACCGGGTCCCTAAAGCATTACAGCCTTATGGCTTTCTAGTTTAGCATTTTACATGCTCTCTCTAAGGTTTTTTTTTGCTAGGTGCTTTAAGTTTCTTCTGCATGCTATGACTACACCATAAAGCCTGTTTTTAACCCTCTGTTACAGAGTAATATTGGTCTGGTGCTTCATGGAGTGATGGAGTATGACACCTCGCTACGCTTCCTAGAAAATGCCCTAGCCATTAACTCTAAATACCATGGACCCCGATCCCTTAAAGTTGCCCTCAGGTATATGGATTGTTACTCTTCAACTTACTAAACTGAAATGTGTTTCTGCTCCCTTGATTCTAATCATGCGTTTTTGTGCAGTCATCACCTTGTGGCCCGGGTGTACGAGAGCAAGGCTGAGTTCCGCTCAGCTCTACAGCACGAGAAAGAAGGCTACACCATTTACAAGAACCAGGTACGTTTGTTAATTGTATTGTCTTGCATCACCTAGCCTTTTGAACCTAATTCCATGTTTGAGCTGGATTTGCATTGTATTTTGCTAGGTTGGTGAAACCCATGAAAAGACAAAGGAGAGTTCAGAGTACCTAAAGTATCTCACTCAGCAAGCTGTTGCCCTTCAGAGAACTATGAACGAGATCTACAAGAATGGCTCTAATGCCAGCATCATGCCTCTCAAAGTAATTTTCCCAGTTCATCTGGTTTCACTCCATTTTTTCAAATAAGCTGTAAACAAATTTTAAACTGTGTTTTTGTTTTTAGTTCACAGCTCCCAGCATGGCCAGTGTCCTGGAGCAGCTTAACATTATCAACGGCATTATCTTTATTCCTCTCAGGTTAGTCAGATGCCATCAAGACACGTTGGTTTTTTCAACATATTTTAGTAACGATTTAATACTTAGCAATGACTTAATACTGCATTGCAATAGTTCAATACTGCATTGCTTATATTGTTAATTACAATGCTTGAAATAAGATTCTATGAAGATTCTGCAATCCGAGCCTAATCTAGGAATTCCTGCATCCTGCTGTGCTTCTGCTACATGACGTCTTTATGAAGTTCCTAAGATTCGTGTTACCCTTAAGTGGAAATCATATACCACATTTATGCTAAGCTGTTGTGCTGTAGCAGTAGAAGATTTGTACAGTAATGTTTTGCACATGCTGTCATCACAGCTGGATGTACTGGAACTATTATTGACAGGATTTTGGCTAGAGCCTAATAAAATGTGATCAGACTAAATCTGGGCGTGCTTATGTTTGAAATATATAATATATATATTCTGATAGTGTGCATTTTAGAAATTCAGTGGAAAAATAGCTAACAGATGATAGCGCGGTGGCATAGTGGTTTGATGGATTAGTGATCCTAAATTGCCATAGGAGTAAATGTGAGTATATGTGTGTTTGTTTATATATGTCGTCCTGCAATGTACTGGTGACCTTTCCAGGGTGTACCCATGCTTTTCACCCTATGTAAGCCAGAATAAGCAGGTATAGAAGATGAATGAATGAATAAATAACTGAATTTTCACATGGGTACAATAAATAAGTGGGCATAGGAAATAAATTAAAGTTGGTAGTACTGTGGTTAAAACCTGGAAGATTAGGGGTCGATTCCCAGCACCACCAAAGAGCCAATGTTTGATCAAGGCCCTTAACCCCCAACTGCTCAGTTGTGTAGAAGAGATAATTAAGTCGCTGTGATTAAGGACGTCTGCCATAAATGTGAATGGTATCCCTTTATATGCATTTCTTTTTAAAATTAAGTTTTCTTCTCTGGCGAATAGGTCTGTTTTACCCTATTCAGTTTAATTATCAAGCCTTTATTTAGTTAAACAAATGTTGTGCTAAATGTGCCTTTTGACCAAAAAAAATCTGCCTAAAGCTTTTATTAAACAGTGTTTCTGTCTGCCTTTCAGCCAAAAAGACTTGGAGACACTGAAAGCAGAAGTCCAACGCCGTCAGCAGCTACAAGACTCTGGGAGGAGTGAGGAACATCAGGAGAACGGACAGCTGGCATTAGACGACAAACTTCCGGTTGATGATTAATCCCACACAGGCGCATCCCCTTCAGCCGGAAGGCCGTGATGCCCCAGTCATCTGCTTGAACCAGTAGAACTGAGAACTAAGCTGTGTAATTTAAATGAGTATATTTGAGCTTAATGTGGAGGAAACGGACAGGGGGACAGGGAAAGGGTACAGTGAGAGGTACAGTAAAAGAAAATAATAATAAATGTAAAAAAAATAAATAAATAAATAAATAAAGAAGTGTTTCATTCAAACAGGCAGAGGGCCAGATGGAGGCTCTTATGTGGTTAGTTTTCCTGCCTATTTGTCCAAAGCTGGTGACCAAGAATGACCATGTTTGTGACCTTAGAGCCTTATCGCATCATATGTCTATCTATTTTTCCCTCGAGCTACTTTCACATCTCACTTTCCATCTGTCGTGCCAAGTCTTTATAATTTCATCTACACCTCTTTAGGCGTCTTAAGGAGTCTAGGTCAACCTCAGGTGCCCACTACTCTAGACGAATGCGTACAACAATATTGTAAAAGATGCACAATAAATGAGACTGAGACTTCAGAATGTGGTCTAGCATTTAAAGACCAGTTAAAAATAGTCCTGTTATGTCCTGTAGTTAACATACCAAATAGTCGCTGTCCATCACGTTAACAACGCATGTTCTTATCTAAAGGTTTTTTTTGTTTGTTTTTTTTTGCAAAAAAAGCAAAACTGATTATTTTTTGTTTGTAATAGTATTTGAGGGGATTTAAGCCATTTTATATCCTTCCTTAAACCATTTAATTAAGGTGTCTGTTTCCAAGAAAGCAATTTGAGGGGGTGTCTGAGGTGTGACAACAAAAAGTCCAGCGTATAATCATCTGGGTATTTTCGCCTCGAGAGATAATCCTGCTGCTGTGACAAAATCATTTGAATCGTATTTTTCTACATATACATGTTATAACCATGAATAAACATGCAGTATTTGGTACTTAAGCATGTCAAATTACTGTCGATAGTGTGTTTCGGAATGGTCCGACTTTTTTTATACAGATGTCACAGTTTTGTTCATTTTTGATTTTCGTCATTCAGTACACAACCTATTTCTGCATTACATCCATCCCTTTACCAGTAGCTAGCCTCCCTTTTTAAAGTTAAATTAAGCACCAGAAACAAAAATGATGGAAGAGGCTGCTTTCATCTAATGTACCAAAAAAAAAAAAAGAGATGGACAAACACCATGCTTGCCTGTGTTTAATGTTGTGTCTGTCTTGCAAATGCCAAACTTGCATTTATTGCTGTGATCAATGCAAGTTGAAAGGAATAGAAATGCTGTAACTGGCCCTCTATGTGCTGCTGTAAAAGAAAGACACAACTTTTGATTGTGTGTGTTTTTTCCTTGTGAAAAATCAATAATGGGGAAATAATTCGAATGTTTTACTGCTTCTAAACATAAAATCAGAAGCAGTTTACCCATGTGTGCTTCATGTTATGCTTTGTAATAAAACCAGGCTGGTATGTGTCCTGTCTTTTTCTGTGCCTTTCAGAGGGTTATAAATCTTGTGATGCTCCCCTGTGTTCCATTTTTGATGTTGCTTTACTCTTTGTTTGCTTACTAGCAGCTTACAAAAGAGCTGTGTAGTATTCTGGGCTTGTCACAAGTTGCAGTACTGTTGGTAGCCACTAAGGTGTGTTCTAGTCTAACAAAGGTGTGGATGTTTATTTTATTTTTTGTTGTGTTTTTTTTTTTTTAAATTAAAGTTTGTAATGTATGATAAAGCATCGTTATTAATCAAATTTTATTTTTTTCAAAGTAGAAGTTCCATATGCTTCTATAGATTTCCAATTTATTCCATAGTTCCAAATGAATGGAATATTTAACACAATCGCTGTGCATATCCCTTCCTATCAACTGAGATGGTTGTAAATATATTTGATTCGATGTGTGCAAAAATGTATTGGTGTTATCAGTTTAATTTAAATTTTTTGGCTTTTCATTGATGAGACCTAGTGCAATAGCATATCTTTTTTTTTTTTCCAAAAGACAAGAAGGAGGCGATGCTGTTTACAAAGACGCTCACAGTTGTTCAATCTAAACTGTCTGCCGTTTTATGTTTGCTGTTTTGGCCTTTAAACAAGAATACAGTCTTGTAATTCTAAAACTGGTGATCATTTCACCACTTATTTTGAGGATGAACAAAAACCATCTAATAAAATTGAAACATTCTCCATTTCTCTATTCTTGATGTGGCTTTTGGTTATTTGCTAAATCTAAATATTAATCTATCTCTAAATGCAACTAATAAAATCAATAACAGCTTTCATCCAAAAGGCTGTCAGTGCTATTTTAATAGCACAATGTATCACCTCAATGTCACCTGCTGTCTAACACACACACACAACCTGTGTTTTCCACATTTCGGATCATTAACCTGTAAAATCCGTCCAGACGTGTGTCTTTTTTTTGTCCTTTTTTGATGTGAGACCTGTCTGTTGTGCTTCATAAATAATAATCATTATTTTTAATTGGAGTATGCTTTTGTATTAAAAGAAATAAAGAAACTAGCAAACATTTTGTCTTTTTTTTCTTTGTGGTTTAACAGTGTGCAGTAGGTGTCTTACAGGTCTTGTATGCTTCATGCATGCTGCAGATGTTGTATGTGTAAGTTCACTTTATTGTTAATTATGTACCAATGCAGACTTGGTATAGTTTAAATTAGTTTCGGAATATCTAGACTTCTGTTCTGCTATTTATAAGCACCTAAATGTCAAATTTTAACAAAGATTTGTTTTACATGAGTTTTTTAGTTGGGTGGGGTCTGCCAACCGTAAGATTGTGGGCTCGATTCCCTGCACTACTGTCACTGCCACTGTTGGACTCCCAAGCTGAGCCTGCAATCCATAATTACTCAGCTGTATAAATTAATTTTAGACATTTCTGCCAAATGCCAAAAAAAGGGAATCAGTTTAAGTACAACTTTAATTTTTGGATGCCGTAGCGGCTAGCATGGTTGCCTCACAGCAGGAAGGCCCCGGGTTTGATTTTTTTATGTGCGGAGTTTGCATGTTCTCTCTGCGCTTGGTTGGATTTAATCTGGGTTCTCTGGTTTCCTCCCACAGTCCAAAAACATGTACATTAGGTTGATGGGTAATTCTAAATTGCCCATAGAAGTGAATGTAAGTATATGTGGTTGGTTGTTTATGTGTGGTCGTGATGGACTGGAGACCGGTTCAGGGTGTACCCCTGCCTTTCGCCCTATGTGCGCTGGGATAGGCTCCAGCAGACCCCCCTGACCCTGAGTTTGAAAATAAGCAGGTATAGAAGATGAATGAATGAATAAATAAACTTAATTTTTGGACTAGTATTTTCAATTTGGCAGGTGTGAACAGGACCCATCTCTGTAACAGAGGGAAATCATTTGTGTATAAATATTTTTGTTACATTTTTAAGAATAAAAAAACATTTTAGCAAGAAAGTGTTAAAATGTAAAAAAAAATGTACATGTGTTGGCACCATTTTCCTCGCTTGTCCTTCGCCATGTCACTGACGGGCTCCCTGGGATTCTATTAATAAAACTTCCCATTTTTACCCCTACCTTCATCCCTTTATTTAAATAAAATTTAGCATAACTACTGTGCTGTAGCTTATATGAAAGACAGGAATGTGTCGTATTCACCAAGAATGATTTAACACAGTTACATTTCTATTCCTTATTTTTTCATTTCATGTTTAGGTTTATGATCAATAAGAAATCCAGCAGGTGACGTCATTACCAGGTGCCATGTAAGCCCAGGTCGTTCATGACTGATGCTGTTGTGACCGCTTGGATTGAGGTCATTGACATTTCTTACACATACGTACAGTTTTTAAAACCAATTTTTAAACTAAATTCACCGAATCGATGTAAAGTCGGTTTAATCGGTTCTTTACTAGTTACTAGTTTAAGCCGCGTTAATTGTTTAAAGACTGTGAGAAAGTGAAGGGCGTGCGCGCAGCGTCGCTGTCAGTTTATGCGCATGCTCAGTTAGCGTTATTGAATGCTGTAGAAAAAAACCCAGCGGTAGCTGCTAGCTAAACCAGAGAGAGACGGGGCGCGGAGGTGGACCTGCATCTTTCAGGTCGTTCGCTTCAACAACATTTTATTGCTTCTCGTCTGCCTGGCTACCACAAATACGAATTCGGTGGTTACCTTGTAGGGTAAGTGTCTTTCTAGTAATTTGGTGTATGGCTTGTATTGAAGGGTGGAAAAAATGCACCTCCTTTTTGCGGTGTCTCAAAATGGCGGATAGGCCGTTAGAAAGTCCTCTTTTGGTTTGCTGAATTGTATTGCGCTATTAACAAATGCAGCAAAACACTTAAAAATTCGCGTAGTTTGTAAACCAGCTTGTGTAATTTAGCTTAGTTTGTTTTGTAGCCCTGCTGTTTCACCCAGATAGCTAGCAGGTTAGCGCCGGTGAATCAACACGTCATTTTATTAACGCCTGCATTCTAGCGCGCGAAGCAGCTATCAACAGTTGGCTACGGTCGCTAATAGGGGGGGACGTGCTGCTGAAATGTTGTTGTTGTTGTTGTTGTTGTTTTAGTTTTACAGACAAATTAGACCTCTAAGAATATAAGGCTACCTGACACGGCGCCTGTGTACCACAGCCATAAATTGTCGGCATTTTGTTTAAACGGTTTGTTGGAAAGTGTTCAAAGACTGGAAAGCATCCCACAACTTTCGCTAACGTTCCTCAAAAGTTGTCTAAACGTTGGCACAAAATGTCCATCAAAAGGATACGCACGTTGTTGTGATGTTGAGAGAAAACGTTCTCGGAGGTTATTCGTATGTGATGAATGTTTTGGGAATGTTGCGTGAAAACGACCTTTAAATAACGTTAGGCGAACTAGACATTTTCTAGAGAACGTTTATTAAACGTTCTGTTGTGGTCTTGGGAAGGCGATGACAGGTAAACAGATAAGCTTCATGAATGTTAGCTGTCAGCCATTATTACATGTCAACCATTATATCTGCACTAACGTTAATATGTTTCTAAGTGATGCTTAAAGTGGGGGAGGTGGATTGGAAGATCAGGCTTTGATTTTCAGTACCACCAAGTTGCCACCTCTGGGCCCCTAGGCGAGGCCCCTAACTCCCCAGTTCTTGAGTTGTGTAAAATGGATGAAGTCTAAGTCACTCTGGATAAGGCCACCTGCCAATTATCTTGAATGTATACACTCCTGGGTAAATCTGCTCCTCTAAAGGCATTTCATTCATGGGAAATGGTTGGCTAAGGTGTTGGAAGACTGGGGTTTGATTGTCAGCACCACCAGCAAGGCCCTCAACTCCCAATTGCTCAGTTCTATAAAATGTAAGTCAATCTGATAAGTGCATCTGCCAAATGCTGATAATGTTAGCCAGTTGTTTACCTATGGGATAGTCAATGACAGCTTGGTTGGCTAAGCCGAAACAGATTTCCAGATGGCTTTTGATTTTAGGGCAGTGCATCAGTGGAAATTTATTAGGCCATGATGGATAGCTCATTCATTCATTTATTCATTCATTCATCTTCTATGCCTGCTTATTTCCTAGCTTGGGGTCACGGGGTCTGCTGGAGCCTATCCCAGCAAACATAGGGAGAGAGGCAGTGGGACACCCTGGACAGGTCGGAAGTCTATCACAGGGCCACACACCCACAAAACCACACGCAATCACACTCGCTTCTATGGGCAATTAAGAGTTACCTATCAACCATGTTTTTAGACTGGGTAACAGAGACACGGGGAAAGAACCCATGACCCTGTTGTGAGGCGAACGTGCTAACCACTGCGCCGTCTATGATGGATAGCTGAAACCTTGAAATTAGAGTGGGTCGCCACTCATCACACTGCCTAGTGCAAACAGTTCAGAGCCAGCATGCAGACTAATAACAAAACATAACTAGGTGTATTACTTTAATGTTGTCACACAACAAATTCTACACGTGTGTAATGCTGTTTACATTTTTGGCATTTGGCAGACACCCTCATCCAGAGCAACCTGCATGTATATGTTTTCTATTTTCTAACTGAGAAATTCAAAAGCTACCGTATTTAAAAAAAAAAAAGTAAAAAAATAAACGCTTTGCTACATGCCCCAGCAGTGGTAGC
>JAOTQW010000039.1:6239356-6251863 GCA_026260075.1 Sisor rabdophorus | reverse complement strand
CACCCACCCCCCTAAACACACACACACACACACACACACACTCACACTCTGCTATTCTGGGTGAAAGCAGGAATGTGGTATTCCTGTGTTTGTTAATGAGGTGGGTGGAACACTAGTATGCATGAGGCCTCTGACTCAGTTCTGTCTGCCCAGATGTCCATTTCTGATTGGCTCAACTTCCATCCCTTAAGCTCCATCCACCACACTGCTGCACTGAACCTGTTTACTCATGCAGAGCTAGTGTAACTGCCCCCTTCCCAGAAATGGGCTGGGCTTAACATCACGGCACAAGCATGGCCTGCCAATCAGGAACGGAGAGCTTTGTAAAAAGGCATAAACAGTGGCCTGTATGAGGAAGCATGACTAATTCCTCATACACAGACTTGCTTTTGTTCTAAAATACAGCTATCTTTGCAATTCTAGGAGGTAACAAAAGAGTGGCCAAATAGTGACCCTAATACACACTGTTTAATGAAAAAAGTTCTGACACGGTGTTGTGTAAAGAAATCGAGGTCAGAAGAAGCAGACGAATAAATGCTAATCTTAGACCCTAGTGACCTGTTTTCAGCTTATACAAGGGAAAAAAAAACTTATTTCCGCTCGCCTTGACATTAGTGCTGTGATTGTGAGATTTTCGTGAGAAACTTTCTGATGCACTAGATCAGAAAGGTTGTGTGCTGTTTCTAAGAAATATCTTCTACCCAATCTCTTGATTATTGTGTGTGTATTTGTGTATTTTTATAATCTTTCATTTGTGTATTTGTACCAAACTATTTTTTTTAATATGTTCACTTTATTTTTATTATTTATTTGCAATATTCCACAATGAGGGTCCAGAGTTTGATTCCTGGGCAAGGGGCCTTGCTATGCAGAGTTTGCATGTTTTCTCCGCGTGTGCGTGTGTTTACTCCGGTTTCCTCCCACAGTCCAAAAACATGTACATTAGGTTGATCGGTGACTCTAAGTTGCTCATAAGAGTGTGTCTGGTTGTTGTTTATATGTGCGGCCCTGTGATGCACTGGCAACCTGTCCACAGAGCGTACCCCTGCCTTTCGCCCTATGAGCAGACCACAGTGACCCACAGTTAGGGACTAAGTGGGTATAAAAGATAAATGAATGAATAAATGAATGAATGTACTATTTTCTTTTTACAACCTTGTCAGCTTGTTATGCATTGCACTGTTGTATGTAGAGGGCTAAATCGAATATTTACTAATTCAAAAGTGAAATGTAGGTCATTTAATAACCATATAAATCAAACTACCTTGCAAAGTATGTTCTGTGAGCATTCTTAGTTTTGTTGGTGTTTTTATTTATGACCGAGAAAGTAATCACTATGTTGTGTTAACAGACTCTGAAACGAAAAGAGAAAGAGTATGAGCATGAGATGGAGCGCCTGGCCCGTGAGAAGATCTCCACCCAGCATAGGCTAGCTGAGCTGAAGAATGATCTCAGCCAATGGATGGACACGATCGAGGTTGAACGGCTGCTGCGTCAGACAGTCCAGCCTGAAGATGACCAAGCATCCACTTCCACAGCCTCAGGTGAGCCAACTGCACTGTACATGTAAAAATCTTTCCATATGAAATCAAAATAGCAAATCAGCTCAGATTAATGGCGCCTTGTCTTTGTTTTTTGCATTTTACAGAGGGTGAAGATAACATGGACGAGGTCATGGAAGATGGTGTGCTGACGTCGCCTCGCTCTTTACCCAGAGTGCCTCAGTCAATGCTTAGGAAGACATCTCCATCTCTGCCTCAAACTCCTTCTGTCCTATCCCAACCTTCCATCCACCCACCAACTGCTAGTGCATCCTCTGTCTTAGCCGCTGCCCAGCCATCCTCCCCTTCACTCTCCTTGCCCCCTCAGGCCACAGTGACTCATCAACCCCAGGCCATTGTGGCACCTCAGAGCCTGGCATTTGGGCACATTTTAGCCACTCCTAACATCAAGCCGACAGTAATAACGCATGCTCCTTCACACGCCTCTGTCATCCAGGCTGTCAATCACATCACCCAGACGTCCACCAAGCACGTAGCCCACATTGCCCCTTCCTCCACTTCTTCCGTGTCCTCTTCCACCAGCACGATAAAGCTGGCACCCGGACCTCAGACCATTGGGCACATCACGGTGCACCCGGTGACGCGGCTTCCCACGCTATACCCACAACCAGTCACCATCTCACACGGCCAGGTCAACAGTGCCCCAGTGTTGGCCAAACAGGCACCTATCGGGCATCAGGTCATCGCACATCACCCACAGCTGGTGGGCCAGACTGTCCTCAACCCAGTTACTATGGTGACCATGCCCTCGTTCCCTGTCAGCACTCTGAAACTGGCATGAGAGAGCAGAACGTGTACACTGAACTTATTGGCACAAACTTTTGCTAGTCACATCCAGCAGATACAACAGTACATTCCAAGTAAAACAAAAATCTTATGAAAGGTCTATCTAAAAAATCGATCTGATTCATACATAGCTATGGTATGTTGTATGGTTGATTTGAAAAAATCTTTTTGTGTGGGTAAAGAGATAGTGATGTTTGCTTTCTTGCTGCTACTGTGTGTGTGAAAGAAATGGTGAAAGGTAAATATATAATCCGTGAGCTCATAGAGTGCCATAAAATGTTAGCTGCTACAGTTACATTTGCAGCATTTAGCAAGACACACTTAACCACAGTGACCTGCGTTTTTATCTGTTTTATACAACTAAGCAATTCGGGTTATGGGCCTTGCTCAGGGGCCCAGCAGTGGCAGCTTGTTTGTGGTGGGAATCAAACACATATTTGGCAGTCTGTTACTTTAACTACTGCACTACCAATTCGCCTTTAATAGAACGACAGAATCTACATAAATTGGAATCCAAAAACAAAATGAAAATGTAAAAAATACAAATATCATAAAAGAAGTAGAATTGGACCATAATTCATCTGTGACATTACATTGTGGTAACCATGACAATCGCATCAGGTTCTAGGAAATTAAAATCCACAGCCATATCATAGCATATCGTAAAATTTTTCAATCCACATAAATCCAGCATGCAAAATATGTTCTTTTTTTATATCCTTTCCTACATCTTTCCTCTCCAGCATTGTATTTTGATTGTATATCATTCGTTTTGGAACTGAGTGGAAATCCTCTGTGCCTTTTTCACCGTGCCTCAGTGGCACTGCAGATGTCCTCAATGCTGCACAGACGTCCTCTGGTGTCCACTCTCTGTAACTGCACTCTCAGCCAACACACTAGCCATCAGCTGCACAAATCTGGATACTGGACCAATGCTCAGCCTAACCAGCAAAACACGAGGTCACTCTTCTATAGCCATCACTGTGCTATTTATAGTATATAGTAAATAAATTAAATATAAAATTCTGAACCATTTTATGTAAATGTACTTTTTTCTGCAGTTAAATGAAACCATGTTTAATGCCTTGAGCATGTTGAAGCTGATACATTTTCAACAAAAGTGTGGAATCATTGTTATTTGTGTGTGCACAGGGAGGGGGGGTGGAAATTTTATTTTGTCAGCGTCTATCCAATTGAATTGACTGTGATAGGAAGCGTGATTGTGACTTGTAGTTACATGGTGGAATTGTATGGGAGAGATCCACTAGATCATGGAAAGCTTTAGTGAAAACAAAAATCTTTCTATAGTTCCTGTAGGAGTGTTAATTCAGAAAAAATATGCATATTTACAATAATTTAATATAAACATCCAAATGTTTTACTGAAAAACACGGACGCTTAACAGACCCGCCATACCCTAAGATTTTACTCCCAAACCTCTGCGACAAACACTGTGATATTGCTCATGTGGCCCACAGTTTACAACATGGTTATTACTAAGTACTTGAAGAAGTATCTTCATTCATTTCTATGCTTCGTGAATGAGTTGAAACTTAATTTTTACTGAAAAAATTTGATGTTTACACACCTAATAATGCACATGTTCACCAGCCGAAACACCTTTGCTGGTGCAACATGTTTGGTTTGTACATGAATAACTTACAAACTGGGGACCATGTACAATACTGGATACTCTCAGCCAACTTTTCAGACCTCCGTCCACAGAAATATTATATATATACAAAAAGTGTGTTTTTCCCTATGGAGAAAGGTTATTTGTGTATAAAGCCTGTACATTTTGGGGCTGCACAGATTGAACTGTCCATCATGTTCAAGTACTAAAAGAAGAGGAAAAGCTAAACTAGAACAAATGTTGGAATAAATCCAATGTTGTTACATTTGCACTGTTTTTGGTTTCATTTTGTCCCTACAGATGAATGCTGTGGTTCTAATAGTCTTCTTTGGTAAATGCTGGATCAGGATTGGGTTAGTCTCACATATCCAGATCTTTACACAGTGGTGGCTCATTGTTAAGATGGCAAGTTGATGATTGGATAACCTGGGTTACAGCCCCTACCAGTGCCAGTCTGCCACTGTTGGGTTCTATCATAACTGACTCTGCAGTCCGACCCCCAACTTACTAAGATGTGATATATATATATATATATATATATATATTGGATTGGTTAAGACGATGCTTGACTGACATGTTCCAGCATGAATGGTAAATCAACTAGCTAGAAGAGTTGAAAATCTTGAAAGCTTGACTTTACTTAGCATAATACTCGCACAAACATGACCAGCCTCATGCAAAAGAGGGCTCATGTGACAGGAACACATGAGGCCAAAAGGTCACATGACACAGAAGCAGGAATGGAATAAAAGCTGAGCTCAAATAAATGCTCAAAATAAAACAAGAGGCATGAACATAACAAGAAACATAAACATGGACTGTGAACCAAGAACATTTATCTTGCGATGGCACTGCTGTCTGTGCCCCTGTCCCTCCTCCGTCTTTAGGTTAGATTCATCTTAGTGTGTTATTTTTATACTATACTATAAACAGCTTGGTTATTGTTAGTATTATAATTTCATTTAAGGCTGAAATTATTCATGCCCCAGGCAAATTTTGACTTAGAAAGTTACTTCTATTCAACCAGTTACTTCATTCAAACTATTTTTGCCTGGAAATGACATGGCTTCTCCCAAAACATAACAAGACGTACCAGAGGCATCATTGTGGAAAACATATTTCTTAGTTACTTGTATTTGCTATATATGGTTAAAATGACAATTAAATTGTGATTAAGTATTAAAAATCCTCCGATATTAAACAATGACTATACCTGCAACACATCTAGGGAAATTAAAGACCAGCGTGGAGACATTTCACATAGTGTTTTTTTTTATTATTATACAAGATCCAATCATATAACAGTATCACAATGCAAAAATAATTATGGATATGTTAATTGCTAACCATTAAAATAAAAAAATACACTGAGTTTGGTTGTGGTATAATTGTTGGTTCATGGTGGCTGGTTGAGTATTTCAGCAACGACTAATCTTGTGGAACTTTTATACAACAGACACTAAACAGAGGATATTTATAAATGAAATAATACAACAACGATTAAATCTGACCAAATGTCATTTAAACACAGGTAAATGACAGCAATATATGAAATGTGAGTTAACATCAGAACAATGTTGAGATTGTCAGACTAAAGTGAATTCACACACACATGCTGAATTGCTTACATTTTAGCACTGCTCAAAACACATCCCTGTCTATTATTATCTGAAAGGCTTCTTTCTATAAAATCCGTTCCGTTTTTTTCTTGGTTCTCATACTCAGCACCCTCTAGGCTTTCCTCATCGAGCCCAGTAGCCTGATTGTCATGTCCCCTGTCCTCATATGCTGGTTCTGGTGTGTGGTTTAGTGTAGGAACGGCATTGAACATTATGAAACCCAGCATGATCACCACCAAAGACACAACATAGAGACCTGAGAACTAGAGTAGAAGAAGCTACATCACTTACAATGACTCAGGCATTGACTTCATTTCATATTCACATATTTGCTTAAAATACTTGTGAATAAAAGTATAAATAAAGGTTCATTGTTGAAGAGTAGTTATGCAAGTGTCAACTGTCAGGAATGCCATTTATTTTCCTGCCAGACCACCTTAGTCTGGGTTTGTTTATGTTCTCATTGGTTTGTGTTAGTCATGTGTTCCTTACTATGTTCAAATGAGTATTGTGCAGTTTATATCCCTGTGTTGTAGTTTGTCTTGGCCTGGCTTTGTGTCGTGTCACAGTCGTTTTGTGATGTAATGTTCTATTGTCACAGTTGTTTTCTGTGTGATTTTATGTTGTCACAGTCATTTTCTATGTAGTCTTATGTTACTCAGTTTCTTTGTAATGTTATGTTACTCAGGTTTAGAGTCATATTCATGAGAGTCTATGTCAGGTCTGTTTGTGTAAAGTGTTTGCTTTCATCAAGTTTGTTTGTTTGTTTGTTTTTGTAGTACTATGTTATATGTACATTAGTACCTAAACTAACTTAACTAATATAGAAGCGAGATTAGAAGTAATAGATCATTAAAAACCAAAGTAGTTCCATATTAGTTATTCAATAATTCAGTTCAGCTTTATTCATACAGCGCTTACTGTCTCAAAGCTGCTTTGCATATGCAGAGTGAAATAGTAGAAGAAAAAATTGGTCCCAAAAGAGGCAAGAGAAATAGGAAGGAACCTTTAGAGGAACCAGACTTAACAGGGAACCCACCCTCATTTGGGTGATAGAAAGAAACAGGATAATACATTTATCCTATTACTAAATAAACATGTGAAGTATTAGTTAAAAAAACTAATTAATAAATTATCACAACACTAACATCACAATAACTATTATAACACTACTAGTGTCATTATTTAATCTCGCTTCTATATTAGCTAACAATATTAAGGCTTAGTACAGTACATATTACTTCCTGCATAGTTACTTTTTAACCACAAAGCATTATTCTAAAATGTTACTGATTTGATGAAAGGCATTGATTTCATAACTCTGAGCAGGTTACTGTGACCCATAAATAAGTTATCTAGGAAGTTGAAGTGTGATTACAGTTCATTGATTCTAACGAATAAGGTTGAAAGCTTATGCAATGGTGTGTCAGGTGTGTCTGTGCATGTGCACCGGCTGGTGGTGTCGGTACTCACAGTGTACTGAAATAAGTAAAGGCCAAAGAAGAGGCTGAAAATATCAGATGTGAGCATAGAGAGGTTAACTGCTGTAGCGCTGGTCAAGTTGATCACCAAAGGCATGCAGCTGTAAAGTGTGTACATACAGATAGAAAAACCACACAGGAGCAGAGCTGAGGAGAGAGTCAGAGAGAGAGACAACCTGGGAAAACTAGTGACAAGGGCAGGGCAAACACTATAAACTATGTATCAAGGTTTATAGATCCTCCTTTGGATTCGTGTCTGTGTATGATTTTACATGTTCTATCCACATGGGTTTCTTTAGGTTTGTTGGGTTGTTTCAAACATATGGTCACAGATTGGGTGGCAAAGATTTTTTGACCTGCCGCCCAGTGCCATTCAATGTGACGATGTCCTTGGTTAATTTGGTGGTCAGGTTGATGTGATAGCTTTCTACTGTCGCTCTCCGGGCAACCCAAGATTAAATCTATCTTGGGACAATTCCCAAAACTAACCCTTTTTGACAAATGTATTTCGATTTTCTTACCTATTTGCCACGTCCACTGAATTTTTGTGACCTCTGTATGTTCTAAAGCACCTCTGCAATAAAAAAGAATCAATGCATAAACTGTCTGAAAAGGAAAAAAAGCTTTTTTTACTCATACACTATTATGGAAAGGTAAAAAAAAATAAAACAGCAAGCAAATCATTTATTCATTCATCTTCTATACCCACTTATTTTTTTTAGCTCGGGGTCACAGTGGTCTGCTGGAGCCTATCCCAGTGCACATAACCCTAGACAGGTTGCCAGTCCATCACAGGGCCACACATAGACAAACAACCACAAAAACTCACATTCACACCTATGGGCAATTTAGAGTCACCAATCAACCTAATGTACATGTTTTTGGACATGCGGGAAGAACATGTACACTCTGCACAAAAAGACCCCGTACCCGGGAATCAAACCCAGGACCTTCTTGTTGTGAGGCGACTGTGCTAACCACTTTGCAACCGCACCGCCCCAGCATGCAAATGTAACCTTTAAATGAGTCTCACAGCTGTATCCCGCTGATCAGTGCTCCAAAGAGGCCGATCATCCCCAGAAACTCCAACCGGCTCTCATTCTTTACAATGTACTCCTGACACAGGTTGGAGACTGCATACAGAGTGGCACTAACAATAACCAGGCCATCTCCCAGGAGAATGTTACTGCCTGTTAAAAACATGTGGAATTCAGAATGTTAGTGGCGTACATTGATATACAGTGTAGAACACATGTCTGTTACATGTCATTAACGGTAGTGTTTAGGGATCTGTTTATCAAGTTCAGTTAAGAGGCTTTTTCATTTTGACATTAAAATAAAATAAAACCATTTTCCTCCTGGACTACGGTACACCTCAAGACAGTTTCATACAAACCAGTCACATACAGTGTACACGCAATGTAGGCTAGAATATAAACATATGTTTATAAACATATCCCAGACCAGACCACCTAAGATCACAAATACTGCCTACTTTTGCATGCCCTTGCAAAAGCTGCCTGTTTTAGTTTTTCACTCAATTTCCCTGTGTCTCCCTTGAAATTTTTGTCTATCTATCTCTCTCAGACTATTTTGATAGATGGTGCACGTGATCACAAATAACCCCTGTGACCCTGAGTTAGGAAATGAGTTGGTATAGAAAAGAATATATAAACTGGTTGTAATTATTAGATACAATATATGAATAAACTTTTCAGAATATGTGAACATCCTTCTCCGGATTTAGTCTTCTTAGTCCTCTAATAACCTTCACACAGGTTTATATCAGATTCAAAGTTGAATAAGGAGGTCTAGGGTTACATTTACAATTGTGGCTACATTTTTACACATCTATAATTGGATAAATTAAGTCTTCATGGAGCTCAAATTTTGTTTCAAGAAACTGTTTAAAAAGTAGACATTTCTTTAACATTTATGCAAATAAAAAAAGTTTGAAATATTACAGATATAACAGTTGCTGTTTTCTGTTTCTGTTTCTGCTTCACTTACTTTATTACTTACTAAACCTGCTTTATTTAAATCCCTGCATTAAATAAACACCATGTTCCGGGATCAGATAAAAGTCATTCCACAATTCCCCTCACTTGATCCTTGGTTTCGGCCTGAGACTAGATCTGCTCCTACCATGGCTCCTACACCAGTCAGACACACACACACTGCAACAAAGTGAATGATTCTGTAGCGTGTCTTCAGGAAGATCCGAGACAAAATCAGAAGCATTGGGAGAATAAAGCAGTCCAAAAGCTGAAACACAGTCACAGCAGCGTAAACATGGCTCAATTATTCATAGACAAATATAAAACAAATCCTAATTCTTTGAAATCTGTCAGCAGAATAGTCTGTTCACCTGTATGCTGGTTAACGTGGTATACTGGTAAGCCTTCACCACTGCATAATTTGCCTCAACATCTGCTAGTCCCAACAATAAATATTTCCACCATTTGGATTTTAAAATCTGCAGAAAATTTTGACTGCCTATAGTATTAAAAGATAAACACAGAACACAAAATCGATGTATTAAATTAAACAGAATCTTTTTTAAAGTATTGTTTTTTTAGCCCAACTGCTATTTGTTTATTATGGGTTATGTACATTTGTTGCTGAGTAATGTACAAAAAGCTGTTCGTTAACTTTTACCTGTTTTGTTGGCTTTTTTTGGTTCTGATTTTTTTGCCTTTTTTTGCTTTACTTTGTTTTGTATTTTTTTTCCTTTGTACATGAAAAGAAAAATATATTTCCTAACATACTGTATATTCTACAATTGGGACTGTGGCATAGTGGTAAGCAGTAGTGGCTGGCTTGCCTCACAGCAAGTAGGTCTTGGGTTAAATTTCCGGGCCTTTGCATGGGTACTCCAGGTACTCCGGTTTCCTCCCACAGTCCAGAAACACATATATATATTAAGTTGATTGGTAATTCTAAATTGCCCATAGGAGTAAGCGTGAGTGTGTGGTTGTTGGTCTATGTGTGGCACTGCGATGGACTGGTGACCTGTCCAGGGTTTACCCCTGCCTTTCCCCTGACCCCCTGACGTGTTAGGGAATAAGCGGGTCTAGAAGATAAATAAATATGAATGATTCAAGATTGAGAAGATAGAGCTCAGGTTGAAAACATTCTACAGGAAAATGTTCATTTGAAAGAAAAATCTGAACTGAAAAAGACAACCTTTTGTAAAACACAGCGCAGTAGTGTAGGTAAGGCATAGAAGTGTGTAACTGATGCAGCTCTGCAGCGCCGGCACATCCAGATGAAATTCTGTGGCCAGGTATTGAGATGTGACAGCAGTCCCACAAATCATTGCTGAAAGACCCTGACCCATGACCAGCGTTTTCAGGAGTTTCCTATATTAAAATAAATGAGTAAATTTAAATAAAAAAGAAGCAAGCAAACGTTTATAGACACCTCACCAGCACACACACAGCTGTTTTCCCCAGAAGTTTCAACTATATTGAAAGCACACACTTGTCTAAAATGTATGTTATAGCATTTTAATATTCCTTCACTAAAACTAAAAGGCCCAAACATTATTTCAGCATGACAATGTTCTCTGTGCAAAAAGTACCTGAGTTTTGCACAGAACTCTCACTTTCACCACACTGATCATTCGGAATGGACTGTAACATTGACTGCACCTAATGTCTCATTTCAGGATATTGTATAAAATATTTAAAAGAAGCTATGGAGGTTATTAAAAGATAACAGATGAGACAGAATCTGGTATAGGATGTTTAAAAACACATATAGAATTACTAATCGAGTGTCCTAATACTTGTATATTTTGTGTTTGTACATGTTTATCCATAAATGTGGATACAGTGTACTTTTCCATAAAAAATACTATCATTCATGTGAAGATTAAAGGCTCAAAAGAAGAAAAAGGGAACAATTGGAATTATATACACTCAAGTTATATAGAAGTATTCACTGAATAATACAATCCAAGCAATAAATATATATATAGTTTTTCCATGCGAGTACTGCACATTGTTTATTTGCTTCCACGCTGTGAATTATTGGTATACAATCGTTCAAGCTCAAGTGCACTTTGATACACACTGGACATTTAAAATGATTTTTTAAATCAGCTAGAAAAGATCCTTCGTTATGGAAAGAAAACAGATAATAGTGAGGACAGTTCTTCGCTCACCATGTGAAAATTTCCCTCCATTTGAACTGTTTGACTTCCTTCAAGAGCTTTTCACAGATTGATTCATGCTGGTCATGACTCATCTTTACCTGTACTCATTCTCTCCCTGTAATGACCTTTTGTCAGCTAGTGTATCTTCCTGAAGACTGCTTTGCCATATATCAACTAAAAAGGTGAATCATTTACTGTGAAGACTTAAGCTGAAAGACCTTCAGGCAGGTAACTGTTCTGGACTATATATCAACTGTTATTAGATAAGAGGCAAGTGACTAATTTATAAGAAAACCAAGGGCAGCTTGCTTTATTTCGCGTCAAGGTTAGGGGCATGGATATTTAATAAGGGTGGGAAATTTTAAAAGCTGAGTATTTAAATGCATGTACAATAAAATTTACATCAATAGAGTTAAGATGAATCTTGAAGGCATTACCACACACACATATTCCGCAAATCTCCTCAAATCCAAACCAATCCTATTTTTTATTTATTCTGAAGTCATTTTCAGTTTTGTGTTCCAAATACCTGAAACAGGGCATTGTGGTGGCACTGAGGTTAACACGGTTGCCTTACAACAAGAAGGTCCTGGGTTCAAATCCCAAGCAAGGGGTCTTTCTGTGTGAAGTTTGCATGTTCTCCCCGCACTTCTCGTGTGCATTAGGTTGATTGGTGATTCTAAATTGCGTACATAGGAGTGAGTGTGAGTGCGTGTGGTTTTGTGTGTGTTTTGCCCTGCGATAGACTGGCGACCTGTTCATGGTGTACCCCCTGCCTTTCGCCGTTGTAGGCTGGTTTACATATATTTTATATGCTTCTTTTACAGTTGTAAGGCTTAAGGTCTGTTTTAATTCTGTGCAGTAATTGTATTTGAGTATGACATGGCTTTATCACATAGCTTAAACACCAAACTATGTAATATAATGCTTGTTATAAAATACAATGTTATGTAATGAATAATAAAGCAAAAATCTATATAGATTATTATAAAATTCTTAAATGTAACCTTTGCATGACGATACACGTATGAAAACAGGGATACAATTGTATTTTATGGGTTTTTTTTACTGTATACTTTTACATAATTTTTAAACTAACTTGTAACTGCATTTTTATGTTCATAGTTTAAAAATCTGAAGTTTGCCACATGTGTGGGCGTTCTGCATGTTACTACTGAGGGCAGTGGTGGCTCAAATTGCTAAGTTGCTGAGTTTACATTTACAGCATTTGGCAGATGCCCTTATCCAGAGCGACTTACAACTGAGC
>JAOTQW010000039.1:6227337-6239256 GCA_026260075.1 Sisor rabdophorus | reverse complement strand
TCGAACCCCGGTCCTTCTGGTATCAGTCCAACACCTTAACCACTAGGCCACCCCTCCCTGCCGTTGAGTTGTTATGGCTCAAGCCCTACCACTGCCAAAGAAGACAAAATAAAAAATCTATGTTTAAACCCCACCAACGCCAAGGAAGACAGAAAAGACCTGGTTTCAAGCCCCACCACAGCCAAGTACGCCACTGATAATAAAGAACCTTAACCTCCCCTGCTCGCTGCATCCTTCCTCACTTGGGCTTTGACTGTAACCTACCAAGGTGGGATATGCAAAGAAAAACAATTGCAATATATGGTGGAAGGTTAATTCTTCCCGCGCTTGTGTGTGTTTTTTTCCCGGGTACTCCAGTTTCCTCCCACAGTCCAAAAACATGTGCATGAGGTTGATTGGTGACTCTAAATTGCCCATAGAGGTAAATGTGAGTGCAGGTGGTTGTGTGTATGCGGCCCTGCGATGGACTGGCAACCTGTCCAATGTGTACCCCCTGCCTCTTGTTCAATGTGCGCTGGGATAGGCTCCAGGAGACCCTCGTGACCCTGAAAAGTTCGGGAATAAGCGGGTATTGAAGATGAATGAATGAATTAATGGTGTAAGGTGTATAATTATGTCTGCGACAAATAAAATTGAAATTTATATTGGAATGTCTTCCGAGCCTGTAGGGGGTAGTATTTGTAAGTCCTTAGCCGAAGCTGGGAGCTGTAGCAACTAACCAGCATCACTGCGTAGCTGTCACCCGGTTAATTTAATAAATTTAATACAATGATGGAAGATGAAGAATTAGAATTTGTGGAGGATTTGGACGCGATTTTACATCTAACCCCTGAAGTGCAGCTTGCCATCGAACAGGTCTGTAGTTATGTGTCGCACTGCTTATTGCATTCTCCCTGGCTAGGCTAAGCTAGCTGTTAGTCCAGTAAAACAGATTTAGTAACTAGCTATTTTCTGTCACCAGATTATAGTTTATTTATTACATTAAAGAGAAATAGCAACCAAACCTCGAAGAAATAACCTAAATAAATTCGTTATTTACAAATTATAAATACGGTAATATAAAGTGTCATGGCTGTAGCTGTTGATTTTTTCACCTGTGTAACTAGTATAGCTTTAAAATAATTTGGAATTATAATTGTATTGTCTATTATCTGACCAAATGTGAACAGAAATTTTTTTGCAGCTTTAAAACACACCTGAAAAATATACGAGGAAAAAAAACCGTTTTACATCCTGTTATATTCACTGATGCCAGCCGAATTTATTCGCAGAAGTAACTCAAAATAACTCGAATAATAATAATAAAAATTTAGATTAGATTAGATTAATTAGATTGCCCCTCGCTTTTTTTCATTTTGCAGGTGTTTCCCAGTCAGGATCCACTCGATCGTGCAGATTTCAACGCAGTTGAATACATCAACACTTTGTTTCCGACTGAGCAGGTGGGTCACGTGATCGTCACTGACCTACATCATCTAAACAACATTCATTTGTTCATCTCCTGTACCCGCTTTTTCCTAACTTGAGGCCTCAGTGGTCTGCCGGGGCCCACCCCAGTGCACATAGCGCGAAAGGCAGGAGTACTTCTCGACAGATCGCCAGTCCACCGCAGGGCCACACATAGACGAACAACCACACAAGCTCACACTCAATTCTGTTGGCAATTTAGAATCACCAATCAACCTTGCGTACCCCGGAGTAAACCCACGCAATTAAAAGCATCTTGAAGATAGTTTTGAGAAAGGAGAGTGATAGCAGAGTGATTAAGATCTGGGTCACCAGAAGAGCACAGAAGATTGTGGGTTCGATTCCCAGCGCCACCTGAGTAACTCTTTCATCCAACTGAACAGTTGAGAGTTGAAGACATAATGCATCAGTACTCCACCAAGCCGCCATTCTAGACCCCTAATCAAGGCCCTTAATCCCCAATCGCTTACTTGTATTGTAATGCAATTGCTGTGGAAAAGTGCAGCTGCCAAATGCTGTAAATATTTTTATTTTAAATTCTGACCAGACATTAAATTATAGCCAGTTACACACTGATGCACCTAAAAGCCCGAAACCCTGTTCCAGGATGACAATAGCTCTTTTCCTCTATTATGACATATTTTGCTGAAGTTGACATTTACAATTACAGCACCCTTATCCAGATCCTATTACATTTATCTCTTTTATATGGCTGAACAATTAGGTGTTAAGGGGCCCAGCGGTGGCAATTTGAGGGTGCTAGGTACTTGGGTACCTAGTTTGTGCTCACCTGACCAACAGATTCATATGTTGTTCCTCACTAATCTGTAGCCACAAATATGGAAGCACACAGTCATCTAGAATGTTTTTGTTTGTTGTTGCATTACATTATTCCTTTACTGGAAACAAAGAGATGCCAACACTGTCCCAGCATGACAATACCCTGAACACAAAGCCCCTGAGCTCCATGATGATTATAGTGAAAAAAATCATGTGGGTTCGAAGTCCTGTGTACTACCATTTACAACTCCTGTGAAAGAACTTATACCCAAGACCTCCTCACTCAAAATAAGTGGCTGAATCCCCAAAACAACAATATTGAAGAATGTTATAAAACCTGTTGAAAGCGTTTTTTAGTAAGCACATATAGGTTTACATTTATAATACAGTGATTAAAATGCAGCAATTATTCTGTAAAAATGTTTTGCAGACATTTAAAAATATCGGTACTCCGGTTTCCTCTCACAGTCCAAAGACATGTAGTTTTGGTCGACTGGTGATTAATTGATTGTCTAAATTGCCTATAGTAGTAAATGTGAGTGCATGTGGTAATTGTATATTTGTGACCCTGCAATGGACTGGTGTGAATGAATTAATGGATGATTTTGCTATCCTTACTTATTTAACCACTAGGTTGTGCTATAATCCTGTATAATTTTTGTAAGGATGGCATTTAAGAGTTTTATGGGATTTATGCTATTATCTTTCATTCATCTTCTATAGCCGCTTATCACAGTGTTGTGCTGGAGCCTTTCCCAGCGCACAAAGGGCGAAAGGCAGGTACACCATGGACAGGTCACCTATCCATCGCAGGTCGACGAACCATGACACACACACGCACACACAGAGTCGCCAATCAACCTAATGTACATGTTTTTGGACTGTGGAAGGAAACCCAAGGAACATGCAAGCTCCGCACTGAAAGACCCTTGCCCGGGATTCGAACCCGGGACCTTTTTGCTGTGAGGCGACCGTGCTAACCACTAAGCCACCGTGCCGCCCTTTATATTAATAGATATTAATTATGCAATAATCTGAATCCTGATTTTAATTTTGTAAATTTTGCTTTTAACAGTCACTGGCGAATATAGATGAAGTGGTAAATAAGATTCGGCTGAAAATCAGGTACATCTTTACTCAATTTTTTAATGACCATGTTCCAGATGTTGTGGTGCCTTTTAAAAAAAATTTAATTGTTGCTTTTTAATCTTTAAATTTTTTTCTTTTAACCAGGCGTCTGGATGACAATATCAGGACGGTGGTGAGGGGACAAACTAATGTGGGGCAGGATGGCAGACAGGTGGGTGTGTCATGTCTCCATATCATCAGTTTAAAGTAATAAAAGATTTGTGTGTAATCTCTACACAGTGCCAAGTAAATAATAGACTTGTGGTGTACTTTCAGCTCCCTCTTATCTGAAAGGGGTTTATAGAAAGAGGCCTTGAAAGAGAATGTTTGTGTGGGATGATAGATTGTTGTTGGGAGAAAAGTGAATGATGAATTGGAGTAGCAGAAAACTGTCAGTGAAGCTTGCATGAGGGATACGGTATAAATACGGAAAGCTGCTTTGGTAATGTAGAGTCGGATGTGAAACCAGATCCTGGTAAGCTGCTGCTGTTTCGTCTGTCTGCTTAGCCTTAAATATCATAGTCTGGGTTTGACTTCTTTGTTTAAAAGTTGCATAACTATAAATATCTAATTTCTTTATTTTTTCAATGATATTTTATATATTTTTCTATTCCTGGATTTCATCTAATAAAAGATTAGTCAAAGCAGTCCTGTTCCTAGACCCCCACTCTACTCCACTTCTCTTTTTCCCTTCCTTTCTTTTTCTTTCTCTCTTTCTGGAAGAGAAAGCACAGTTCATCCCCCTGTTTTTTAGCTAAGTTGGAATTCCACATTGTGGTTTGGTGTCCTGCTGCTTCTTGGAGCTGGTGGAAAACCCTGATTCAACACAGATCCGTGCTCAATCAGAGCAGCAGGCAGAGGTGAAATGTGACACCTAATTGTGAGGTATGAACCGGTGCAGGCGAAGACTGAGAGGGACCTGGTGGTCGTCCCATAACCACCGTACTTGGAGATGTGGAAAGTCAAAGTTTGAAGTTTCAGGGCTAATATCCCTCAGAGATGTTTCCACCGAGCAAAAGGAAAATCCCTTCTGCAGCTGGAAATGCTGGATTACAGATGTAGAAGCTGGGGGCTGATAAAGGAGAGTTGGAAAACACACCAGCTTGTTCTTTGTTTAGTCTGAGAAGTATTTATCATTGGGGTGGAGACATGCTTCTGAATCGCAGTCTCAGAAGGGCTGCGTGATGATTATTCTAGCTGTGTGGGGGTGGTGGGAAAACATGCATCTATGAAGTGTGCTATGTCAGGAGACGTTGATGAGTAAGTCAGAACCTTCATATCGGGTTGGAGGTCACAGCCAGATAAGCAGTGACTCCAGAGATGTTCCACGGCTACCTCACAGATGTTTAAATGCCTTGTGGACACCTTGGAAAGAGGAAATAAAAGAAATGGAATTTCTTCAGTCTGTGGAAGGTATGGGTAGCTGTCCACCCCAGGAAGAAGCTGCTTCACTAAACAACCTGTTCAGAAGAAATACTATAGACACAATAGATTTGTTTTTTATTAAAGGTTTCACACCTACCTTTTATCTGATTATTAACTAGAATCTTTGTTTTCATACACTGCTCAACACCTTTGAAGGTTTGGTCCACCTGGTATAATAAGCATTCCTTCCTCCTGACATTCAATCAACCAAAGCAAAGTGCTAAAGCATTTGGTGCCAATTAGTGCTGTCACTGGTCACTCCCAAGGGTCTCACAGTTTTGGCTCTTGTCTAACCCAGTCAAAACTGTGAGGTGTATTATTTTCTTTGATGCAGTTCAAAATTCCATATAAAAGCTTGCTGTATTGTGTTCCCAGATGGGATTGGGGGTAGGGGCTTCATATAAGACTTTTTATGGCTGACACAGAGTAAGCGGGGATCAGGATGTCTCATCCAGTTTCTGGCATGTGGAGATGTTTATTAGGAATGCTGACAAAGAGTACCCTTTAAAAAATTGAACGAATAAATATGTGTATGGCTATAGTTTTTTTTTTCATGGTATGTGACTGATTTCAATTGAAAGCCTAAATATAAACAATGTTCCTGAAGGCTGATAGATGTGAATGGACACTGATTTAATAGTTATATAAAACACCCAGTCAGAACACAGTTTTGCTTGTGGATTATTAAAACTAACAATGTCTGATTTCCCAAATTAGATGGGCAGTGGGCTTCCCTTTTTTTTTCTTCTGAGCCACTTTTGCTGGCTGAGAATGTGCTTAAAAAAGTAAAGCCACTTATCCCCGACTGAAATAACTAAGGTCAAAGTTAATTTGTTTATTAGCAAAATATATGAACAGAGAAAAGTTTCTAGTTGCATTCACGTTAGTTAATTCGACCCTCAAGTTATCCCTGAGGTCATCAAATTATGGCCCACCCCAGATATAGACAGACCCTCTAAACAATGCCAAAGGCACATGTTGAAATACGTTCTATTTGTAAAAAAATTTTTTAACTGATGTTAGATCGGTAAGGGGTCTTTCTGTTTGCAGTTTACATGTTCTCCCTGCTTTTGCGTAGGTTTACTTGGGGTACTCCGGTTTCCTCCCACAGTTCAAAAACATGCACATTAGGTTGTTTGGTGATTTTTAAATTGCCCATAGGAATGACTGAGTCTGTGTGTGGTCGTTTGTATGTATGTGTGGCTTTTCGAAGGATTAGCGACCTGTCCAGGGTGTCTGCCTTCTCCCTATGTGCACTGGAATAGGCCCGAGCGTGACCTCCGTGGAGGGAATAAGCAGGTATAAAAGATAAATGAATGAATGAATGAATGATATATTTGTATTTAATAATACAGTTTGGCTGACAAAATGAAATGACCTTATTTTTTAGGTTTAAATGAGTATTAGTTAGATTTATCAGAAAACAATGATACATTTTAAGGTTACGTTTTGTGGTGATTGAGCAGAGGTGCAGCATGCCAACCACCGCCAAGAAAAATAGATATACAGATAGGAAGGAAAATTTGATTAAAAATGTCGGAAATTTATTGACGGTTATTATTTTGTTTTATGCAAAGAAATGGCTGTTTGTCATCATGTCATTTACAGGTATAGGTATATAGAGCCGATTAATATATTCTATGTCGATATCTCCTAATGTTTGCAACAAAATAATAGCTTATCTAGCTGTAGGAGATAAAATAAATATATTTAAAATAATTTCATTTTTACCCGCTTATTCACGAATCCGGGGTCACAGGGATATTTAAAATAATACAATGATAAAACGTTACTAGTTGTCACTGACTGGCTGATTGATATGGACTCCTGTCTTCAGCCTCTCAGCAATACAGATAGGTTTCAGCCAACAACATTTTGGCTATAGATAAAGAAGGAAGGTCCACACCCATATTTCGGCCTGTTACTCTGGAAAGAAATCATTTAAAATGGCTGACCACTCCTCATCTGTCTATCAGCATATCTGCTGTGATACGTTCCACTGTGGTTGGAAAATTGCTTCTCAGTTACCAGGCCTTTATCAGGCATAACAGCAGAGCCATAGTGAGACAGCTGAGTCAAAACGTTTTACTGGGAGGTGTCCGGAAAGTCCTCAGATTGTTTTGAGCTATGTTGCTCTTTCGAAAATGTTCTGTCAACTGCATAGGCGACAGTGTAAGGCAGTGTCTGCCTGTATTCTGCAGAGGATTTTAAAAGTGGTAAATTCCACGGGGCAGCTGGTGCCGGCTGTTAGCATTCCATCTGCCTATGAACGAGTGAGTGAAAGCCACCCATCCTACTCCTGGTCAGTCTAGCCCTGGACCTGGAAAAATACCTGCAGTGACTACTACTAATAAACTAGCAGGGATGTGTTGCAGGATTTCGAATAGATTCATAAAGTTTGGTTATAACTGCTGAGAAGATCCAGAATGGGTGCCGGCTTTACTGCATCTGCTGTACACTTACCGTATTGAAATGTGAGGACAAACTTAATGGGGATTTTTCATCAAGTCTTTCCTTTTGGTTTTTATTTGTATAAGCGATGGACAGTCACTAAATATAGTAAATGGAGGAGGAGGAAGACAACACTGTTATCACTGTCATTATCAATTTTTTATTTTTTTTTTTACCTTTACATACATGGTTTTTGTAGTTGTTGTTTTCTGCATGAAACTTGAAATTATAATCGTGTAAATATCCAATAAGGATTTAATGTGCATTAGATTTCACCCTTAAAACTGATATTGTTATGACAGCAGTGAAACGATTATAGCGTTAAGTGTGATCACAGATGCAAAGTCTCCAAATTTCTGCCTCTGTTCCAGGCCCTGGAGGAAGCGCAGATAGCCATTCAGCAACTGTTTGGGAAAATTAAAGACATCAAGGACAAAGCGGAGAAATCGGAGCAAATGGTGAGTAAAAATAGCCCTTGCAGACAGGAATCCGGTCTGATCAAAATATACATAATGTCCCCCAACACTCTCAGTTCTGCTAACTAGACTAGCGGTGCCAAACAGGTCAGAGGAAAAGCAGGTTATGGCTATGTGGACTAGTGGGACAAGTGAACAATGAGAAACCACCTAGGTCTAGATATGCTGGAGCTATTAGCTCTGAGATGTTTGTTCTCTTGCCCAGGTAAAAGAGATTACCCGGGACATCAAGCAGCTGGACCATGCAAAGCGTAACCTAACCACTTCTATAACTACCCTTAATCACCTGCACATGTTAGCAGGAGGGGTGGACTCCCTGGAGTAAGTTGCCCCTATGTTTGATATCTACAGACCAAAGAAAGAGGCACATGTTGCATTTGGTGAGTTATGTATAGTTTTAAAATGCTTTTTTAATTGCTTGAAATTTCTTTCAGGGCCATGACACGCAAAAGGCAGTATGGGGAAGTGGCCAACTTGCTGCAGGGAGTAGTCAACGTGCTGGAACATTTCCAAAAGTATATGGGCATCCCTCAGATTCGGCAACTATCTGAACGGTGAGAAGGTTTTCTATGCGTTTGAACCTGCATTAAAGACAGACTATGTAAAAAAAAAAATAATAATAATAATTGTACAAATTGTAAACATGCTGCAGTCTGATCTGAATTTTGTGACAAAATAAGGACACTTACAAATACATTTCACAACATGTGTTCGAAGACTGTATACTCAGACAATCAGCATGTTATCTAAATGAGCTGAAAAATGGTCAGTGTTTATATGACTAGTTTTCTGGTGTAATTTGCTAAATTGAATGATGTTGAGGGTATGAGGTTCCTGTTTATGTTTACCACAGATGCAACACAGGAAGAAATCCGATCCACTTGGTCTTTATTATTTCATTGTTTTTTTAGGGTCATTCTAACAGTGAGGCCTTGTCTGTGGGTGGGGTAACGTTTCTGGTCCTGCAGACCTATGGAGACTAAATTCACAGTAAAGACTGAGATCTCAGTTCAGTCATACGTCTAATACTAATTGTGTATGCTTGCCAATGTACCACTTGGTGGACTGATATGGTTGTCGTTTCATACGTCAGGCAAAAAAAGGGTGTTTTCATTTGGAAAGTTACTCCACAAAATGTTCCAGTGTCTTTTATGTTTATCTGGAAAAGCTTGGGTTGCCTTTCTCTGCTCCTATAGTTGTCCTTCCCCAACCCAGAAGCCACTTCAGATATTGTAAGTTCCAGCTGGTGTGTTTAGGTTTGATGTGACCTCAACCACAACATAAACATACTAGCCCCCTTTAGGGCTTAGGGGTGATTTTTTTTTTTCTGATTTTTTTTTTTGGGGCACAGTAGGTTTTCAGTGTTCTGAATGCTTGTGGTAAAAAAGCGATGGATGAAAGCTTTTTACCATGCCTGCTTTTCCTACCACGTTGCAGGATTATTTCTTCCAGTCCAAAAATGTTTGTTTTGTTTTTTTTATTCTGAGTTGTTATGCCTCCGTAAAAAGGTGTGGTAAAGCCGTTTGGTCAGGAACAGCAGCTGTGAGTTCTGACACACTTCAAACACTGCTTGGTCTTGGGAGTATTTGAGAAGACACATGCCCAATTGAAGTTCAAGCGGCGTCTGGCAGGAGACTGTGGACTCATCTTTTTTTCTCGATTCTTGTTTATGCTGGAAGGCACTTTTTGTTCCAGAAATGGAATCTGGCACCAGGGCGAATTTTAAACTTACGCCTTATTTAAAATTGTTGTGATAGTCTTCTTTAATGGCAGTGTTAAATTCCCATAAACATTTTCCCATTGCACCAAGGAGTGCTGTGGTCAGACAAAAAGTGCATTTTGCCCTTTCTAATTTTCTTTTTTTACATTAAGATTGCCATGTGTTCATAAAAAAACTAAAGGGAAGATACTGTAGCAATTTCCTAGATATTCCTTGTGCAACAAGTGAATCAACATGCATCAGTAGGACAGATAGACTTGTAGAACAGATATCATTGTTATTCATTCCATACAATAAGGGTGCATTCTTCAGTAAAAGCTTCAACATCAGTGTTGACTCAATACTGTCCTGAGAAGCTATGTTTAATATCAGAACAGATTTTGTTTATTTTCTAAAAAACACCAAATGCCCTAGTAATGATTTTTGTTATGCTCAGCAGCAAATTAAATCAGTCTGCCTGAAACATAGATGAGGGGCGAAGAATAAAATTTATGCAACAAATTATTTCTCAATAGCTGTATGAAGGAATGTATGTAGTACATTTGTAGTATTCAGTTTCATTTTTTATGCAGATTTTTAATGCGGGTTTAGAAAAAGGGTTGGATAAAGAGTAGCCATTTTTTATAATGGGGTCATGTGATGAGTAACATCTCTTTAGCTCCCTCAAAAGCTGATTGCACACAAGAGATTTCTAGTCTGTACCACCTGTGGGGATTCTACATAAGTTTTTTTTTTTTTTATTTTAACAGAGTGAAAGCAGCACAAAGTGAACTAGGCACACAGATTCTGGCTGATTTTGATGAGGCTTTTCCTGCACAAGGGTCAAAGGTAACTAAAAAATAGCTACATGTATTATGAAGAACATTATTTATTATGTTCTATGGAAGGTCTCAGTTAAAACAATTCCAATCTTGGTTCTTTGTTGCTGCTGTTGATAAATAATTTACTTTTATTACCTGTATAATAACTCTCATAGAGGCCTGGGGGCCCTAGCAATGTGCTCAAAGATGCCTGTTTGGTGGCCAATGTCCTGGATCCTCGTATCAAGCAAGAGATAATCAAGAAGTTTATCAGGCAGCATCTCTCAGAGTACCTTGTGCTCTTTCAAGAAAACCAGGATGTTAGTAGTTATTACAGTATGTTATCCCAATCACTCTCCCAGTGTAAATGTGTGGATCTGAATTCTAACTGTCGTATCCTGAATGCAGGTAGCATGGCTAGATAAGATTGACCGGCGCTATGCATGGATTAAGCGTCAGCTAGTGGACTATGAGGAGAAGTACGGCCGCATGTTTCCTGAAGAGTGGTGCATGACTGAGCGTATCGCTGTGGAGTTCTGCCATATCACCAGGTACCCAAACTGTACACAGATCTGGGAATGATGCCCTGAACATACATACATATGCGAGAAAATAACTGTGTAAACGAGTAGCCAAAAGAATTATTTATTTTTTTTTTACCAGAGATTCAGTGGAAGGAATGTTTGGTTTTGTTCCAATGTAATTTTCACAGAACCAATTGCTTCCCTTTTGATCAGCACAAGCTTTATTCATTTTATTCAGTCAGGCTTCATTTATAAAACCTAAAACAGGTGGAACTGTTTTTTTCCCAACCTGACCGATTTTTCACCTTTTTAAATGCAGTCGTGGTTACTCCAGTCAGTTACACACTATAAACTGCCTGACCTGAAGCTCCACTCCACATGTGAGGTCTCGCTGATCGCAGTGTGTGTTTTTTTGTACCAGGAGTGAGTTGGCCAAACTGATGCGAGCTCGTGCCAGGGAGATTGAGGTCAAACTTTTGCTCTTTGCTATTCAGAGGACCACCAATTTTGAGGGGCTGCTGGCTAAGCGTTTCTCAGGCAGCACCTTAAGTGATGGCCTAGTGGTAAGTCCAGCAGGATGTTCCTGGCTCTGCTAATCGGGACACGGTGACGTTCTAGAGGCTAAAGTCAGAGTAAATGAGGCAGAGATGTTTTCACTTGTAAGATTAATGTTCCTTTGTCTGCAGAAGAGACCTGAGACACCCTTGGAACCCACTAACCCATTTCTGGAGGATGAGTCAGGAGAGGACAGCATTTCTGAGAAGGATAAAGAGGTCAGGATGAGGTTATTGAGTATCCTCATAGTCACTCCTCCTGTCCCTACGAATTACGTTCAGCAAAAGTTTGTCTAAGCTTGAGTTAAGATTTCAAGGATGAGTTACAGTAAACAAAACCAAGATTGTTATAGCATTTGTTAAAGCAAGCTCAGTTGGGGCTGAGGAATTTATAGAAACCCCTTTTAAAATCAACATTCCCCATATGGTGTTCAGGTTTAATCACTATAAGTCTGATCAATGAGCTAAACGCGTTTTTTTTATTACTTGTCTGTATGTAACGAACATAGGCGGCGCGGCGGCGCAGTGGTTAGCACCGTCGCCTCACAACAAGAAGGACCTGGGTTCGAATCCCGGGCTTGGGGTCTTTCTGTG
>JAOTQW010000039.1:6158673-6172901 GCA_026260075.1 Sisor rabdophorus | reverse complement strand
AGTTGTAAGTCGCTCTGGATAAGAGCGTCTGCCAAATGCTGTAAATGTAAATGATCTATATGAAGTATTGCAACAAGCAATTTTACCAAAATTCTTAGCTACAACTAAAAGCTGCAAAGATTTCTAACATCAGCAATAGTGATTTTTTTTATCAGGGCTGTGTATTTACAAGAGCGTCATGATGCATAGAACACAACATGAGCCTGTAAAACTAATAGCTTAAACTATTATAAATGCAAAGCTGGAGGCTTTATACTTTGTCATGTTTGCTTTTGAGACAATGGCCGAATGTCAGTGACAACCACAGGAGCGGAGAAGGAAGTCATTTGAGGGTTTTATTTTAATATTAAAACATAAATAGAGGGCAATAGTTACTATTTTATTAAGTTACTACTTTTAAGTTTAAGCTACTATTAGTACTTACTAAGTTTACAAAGTGTTAAAAGCAGGAAAGCAGACATAATCAAGCAAAGAATCATTCACAAAAGTAAATTTCAAATATTTACTTGTTAAAGCAATTATGCATCTAAGCAGGCTCGTTCAGTCACTTGGTAAATATGTAAAACAGTTGCAGTTTTGCATGTTCAACATTATTACTTGCTCATATTGGGCCTGTTTATTACAAGAGATTTTGAAATCCAATGTGTTTGAAATCCAAGTTTTCCTATTGCAATAGTAGATTGGTTGATATAAAAAGGACATGGAAAACTGTCTGCTGTCCGATAGATGATCTTATAAATTGTCATTCCTGACAAATGTTTTCAGAACATGAACATAAAAACAACTTTTTTGTGCACACAGGGCAGTCAAATTAGAAATGGAAATAATGAACACAAAAAAACACTTTTTTTTGGAATCGCCAAGATCACGGGACTGTAAAATATTAGCAGTTACAAAAACGCTGTGTTGGAGTTTGGATTAAAAATCCTTTTATTGCATTGTTTCTTGTGTAAGAAAACATATGTTGTTTTCCTTTTGTGCATATCTGTAAACCAAATTTTTTCATGTGATGTTAATGAGGCTGTATCCCATCAATGTCATTGCATCTGTGTAGCAAATAAAATAAAACATTTTGTTCAGATCAATGCTACCATTTTCTGTGCAATAGTAAAAACATAATTACACTTACATAAGGATGTGTTTAATAATATTAATATTTAAGATTTGATTTTCATGAATTCAAAATGTAATGTGCAAACATGTCCAATTCAGTGACACAAAACAATCACCTCTATTATTATAAACTGATGCATAAATCTGATAACCTTTTACGTATGATTGCGTTTGCTAACAAACCTATGTGTTTAACTACATCTCAGTCTTTCCCCCTGTATGTTGCAGTGGGTGTATGCAGTCTCTGCAGTTGTGTGGGGTGATTTATAGGCAGCCTTTACTCCCCTGCCTCCAGCTCCAATATTAGCAGGAGATTAGATGAATTCCTGAAATGGCTTTGCTACTTCCGAATTGCCTCAGTCGTTTCCATTGTATGAGCCTGCTGGAATTTCCTTTTTCCAAATCAAACTAGTTTGTTTATTTGCTTGTCTGTTTAGCAAGCAGCTAAAGGAATGTGTGTAGCATTAGGGCAAAGTTCGCCATAAGTGAGTAGGCTGCAGAAAGATGAGTGTAAGCTGCTGGCAAGTCAATCGAGACCCTGTAGCTCGCACAGCCAAGCACGGACCAAGTCATTATTCTCACACACAGTTTAAAGAAGTCATAGTTGGATAGGGAAAAGAGGCATGTCTTTACTTTAGCATATCAAGTTATCTGCTAATCTTACTTTAATTAAGTGCATGGCTCATACTCGTGGGATTTAATATCAGACCTATATATACGGTGCATTTTGGTGACCTAAATGAAACCTAAAAATTGCTAAATAAAATGCAAATTGTCTCATTGCATCTCTTAAATAAGCGTGGGTTGTTCCTTTGGTTCCTTTTTGTTTGTTTATACCATATTCTACAATTCAAGGTTGATCATAAAATACTGTCTGTTTTAAGTCTGTTATGGTTGGACTATGTATTCAGGTGCATCTACAGGGCGTTGGTTTTACCTGTTGAGTGTGGTTTTGTTTGACAATTGTGGTTTGGAGCATATCTATCTATCTGTCTGTCTGTCTGTATATCTATCTGTATATCTGTATATCTATCTGTATATATATGTTAATTGAACTTGATTTAGTCCTCCTAAAATGTGGCTAATGTGTCTTAGATGATGTTGTTTTTATTATGTGGATCTACATGCAGTTCAAGATGCATGAAATGGGCACACATACTGTTTGTTTTTTTAGTCATTTGCTTCAACATTGAGGCGTCATATGAGACAAATCGTTATCTGCCTAAAGCTGAATTGTGTCAAGAGTTCTAGGCTAGCGGTTTTTTCATTTTTCCCACTCATTTCCTCTTTTCTTATGATCATGGCATCTGTAACCCATCAGGTTTATCCTGTAAATTCCTTAGGGAGAATACAACAGACCTTGAGTGCACAGCAGCTGTACTGGATGCAACCTTGGCTTTAAAAGGGCTGTATATATTGCCCCAGGCTGCGGTTACCAGACAGGAAGCTCATGGTACTGTATATCTGATTAACCCCAGCAGGATGAGCATCAATACTAAGTAACAGCGTCAGTACTGACTCATTGAGCTTCCTGTTTACCTTCTCTTATTTATCATACACATCCCTATTCAAAAAAAACTTTATTTTTGAGCTGCAGGTGCAGCTTATCCTGTAAGGGGTTCATGTTATTCCTTTGCTTAATAATCCTGTTCCACTCATTCTGTCTTTCCTCCTCAGTATGTCATAGGTTTGCACTAATGTCTCTTTCGCTGCTTGATGAATGAGTCACCGAAGACTGACTGAGGTCATTTGTTTTACTCTGATGAACTGGGCCTGATTGCCTTCGCTCTTAAAAATCTCAATGCAAGCTAACTGCTTAAAGAGAGAGATGTCAAACAAATAAAATGATGTCCTTTTTTTTAAGGACACCTGTTCAATATGTATCATGCATGTGCAGTATAATGTTGCATGATTAGTGCAGATGGACTGAGCACAGTTCCAAAATGCTGCTGGACATTGAGTGCGAACAGTGTCATCTGTCATTGCTTTCAAGTGCCATAATTGTGTGTGTTACAAAAGTAATACAAACATAACTATTTCATGTGAGTGGATAAAAGTAGGGGTCAATTGATTTTTTTTACCGATACTAGGTATTTTTATAATTATCAGTCATTTAAAGAAAGTTCTTATATACATACCTGAGCCGACAGTTGAAACGCTCAGGTTTAAGGAAAATTATTATTATTATTATAATTTTTATTATTATTTTTTTTCATTTACCTGGCTTACTTGGTAATGGTTTGACATTTTTTTTTTTCATTTTAATTCACAACTTCAGCTGTAAAAAAACGTCCGGCTTCTGTTTTATTGGTTATTCGTTATTAAAGCCAAATATTCTGGCTAGATAGGCTAAAATTAGTAAAGGCATAAACGATTTAAAGAAATTAAAGGCTTTTTGCATCTCTGACCCACAAATTATGCATTGATTCTGCAGATCATTTTGTGTGTTTCATGTCTTATGGTATTTTTAGAGCTAATTTTGGGGTCCTTTTCTCCAGGACTGTAGTGGGTCTTGCTGCCAGTTTAAAAACACAAACCTCAAATGGCCACTTAGAGACTAGTTTTTTAATCTTTTCAACCACTGTGTTTGTCTCTCTCAATTTCTCGTGCTCCTCTGCTACTCTCTTTCTTGCTCTAACCCACCCTTTCCTCATTCTCGACAGGGCAAGTATGGCTGGAATGCACCTTCTCATCCTGGAAGCTCAGAGTTTCCAACATGGCCAATTTTTAATTATGTCTAGACCATTATCCTGGTCTAGATCTCTCTGTTTTTTAAAAGAATTGTAAGATTAAATCAGATTTGGTGTCTAATTAAAGAATATTTTTTTGGGATGGGGACGGCAATAAACCATTCTGCAATAGGATTTTGAGCTGATGTTTGCTGCATGTAACAGGAAGAGTGGGCTATGATTAAATATGGTTCATTGTGTGCAAAGTAGACTGCTTCTGAATGAAGGTTTTAGCATAGAGTGCAGAGGGTGGTTTTGTGGCACAGAATCCCAATGAATTAAAAGAAGCCTGCAAATACCCCGGAACAGAGCTAAATTTGCCCATTGAGAGTGTGCTGTCCACCTATAAACCGTTTTAATTGTTGTGATAGGAAGTGCAAAAACATCTCTTTTTGTACAAATCATGTAAAAAAAATTGTCAATGCATTTTCTAATCAGATTTTACATAAGTTTATGCATGTAACCATTATTAATAGGAACTTAGAGTATGAGAACCTAAACCTGTATTTTTCCCCACAATGTTATTATTTATATTCTTTTAATATCTTATACCAGTGTCTTTATGTATTTTGCAAGTATCTGTTACCAAATGCTAATGTTACTGCTAGCGGCATAGTGTCCATGCTCACTGGTTTGGTCAGTGTTGTGGGAAAGTAGGTGTTGTTAGTGGTTAAGGTGTTGAACTGCTTATTGGAGGATCAGGGTTCAATTACCAGCACCAACAAGTTGCCACCATTGTGCCCCTGAGCAAGGCTCTTAACCCCCAAGTGCTCAGATGTATAAAGGAAATGCTAATCACTCTGGATAGGGGCATCTGCAAAATGCTGTAAAATGTCGGCATTTTTGTACTTTTTTTTTTTTTTTAGCGGAACAAAGTTCGCAGTCTGCCATGCATTGGTTTTCATTAGTAATTAATAAAAAAAATAAAAAAATATTTCCACACCGCCGAGTCCACACTGAAATTTCTTTCATTGATGTCACTAGAGCGGTCAGTGTTTGGTATCAAGGTGTTTTTATGATTTGGTGTCCAAGTACATAAGCCTATCGGGCCCGTTAGAAATACTAGTATCGGTATTGAGGCAGTCCTCATTATAACAATTTCTTGGGAAATTGATTTTAAAAAAAGGCGCTGTGGCGTAGCGTTAGCAAGGACAGGTTCGACTCCTGGGCAAAGGGTCTTTCTGTGTCGAGTTTGCACGTTCTCCCCACGCTTGTGTGGGATTACTCTGTGTACTCTGGTTTTCTCCCACAGTCCAAAAACATGTTCATTAGGTTGACTGGTGATGCTAAATTGCGTGTGTGTGGGTGTATAGTTGTGTGTCTGTGTATGGCCCTGTATTGGACTTGCAACCTTCCCAGAGTGTAAGCTTGCTTTTCACCCTATGTGCACTGGAATAGACTCCAGCAGACCCTGTGACCCAGGGTTAGGAAATGAGCTGGTATAGAAGATGAATAAATAATACATACATATAAAACTTGAAATAACAGTTTTTAGCATTTAAATTTATCCAGTAATTGTCTTTCAATGAAAATTTAATTTAAAGTGAAATTATTAAATAGCCTCTTGTCTTTGCACCATTTAGCAGTTGATGTTTTTTGTTGTTGTTGAAGAGTATAAAAGGTCACAACTCGGTATACAACTCAGATTATAATTCAAGCTGAGTGATTTAATGAAAATAAATCAGACCTGTTTTTGAGTGAGGTTTTAAAACGCAAGTAGTCAGATTTGATTTTAATATCCAAAAAGGCGATGCACGAATTGCTTTTATGAGAACGATGTGATGCCAAAAGCAGAATGAAAGTTTTTGGAGTGTGGCTGGCTCCTCGCGTGTGTGCACAGGGTGGCAGAGGTACAATTTTACAATGTAGTGCAGCACGGGTCACGTGTATGAAAGACCAGAGAGATATGCTTGCTTTCTGTAACTGTAGCCCACAGCTTGTTCCACTATCCATATTCTGGCCACAAAGGTGCCTTTATCTCCACCTTGGACAAAGGCTGATTCAGTTGCTCAGGTGTCTGATAAACACTGAGGAAACTGCTGCTGAAATTCATTTTGATCACTGTAAACAGAACGGTTGAACACGACTCCAACAAGCTGCTGGCTTAGTTTCCCTCAGCTACCTGGTGGAATGAGTGTGGCTGGCTTTTAAAAAGACATCGCTGTTTGGCAGGAGTGTGTTTTTATGTTGCTGAGTGTTTGTAGGGGTGTATTTGTGCACTGTGGTCAGCGTGTGGGAGTGGGTTTGTAGGAGTTAGTGTGTTTGCCTGTAAGAGCGTGTTAGTTTGTGGGTGTCCTGTCCTTGGCCAGAGCTGTGTGGATTGGCTCTTTCCATGGTGCTGCAGGGTCACTGAGTTCAGCGTTTTACTGAGGTTGTGTGCACACCGCTCTCGCCCTTGAACTGCTGAAAAAGAGCAGTGCTACAAAGCCACCTTTAAATGAAGATGAAGGCCCCTAGACTCTATGACCCGTTGAGGTTTCTGTCTAAGGACAACCTCTAGATTGATTTATTTTTTTTAAGGCTATGTAAAAAATCTTAATAAAGCTAAGTATTGCAATATTTTTTTTCACAGTAGTGTATTGATAGGCTAACCTTTAGTATCAACACATCATTTTTAAACTGTTTGTTTGATTTCGATTTTTATTAAAACCAGTACGTGGCAAGCAACTTTCTCCCCCACTCTTGGTGACACGTATGGCGGTGTATTTTTCAGAAACAAACATGGGGGCAAAAGTAAAGGTGCCTCTGGCTTTGTATTTGTTGTGTTTTTAATAACTTTTTAGTTTTATCTAAAGTTATTAAGATGTATTGCAATATCATTTTGACATTATATATCTATTGCATTCTAAAGCCAATGCAAATAGGCAGCCCTATGTTTCGATTACACTAACTGTTTTGTCCTCACTTACCATTTCTTCCACTTTTTTTTTTTTTCTAGGTAGCATTGTTGTTGTGGCCACTATAGTTTTTAGTCAGACCATACTTTCTGGTAGCAGGAAAGTGGAAGCAGGATTGAGTAAAGCTAAGCTGAGTGCAGTAAATAGGGAAGCAGTAGCAGGCTGGCTCGGACCTAAAAAATCCTTGGGGCAGAGAGCACATGACTCTACTGCTTGTTCTAGCCTGCATAGCTGTGGCAGTAAGGGGAGGTGCATTTGAAACCCCATCCACATAGCTTCATTATCAGCTTTTATATGTCTACTTTTACCCAGCTTCCTGTTGCACTGGTTGATTTTAAGAGGACTGACTGTACGCGTTCGAAATTAGATCTCTCTTCAGATTTTTTTCAGGATATTAAGCTTAAGTAAACCTGTCCTTTACTGTGTATCTTTTCACAGGATGATCTTCTCCATTGCTTGGAATGTCCAGCACATGTCCAAATGCCCACTGGCTGACCTGCAGCAGTTCTTCACTGGCAAGCTTTATGTCCTTGTGTATCAGCTAAAGCTGCCAGCTGAAGAACTGTTGTGGTTGGCTCTTTCCTGGCACCGCAGAATAAATCAGAGGACAGGAGTTGAAGGAACCTGAGACAAATCAGATGGTAGACAGATGGTCAAAATCAATCTCGGGTCAGACAGGTTCTGATTTTTATCTTAATTCTTTTAGTTGCTGCATCCCAATTTCCCCTCATGCCCCATTTGGGAGGTGTTGCGTGAGCTGTCTGTGCCTGGCTCTGCATTCTCAGCAAGCATAAACTAAACCTACTGGCAAGGCCCATGCTGAGTCAGCAACATTCCTGACTGGATGAGATGCTCCTGCCCTTATATGGGTGTGGAACAGCCAGGAAACACCCTTGAAACCTCTCTGCTACTGATCAAAATGTTTTGCTGGGTTAAAAGAACTTCAGTGCTCTTACAGATGTCAGTGAGTTCTTTGGATTAAAGCCTAGTCCTTTACATGTGTTTCTGTTTCTGTGTAAGTCACCGGGTTCTTGGATGAACGAACAACACACTCGCTGGAGTTGCATCTGTAACTTCCCCCTATTTTCACGGGCTCTGGGCTCTGCTGCGGTACGTCATTTTTAGGTTTATATGTATATTAGCATACAGTTACTTTTCCTGTGTCCAAACTCCAACACACATGTAAATGCACGTGTATACACACATGCCCAGTGCCTGACCCTCAGCAAGCAAGAAGCCTTACTTCAAGGACAAAAGCTGTCGCAAAAACAGAATATGAAACTGTCTTGTGCCTCCCAGTCAGATAAAAGCAAGGTAAAAGAATGTTCTCACCAGATGCAGACGCCCATTGCCTGCAACGTGAAGGTCACACAATTCTGTTTGTGTCCTTATTCATTTTTGATACTCCATAATTAATCACTGAATGTTATGGTTGATTGGTTTGTTTGTTTGATTATGGATGTTGTTTATAAAGTCAAATACTTGTATTTCAAGTCTTTACATGCATCTAAAATCGTATATTCCTCTTTTTCATATACTTTCCCCAAGCTCTAGCACTTCTATATGTTAACGCGGAAGTAAAGCAGCATTGTAATCATTTAGTGTATTTCACTGTGTTCCAATTAAAAACGAATCTGTAACAAACCTGTTAAGTTGTATTTAAGTTTATTCAAATCTTTTTTAACTGTATGTGCTTCCTGGGTTTGATATGGTGTTTTAGGATCTTCTATTACATTATCTTGAATTATTTTATATATATATATTATATATCATAATATATATATAAAATACATAATATATATACACGCACACCAAACTTTTTCTGAAAAAAAAGAATTTTTTTACTACGTTCTAACTTCTACGTTAAAAAATAACTGTTAAAAGAAAATGGGTTTTTGAAAATATATTTAAAAAAATATACTATATAATTACTATATACATTTGCTATATACATATATAATTAAATAATTAAGTTGTATAGAAAAACACCAGTTAAACAAACGTTAAAAGCTGTCATTACAGAAAGAGCAGTAGACTTACTAATAGCAAGGGTCAAATGCTCCTTAGTAACCCAGTAAAGTAAAATATTGATCAGACAGCAGTGGGAATTTAAAGCACTTGCTTTCATCACATTGGGCAATATTTAAACTGAAAATTAGAGCCTGATCATTGAAGTTCTGCCATTATGTTGCATTTTCTTTATACAAAATGTTTGACGTCTTTTCTCATGCAGGTTCTAGACTGACATACTTGGCACCAGGTTGAAGCTGCTTATGCAGATTATTTTCAATTGAAGGCAGACAAAAGATCAGGAATCCTGATTAAACATTCATGTTGCAAAATTGTGCAAGGTCTCATGCAAGCCTGCTTGATCTTTGGCCTTGTGACCCTTTGCCAGGTCAAACATGAGTTATTCTGCCTCGCTGAGTCACTGTGGATACGTAATGGGGCACTCGGCGGTGGTTTGTATATTAGAAAGGTTACTTGTTTGTATCCAAGTACTTTAATTGTGACCCAGGCAATTTTTGTAAAAAAAAAATCACAATGACTCATCATTTTTGCTCAGCAGACGCCATTTTGTGTGCAAGGCTTGAGAGGAACACAGAGACTCAAATCATGACTCATGACCTTGAGCTTTCTCTGCTAGAAAAGCCAGACCCTATTACTAAGGCACATCATGTTTTTCGGCATTTTGTCATGATTCTCACAGTATCGATGGATCAATCTATTGAACAGAATTTACATGCTCAAGCTCGTCGAACGAGTGCAAAGTATTGCAGTGTTCAAAGTCATGCCGCAAGTCAAAGATAATGTCGGAAATCCTGTGACAAACAGATGAGTCCATTATCTCCAGACCTATAATAAACGATCACAGAAGTCTGGCCAGCTCATTAACTACTGCTGGAAAATACCATGAGCTGATGTCTGAATGCATCCTGATGACTCAGAGCATATGCACACCCACCGCCACCACCGTGTCTGACTGACTAACTAGGCTTCTTTTCCACTGGAGCCATGAACAAGCTTTGTGACGCATACGGCAAAACGAGGCCACCGGCAATGTGTCGCGTTTAACATGTCCTTGCTGACCTGAGATGGGATGAAATGGGGAAAACGTAGGAGTAAAATCCTTAAATGGCGTTCATTGTGGGCCTTTAATCTGTCTGTCTACCTCTGAACTCAATCCTGCTGGCTGGTTATGTCAGGGTGAGAATATTTAGGTGCTTGATTCCCTTGCTACTTAATAATCATGTTTTTCTACACAATTACATCTGACAGGAGAAAAGCGTAAGCTAGACAGTCTCCCTAAAGGAGAGAGTAGCCTCGGCAAATGTCTTTCTTATTGCTGATTTATGGAAGAAGAAAATCTCTTTTCAGCAAACGTCACAAAAATATATTATAATATTGGTCATGTTTATTATAATCAGACTGATAGATACAGTAATGTCAATTTAAGTAGGTTCATAACGTTATTAGATCAGAATCATTTCTAAGGGTTTATAATTATAAGGAACTTGGCTTATATACTTTAATATTTAATTACTGAATTCCCCATAGCAGTGTTTCACAATGCACATGAATGTGGGGAAACATTTCAATTTCTTTTTGGTTCTTGACATTTTACTGTCAGTGCACATACCTATTCACTCAGTTGTAATTTGGTTTTAAAACAACACTATAATTATAAATATGTTAGTGGATTTCTGAAATATTTGTATGGTTAATAGGCACAGTGGCTGCAGAACATCAGAGAAAGCTTGATCTGCTGCATTGCTATTTATTTCCCTCCCTGGTTATGGTAGTAATCTTGCCAAGACGTGACAGTGTAAAGCAAAGTTATTCCTGGTGAACCCTCACCCTAATTCCACACCCAAAAGAAAAGGCCTCGGAATTAATTTAGATGTAAAACTAATTTATAACAAATAACAAGTCCATACAAATGAGTTAAGTGTAGCCATCTATGTGTTATAGCACACCTTTTTCTCTGCTGATTGAAAGTCCTTCGGGAGAAAATCACTGTGCCTGTGTGCACAGGTCACATGGCAACGAAGCAGCTAGTTAGAACGATTGTGTAATGAGAGAGGAACAGCAGAATCTTAGCAGCCTTAAACACTGATTCTTTGTCTCTTTGGCATGGTTCTGCTCCCCTTCACTGCTGTTCTTCAGTAAACAAAACAGGCTGAAGCAATCCATGGCGTTCGATTGACCTGCTGTTCTCCAAAGAGCTGTGCAGAAATGTCCCCTTTGCTTATTGTACCACATGCGGTTCCATGTGGGATCAGTCTGCAATTTATGTGGCTTGGCTTCAGGCTGCAGTGTTCATCTGGGCTATAAGCTGCATAAATACATATTTGAGGAAATTGTCAGTCGTGGCTCGGGTCAGTCCCTGGGTATAAAGTGACTCAAGCGTTGAGAGAGAAAGACAAAGTTCTTTCTCGCACCAAAACTGCCACCAAATGCCAAGCTACCCCCCCACTGTCTGTTCTTTTTAATTGACCCGTTTTAATGTATGACGACAAGCAAGTGCATTCGAGAGTACTCTGCTCTATTAAATACTGCCAAAGCCCGCAGAGGCCCTTGTTTGAGCTTGCAAAGCCATGCTAGGTAGGATGAGATTTTTATTAACTAATGCATTAAGGTGTCATTTCTCTTTAAATCTATGCTTTGAATAAAGCAGCAACAGACATGCCCTATTCAGTTTTTTACAATTGCCAGTGATTTTTGTGATTGATTGTACAACCCTCAAAAAAGGTTCTATTGATTGATGTAGCTGACATATCAAGGGGCAGTCAGCACTATGCCAAGAGTGTTGAGTCTGATTTTGTAAGTCTAAATTATTTGCCATCTTTTATCTTTTCACACTTCAACTATAGGCACAAAAAGAGCTCAAAGTGTAGAAAAAAAGAGCAGTTTACAGAGAGTTTACAAATAGGAACGCGAGACTTTAGAACTTTGATTTCATACCATAAAATAAAACCCGATCCAGTGAGTCAAGCTGTCTGCTGACAATTATATTGTATTTTATGTATAATTTTGAGGATACAGATTAAATTTGGTTCAATAATTAAAAAATACATTTATAGGTTTCTATATAATCATCCATGAAACAGTGACATATGGTACTCTGGGTATTTTTTGACTTGTATATAAAATTTATAAGCTCCATATGAGCCATTTAAAACTTTGAATGGTAACACATGAATGTGGATGTAATTAAGACATGAAACGCGTTCATATGTAAGTAATATTATATGGAAAGAATATAAATACTAAGATAATTTGCAGTGGTGTGAATAATCCTAATTCTAAAGACAATGCTTCCAATAGTACTAATTGTGTAGGGTTTGAGACTATCTTAGTTGAGAACGAGTCAAGACCAGAACCAAAGCCAACAGGTGTTAATAATAAGACGAGTCAAAGACCAAGACCAATGCATATGGCAGTGTTTTAGTTAAAGCCAAGACTTTTGACCATAAAATTGATTTTTTTTTTTGCAAATACAGCAGTGAAGGAAAAGTACATGTGTTTTACGGCCCTAGTCCAAGGCAAATGCAGAAGTTTGAATCATAATCACATGAATGCTTGCTTTATTGAGCAATAAAATACCAGTCACAGAAGTCTATATGAGCTGGGGAAATTCAAACCTTTTTTTTTTTAAATCAGGGTATTTTAAGTATTTTGCTAGTGTATTTTGTATTTGCCATTTTTTAAACATATTGTGTTGTAATTGCATGTTTATTAAATATTTGTGATACAGAATTACAATTTTTTAAAACAGAAATAAATTTGATTTAAAACTTTTAAAAAATGTTTTCCCACTGTAAAACATAAATGCTTCAAAAGTTTTCATTTTCGTGGTTATTATTGGATAACTGACTTTAGCTGAAAATTTGGACACAAACAGATAAAGTTATAAATAAAAAGAACAGTATCTAAACTAAGTGAAATATGTCATTACTCCTTTAATTACAGTTTGCCCTGAATTTAGTTCACTTTATACCTCACTAATAGCGTCAGAATTTTGCCTGTACCTAATATGCAAAGAGGTGAATTCGACATACGATTTCACATCAGATATACACAAACTATAATTATACTCCTGTCACCAATGACAGAAACTGCAGCTTAGAGCACCACAAAGGTTTTGGCAATAAAGGGCTAGAACAAAAGATCCACGTACTATGGGCCCCCAGAAATCCGCTTAAGTAGTTTTTAATTAAGTTTTTTTTTTCATTTAAGTGCTGAAGTATAGGCTAATTTATGTATTGTTCTATTTTTGCTGATTTTGATCTCTGTTTGTAAATCCAGCCATTTGACTTCATATACCTGGTTCCTCTTTCATCTGTGTGTGACAGTAACTTCCTTAAATTCTAAACTAGAATGCAGGGCTCTTTTCCTCTATTTAATGTTCCTGGAGAACCAGTACAGGCCAGACTAGAATTATAGAAGAGTTTAAGTAGTTTGTAATCTTATAGTCATCCCAAACTGTCATTCTCAGCAAAGCTTAAAGAGTTATTAGGATCAAACCACTGTAGCAGTCTATCAGAGGAGCCTGTGGGTGCCAGTACATGTAAGCAATCATGATGACTTAAAATTTAACATCTAACAAGAACTAAGTTATAAAACTGTCACAGCCGGGTAGTAAATTAAAGCATGTGGTCCCACCTATGGCATAATAAAGAGACTTACATTTACGTCTTTTGGTAGACGCCCTTCAGCTTTTCCTATAACATCTATTTGAGGGAATATCAAAGATTTTCTAAGACTTGTGCTGCCATCTGTTGGCATGTTCCAAAACTTTTTGATACATCTCTAATTCCTGCTCTGCAATACTGTTATTGCATTATTTTGCTGTTTTAGCCGTTAGCTCTTCCTAGCTGTTAACTTTGAACCCTCGTATCCACAACCAGTCGTTATAACTGCCACATGTACATGTAAAAATATTGACACAAATATTGTCTGAAGAAGGTTTAAGCGAGTGCAGGATGGAACAGAGGTGTGTCGACTGTGCAGGCCCAGGCAGCTCTATAGCTGAATGTCTTTTATATTTGAAAGCAGATACTTGAAGAGTGCCAGATTATGATAATTACCTATTGTATAAGACATTTCTCTAATTAAAAGAAGCATTATTTACATTTTGGAGCCGACAGATTTTTACATTGTATATTTGAAAGGGCCAGAGATGAAACATTTCTTTATTTTAATATGAATTAATATTTTACATCAGATAAAGAAAAACTATAATTATACTAAGCTATCAAGACAGAAACTGCAGCTTTGAGCACCACAAAGCTTCTGGGGGTGATTAGGGCAGGACAGAAGATTCATGTACTATGGGGCCCACTGATATCACCAGTTTCTAGTGGTCTTTGCTTAGTTTTTGTTTGCTTAACTACATTTTGAGGGTAGTGCGCAGTGGTTAGCATGGTCACTTCACAACAAGAAGGTCCTGGGTTCGAATCCCGGGCTTGGGGTCTTTCTGTGCGAA
>JAOTQW010000039.1:6074730-6089149 GCA_026260075.1 Sisor rabdophorus | reverse complement strand
TCAGTTGTAAGTCGCTCTGGATAAGAGCGTCTGCCAAATGCTGTAAATGTATATGTAAACATATATTATAGATATTTGGGCTGATTGTGCAAATATTGGTACTTAAACCTTACCAATAATAACTATCAAATCTCACACACATGGACTTCTTTTCCATCTGTGTTTACATATTTTATGTAATCAATTGTTAATATTTTTTCAGGAATCAGGCTTTTTCCTTTATTTAATTAGATCAAATTAATTCGTAACTCACTAGTCTCATGTAATACTTTATTACTCCTACTTAAGTAACATTACACATTTTTTTACTTTTACTTAAGCAATGAATTCTTTTTAAAATAAAGTTTTACCTGTACTCAAGTAAAATTGTTGCCTACTCTACCAACCTCTGTCTATGAGCTGGATGCCGCATATACAATATACCATATCAATGCGCTAGCCTAGTGGGTACATCAACATGCTGATATCACAAGCCGGGCATCTTAAATGAGATTTCCAGCTGGTGGAATCTGAAACCACTGTTTTTTCATTCTTGCTAAACACTGACCTGATATTGACGTGTTTACATACATACGTGATGATAAAAATGCAAGATCTGTCTTGTGTAAATTAACATCGTATACATGTTTCTGACAAATTAAAAGAAATATGCCTTCCTGAGGGCCATACCAACTGTAAATAAGAATTCTCAAACCTTCTGCCGTTGCTGTTGGTAGCCCTCTGCTACAGCTTCAATGCTGTGTGATCCTGGAGCGAGCAAGGCATGGAAGTATCCACCATCACCACTGAACACTCGCACGCCACCATTGAGCACGACCATAGCCCCCTTTATGGCCTTACCACTTTTGTCCTTTGCAATTCCAGAAACCCCTTTGTGCACCTTTGAGAAAGAGTGAAAAGGGAGTGTTTTATGTCTATCAAGTCATAGAGAGAATAAACAGAATGTTTAAAAAGGAAGTAAGGCCTATGTAATAATAAATACAGGGGAGATGGGAGATCTGAAAGATCAGAGTTCGATTTTCTAGTACCACCAAGCTCACCTGCTGGGCCATTAAATAGGGCTCTAATCCCCCATTGTATAAAATAGATACAAGCAAGTTTCTCTGGATAAGGGGGTCTACCAAATGCTGGAAATGTAAATAAATAATTAAAAAAAATTAAAAAACTAACTGACCTCCACCAGCATGCTAAGTAGAGACTTTCTGTTTTCAGTCCAAAGAATGGGAAGCTGATCGGCCGGTGGAAACAGGCAACAACTAGTATATACAGTAATCTCAGGACAGTGACCGAAGTCCACGCTGAAGTCCTGTAACACATGTAAAACAAAAACAAGCCAGACAAAACTTTAGATTTTAAGAAATATTTCTGTTGTTTTACTGCCCAGTTTATAACATCTTTAGAAGAGTTTTTTAAAACTCTTAAGTAGCATCATGTAAAGTCATGCCAAGATATTGACTCAAAATCAGATAAAATATTTTACTGTGTTTTGTTTTACACTGCCTTTCTTCTGATTGTGTGTGTATGTGAACAAATCTAAAACAATACAATAAACCAGGAAACATTGATAAGAGGTTTCCTGGCTGTAGTCGGGAAATGAAACAGACTTTAACCCCACCCATCTAGCCAGACTCACACAATGTCTCAAGATTTTATCAGAAAGTTTTCTTTCAATATAAAAAACACTAATTTAAAGTCTAATCCCCTGACCTTGTTTGGATTTATTTTGTAAACATTTTTATATAAATATTGAAGATTTTTTAACCTCCATAAATGTTAACTTCCAGCACTGATAATTTTTCATATTTAAACAACATTGACATCCTATAATTCACTCAATTCCTTTATTTATGCTTAATAGTTTTTGCACAACATTTCAATAAACATAAATGCTGGTAATATAACTGTAGATCACCCAAAGACCCAATAAATAAATCCTACTCAGACAAGCACAGATTATTTAAATGTAATGACAGGAATGGTTGCATTGTATGTTCATATTTTGTTATGGGGATTAAGTTATTCATAAGATCAGGGATTTCCGAACCTTTGTCAGTCTGTAATAGATAATCGCATAGGCTGGGGTAAAGAAGTATTATTGACAAGCTTTTATTATGATTTTAAATGTATTTATTATGCCTACTAATGTTAGATTTGTTAATGTTCCATACAGATAAATAGTCCTTATATTTTTAGCTTGACATGAAAGATTTTTTTCGTTGCATCCACTTTTCCAATATCTTTCCCAATTGTTCAAATATTTTCTTGTTTCTTTGGATTTTCTTTTCTGTTAAATGTACATTTCTGTTAATAAATGTAACAAATAATTATTCTACTGTATAAAAAAGTTCCATTTCAGCTTTCATGATCAAAGATACAGATATGATATGAATAAAATATATTTATTCAATTATATCGCCAAAATATGGCTTTGGCTTTAATAAGCGGGCCTGTACAACTGTGATGGGATGTGATATCCAGCCCCAAGGCTGTAGTTTTGGGGGCTCCTGAATTAGATTGTTTACAAAAGATGCTGAATTTAAACTCCAAGGTCCAATGTGGATATGCTAGCTCAGTTAAGGTTTTGGACTGCTCAGTTAGATAAAAACAAGACATAATAAAATGCTCTGTATAATGGTGTCTGCCAACTGCCAGAAAAGTAAATATTTACAATTTTTACAATGGCTGTGGTATTATTTACCTTCATGCTTCCCATGTGACTGTGTTTCTCTGCCGCCCGCAACACTCCATCAGGAACATTTCCCACTAAAATAAAAAGAAAAAAGTCCTTATATATTTGATGTCAGCGATAGGTCAGTAAGTGTTTAAAGCAGTTTACATACTCTGGCTATTGTTTGGACATCCGGTGTCTCCCGAGTGCATTGTGGGGTGGTTGCTGGCATACACGGTAGCCAAATACTTCAAGGTGCTCTCATTTTCAACTAGAAACAAACGGAAAAAAAAATGTCTAACCTATGCCAGAAAATCTCCTTAAGTGGCAACCATAAAGCTGCCATTTAAAATGTGAGAAAGAAGACCTGATTGAACTGGTTTGTCATAGGGGTAGGTAACCAGTACAGATCCTCCGTCCAGTGCCACTGACAGAGTGAAGCCCTTCTCCTGTATCAGCTCCATCACAGCACGAGTCTCAGGCTGAGCTTCAGTGGAGCGCTGTGATGCGTTACCTAGAGACACCAAATCCATATTTATGTCATCCAGACATCTTTTAAAAGAAAAATGAGAATATTTAGTTTTGCCTCAAAGCTCTATGAATGCAGGTTTGCTCCAGGTTTTTTTAAATGCTTTGGTTTTCTTCACCAGTCCAAAGACATGCACTGTATCAGTGCACTGCATTTTTGCTGACAGACTGTGACAAGTTTACTTTCCCACAGTCTGTGAATGGTTGGGTTCACTGGGAAAAGCACTATGCTTTTTGTCATTATTTTTGAAATGTTCGGTTGGGAAAATAAGTCTGTTGCACCCACAACTATGTAAGATTTTTACAAATGCTTACCAAAGAAATCTGTGTCCAGGTCTTTGCCGTAAGAATTGGTCATACCCACAGAGGAGGAGCACTCCTTTTCCTTAGCAAGCTCACGACCATCTGGGTTAATGGAAGGAAGAATCATGATTCTTGTCTCGTTGATTAACTAACAGAAGAAAAAGAGAAAAAGGTCCATAGAAATGTAAAACTCTGACACTATTATCCTGTGCAGTATGAAGTTATAAATGTGGGAAAATAAATTGTTGTATTCAGGATTACTGCCTTTGCAACATGAATACAAAATTCTTTAAATTTACCTTGGATAAAAAGAAAAAAAAATGCAAAACTAGAATTGTTTTAAAGTCGGTCATGATGGCAGATCAAACTGTCGATGAAATGTTAAGAGTAGTTTATGGAAGTGGAGGAAAAGTGATAAAGAGGTTGGACTGCTGATCAGCAAGGCCCATAACCTTTAACTGCTTAGTTGCATAATTTCGTTGTAAGTCAATCAGGATAACGGCAAAATACCATGAATGTATTTAAATGTTACAAAATTGCAGTTTTAGTGGTTTGTCACCTCTTAAATCATGGGTGTAACTATTTTTTGTAAAATTACCCAACTTGAAGATGTCTATGATTGTTAAATGTTTCATTTTATAACCCAAAGTGAGACCATTCTTACCCTTGTTATGGCAGCATTTTTGCCATAGTTGATACACAGGTAGGCAGCAAACTCCAGCAACAACTCTGTGCCAACTGGAGCATTGCCATGAATACCTGCCACAAATCGGATCTTGGGCTTGGATGGTTCTGGCACCTCAGGGTTTTTGGAGATTTCCAGGGCCCAGATGGTCCTGAACTCCACACTCTGTCCAAGGCTAAAAAAAAACAAGGGAACTTCTTAAAATTTTTAATGTGAGAAAGAAACTAAAACACTGTTGAAAGGACAACTTTACAGTGAGACCATGATGGTTTTTACTAGTGCCTCCTCTAGTCCAGTTTCCTCTCAGTGAAGTGATTGACTAATCCATAGCAGGACATTTTAGTTGCACTAATAAACAGTAATTCAGCTACTTCTTTACTCTGCTGTTTGCAATCTACATTATAGAATGTTGATAATGTGGAAATACATGCTGTCATGATCCCAGTGCATAAAAAAGAAACACAACACAGTCTCAACTAGCAACAGTTGCTTTAATTGCACAAACAGGTTTTAACCAGCAAGAATATTTTGCAACTGACTTGCTGAGTTGGATGTCTCAAAATATGTCACTAGTTGGTGTTTCAAAATATCCAGAATCTTCTCTGAGGTAATTTATTCATTTATTAATTTTAACCTAAACTTAGGGTCAAGGTGGTCCGCTGGAGCCTATCTGAGCATACATAGAGCGAGAGGCAAGGGTACACCATGGACAGGTCGCCAGTCCATCGCAGTGCCACACACATAGACAAACAACCACACACACTCACTACTATAGGCAATTCAGACCAATTACAGATCAACCCAATGTACATGTTTTTGGACTGTGGGGAGGTAACCGGAAAGTAGGGTGAACAAGTAGTGTTCACTTCTGTCTGTAAGGCGAACTGCTAATCACTATGTCACTACGCCGTGGTGAGGTTATGTCCGTCTTAATTTTAAGTACACTGTGATCCTAGCTGAGACAGGAAAGCTTAAGATATTAGTCACTAGCTGCGATACAGACATAATAGTTATCCTAAAATAGATGAGTTGGCAGAAGATGTGGGTCTTCTTTTTTTTTTTGTTACTTTGTCTATACGGGTTGACTTGGCAGGAAGAAAGCATTCTGATATTTGAGATAGTATAAAAGAGACCAAAACCTGTATAGAGAGGTGATCTTGGGGAAGTTAAGGTTGAGGCTGCGCAAGAATTCGGACAGCTCTTTGTAGCTACGATAGCGGAAACTGCTGGTGGTGGCGGCAGTGTTTTGGATGAGCTGGTCCAGTCCAGGTCCCACGGAAAGCTGCTTGATGAAGCTTTGGAACTCTTCCTCATGGGTGTTTGGCTGAACAGCAGGACTGCTTGTGTCACGTCCTATGCGGGTCAGTTTAAAGTCTACGATCTCTGCGTCACCATCAGGCACGGTGGCGTAAGTGACTACAGACTTGTAGCTGCAGAGATTGGAAAGAGAATCAAAGAAATTTTAATTCGCAATCAGTTCATCACATTCTCTATGAAAGGTCAAATTTTAGTGTTCAGACATGTCAAGGTAACACGAAAGCTTTTATTCAGAAGCTTAATCATCTAATAATAATCATTTTTCACACAAATGTCTAATTGTCTAGTCAAAATATTCAGCAGACTATTTATCACAGGTTCTAACTCAGAGAATTGAACAGTTTAGGTGTAAGTGAAGCCAAAGCAGGAAATAATTCCATACTCAGTAATAAAACCCGCCGTATCCATTTAGTGATGCCTGGACTTTAATAAATCCCTCTAGTTAAAGTTAATTGTCAAGATAAAACATAATAAAGGCTAACATTAGTGACAGATGGCGGCTGTTGCCTTCTGTGTTTTTTAATACACAGAATCCCAGAAATTCGAAAATCCCACATTCAGCACATACTCCTTTCTAAACTGTGATATGGTAAACAGGGCGGCAGCAAACAATTATTTAGATAGTCAAAAAATAATAATAATAGTTTAATATTATATGAATAATAGTTAATAATAATAGTTTATATATGAATATTTTCTATTTACATATTTGTTATTGATGTTATTAGATTTAGTCATTTACTAGGATTTTAAACAGATTCTTTTATTGAATTTTTATTCCAAATATAACGAATAACTTTACACAAGACATTAAATTATGTTTGTAGTTTTGTGAAACATGCTCACACTCTACTGTTTCGGCTTCGCTTACATTTTCTATGAGTGCAGGGTCTTCTTCTACATGCACATTGAATTACAGTCCTGTGCTATAGCACCAAACAGGATAAACCGTACTACTGCAGGATCTTACATGAGGTCATGTACAATAAAACGACTATTTGATGATCCAATGAACTAATCCCTATTGAACATTTCATATCTGTAATATCAGATATTACATTTATTACTTTAAATAGACAGATAAATCATATAGTTATAGTAAAAAACTTTAAAAAAGCAATTCCAACAGCATTATTTTTCCTTATTTAATAACAATGAAATAAATTGTGTTTATTTCTAGGCAAAGATTAATATTGACATGTTCCTTACTCTTACAATTATGGAAAAAATTATATTTAAGTTTACTGTTCAACTTCTTACCCTTGAGCCGAGGCAGTCAGAGAGTACGTTCCAGGTACAAGCAGACGCCAGTAATCTCCAGCTCTGTTAGTGGTAATAGAGTGATTAATGCCTTTTACAGTAATGGTAGCATTGGGGATACCAGTTCCATCTTTACTGTCAGTCACCATCCCTTTCACTCCTCTGTGGACCTACACATTTTAAATACAAAAAAAATTATTATGCACAATAGTATTACTGTTTTATGTTCAATATTGGTACTGATATCCTTAAGTTACGAAGGATGATCTTCAAAGCATCAAACTTTAACCCACAAAATAACTCTCATCTTTACAATATATTTATATATACACACGCATATATATATATATATATACACACACACACACACACACACACGAGGAGAACATGCAAACTCCGCACAGAAAGGCACTCAAGCCTGGGATTCGAACCCAGGACCTTCTTGTCGTCAGGCGACCGCGCTAACCACTATGACAACGTATATAACATTTACATATATTTTGTGCAAATTTAAAAGACGTATAATCCAAGTACCGGACGTATCTCAACCTTCAAGGTACCTACCTTTACAAGCAAAGCATAAACCTTAAATAAATAAGAAATTAAAACAAGTCTTCGCCCTTTCCAAAGAAAAGAGTGGGAGAGGCCAGAAGTCATTTTATCTGTTTTGACATTATAAGACAGAGATCATTTAAAGAGCAAAAAAAGGACAAGAAACCTGGTGAATAAACTGAAGCAGAGATGCTCGGTTCTGCTCCCAATACCATGGCAGCTCCTGTGCTGAAGGATACTTTACACAGCCCAGCTCTATAGTCACCTCAAAGCAGTTAGTGTTCAGATAGTTCCAGTCCTGCATACCACCTAGAGGTGACAAACAAAAAGCTTAAACACACAAACACACAAATGCATCGCCCATGCTGAATGTCCCATGTCCCATTTGGTGTCCTAGAAGATAACAATATTATAAAGAAAAACAGGAAAACCTGTTACTAAAATACTTAGTAAAGTAAAGCATTACATTCTGTTTTTATTCCATCTGGTGGCTTAAAACAAAATAAAATTAAAGGCACCTTTCACCACATGGCCTTTTCAGCCCTGGTTTAGCCTATATTTTTGTGATTTTTTGTGATCAAATTTGGTTAACGATTAATTTTCAAGTAAATAACAGTGATAATGATTATTTAGCAATTAATTGGTTGTTTTAAGGCTTTGACAATAACATTTTTGTAAAAAAAACAATTCAAATAATTGCTCAAATTTGTGCCTTATTAAGGCTCTACTGTAAATATCTTAAAAGATAAACAGTAGTCAAAGGATAAAAATGCATCATGGGTTGTTAAAATGTGTTAAGCAGGTGATGGAAGCACGTAAGGAGCGTCAAAAACTCAAACACTCCAACTTTTAAATCTAGCTGCTCAACTCACTTGCTCTGGTTGAAAGTAGGGTGCTACAGGTACTACAGCTCCCCCTTGTGGCAAAAATGGATTTAATGAGCTTGGTTAGGTCAAATACTATATTTGGCCACTTACCAGGCACATTGTACCAAGCTGCTCCATTTGTGATACCATCCTTGAAGTACTCATCATTGTATTCTTTTACATCTTTACAAGGGTGCCCTTTGTACATGAGTGGATTTTCCTAAAACACAAGAAAAGCCCTTATTTCTATCAGGTCACATTAATGAGCATACAACTCAAATAGGAAACTAATTATAGTCTAATCTAAATCTAATTATAGTTCACACTCACCCGCGAGTAAGCAAGGGCGATCATTTTAAACACGGCATCATCCGGAGACCTGCTATATCTACTGACGCCCTCTAGATCATTATCGTAAGGATAATTTACTACCAAAGAGCCTGAAAAGACAATCACATCCATCTACATTTGCTACACGGTAGTCCACAATCACAATAAAGAAGAGAAGTCAATATCTACCTCCGTGCAGGTTTGCTGACAGCACGAATGGGTAACTTTTAGCCCAGTTCATCAGCGCTATAGTCTCCGGCTGTCTGGGTTCAGTGGTTGTTTGGAACTGGTCAGGAAAATTGCGATTTAGGTCATAGTTGTTGCTGTTATTACGCCCACGATAGCCACTGATATCTCCTGTAAATGATTATGGGATATATATTAGGTCAAATTACTGGCGAATTACAAATATGATCACAAGAATTTAACTTTTTGTAAAGTAGCTTAAAGTAGTTTTGTAGCTTTGTTTCTTACCCTCTTGTGCAATTTCATAACCATCTGGGTTCATGGAGGGCATGATGTGGATGCGGGTTGTGTTTACTAGCTGCGTGACCTCTGGGTCGCTGCCATAATTACAGCACAGGTACTCAATCAGGTTTAGAAGCAACTCTCGTCCCACCACTTCATTGCCGTGCATGTTAGCGATATACTTAAACTCTGGTTCACCTAAAATAAAAAAAATTAAAAAACAAAAAAAGGATTGTAACCCTTTAATGTGCACTGTTTATTTAATAGACAGACACTTTATTCAACAGGTTTCACATCCAGGATTATTTCAAAGGAAGAACTGCAGCACCTTCCTCGTGTTCACCCGGGTTATCTGAGATCTCCATGACCCAAAGCAGGCGTCCCTGACCAGACTTGCCGATAGAGTAAAGGCGTGTGATGGTGGGATACTTGGTGCTGAATCTCTGCAGGAAGAGCTCCATGTCACTGTTGTGGTGATGCCGGAACTCCTGTGGCTGCAGCGGCGGTGGTCCTGGAGCGGAGCTGCTTGAAGATATCTGGGTAACATCTGTAATGCCACTGGGCATGCTGGAGCTAGGATGAATATTACTTCTGTTGGTTTCAGGAGTAGTAGAAGGTGAAGAAGTGATAGTAGTTGTGTGGCTTATACTCTCATTACTTAGCGGCGCTAGTGTAAAGTTAAGCTCTGTAGCTTTGCCCTCATTTACTTGCACATCCGGCACAGTCATCGGCATACAACTGAAATATACAAAAAATTGGAACAAAAACAAAATTTTATCATGCAGATTGTGTGTGTACAATGCAGGACAATAAAAGTTGATATGTGATTCTTATCAATTATATTGATTTTTCCAAACTAATTTATAATTAAATTACTGCAAAAAGCTCTAGCTTAATCTGTCAGTAATATGCCTTTATTATTGAATTTAATTAAAGTCCAAATCTGGTTTATTAAAACCTTCTTTTGTAGTTCAATATTTATTTTATATTACATAATGCTGTATTTATTATACATCCAATACCTTGTTTACAAGGGTATACCCTTCCTGCCTTTTGCCCTGGGATAGGCTTCAGCAGACCACCTGACCCCGAATTAGGGGCAAGTGGGGTAGAAAATGAAAAAATAAATAGATGAATCTTATATATCAGAAAATCAGAAAAACAGCCATCATAACCCCCCAAAATTGAGAAGATTAAACAAGCAAACCTTCAACAGTCTTTAAGAGATTTTTTAATAAAAAACTGTTAAGATTGCATTGATATTTCCTGATGCTGCTGTTCAAGTCAATATTTTTTACTACACACCATGACTAATGAAGCACAAAAAGTCACATCTAGTCGTGTGACTGTTTGATGTAGCATCATAATTGGCCAGAGGGTTACCCTGGGGAAACAGCTGTAATGTTGTAGGTTCCTGGTAGCAGCAGTCTGTAATAGTCACCAAAGTGAGCGGTGGTAATGTTGTGGTTAATTCCTGCCACTGAAATGACTGCATCAGAAAGAGGGGCACCCGTTCTAGCCTCTCGGACGAAGCCATGCACGCCGATGTGAACCTGAATTAAGATTCGGGTTAGTCAGTAAAACACAGATTTATTATTACTCCAGTACATGTTAAACACAATTACAGTTAGTGAAAAATATTTAATAGCCTGCTGATTTAGTACATTTTCCACTGACAAAAAAAACGATAGGTCTATAAAATTTTATTGGTAGGTTAATTTTAACAGTGAGAGACAGAATAACAACAAAAACATCCAGAGAAACTTGTATCAACAAAGTTCTTTTATACCTGTTACAAGCTGACATAAGGAGCACATTTTTCAAAGGGACTGTTTTAAAGGGCTTTTTTTTTTTATTTTAGCTTGTTACATGTATAAAAAGTTCCCCTGTCCACAGACACAAATCAATCAATCAGATTCCAAACACTACACCATGGCTAAGACCAAACAGATACAAGAAGGGGAAGGGAAAAGATTGTAAACCTACACAAGGCTGAAAAGGGCTACAACACAATGGGCTTGTAGGAAGCTAACAACAATTGGTGAGATTGTTCGCAAATGAAAGAATGCAAAATAACTCATCTCCCACAGTCTGGCGCTGTATGGCAGATCTTACCTCAGCCCAGAAGTAAAAAAACTTCAGCGTAGGACAAGCTCAGCATTAAATAGATGAAAGACAGGGCCGTGAAAGAGCCTATTTCTTTTAGCCAGGGCAATGAAAACGAGTTGTGGATGGGTATTTCAGCATGACAGTGATCCAAAACACACAGCCAAGTGAACAAAGAAGTGGCTAAAAAAAGCACATTAAAAATGGGCTTACGTTTTTAGACAGTAATCATACAGAAAATAAGTGGAGAGATCTAAAGAGTTTGTGTTGCCAATGTCAGCCTTAAAAGCTTAATAACAAGATTAAGTGGGAAAAATCCCTCTTGACATGTGAGCAAACCTGGTGGCCAATTACAACAAATGTCTGACTTGCGTGTTTTTGCTATTTTTCTGTCTCTCACTGTTGAAATAAACCCACCAATAAAATGATACGCTGATCATTTCTTTGTCAGTGGGCAAAATCAGCAGGGAATCAAAATAATTTTCCCTTAAATGATGTTACACCTGTTCCATGTAAGCGAGCAGAGACTCTCGGTTGTTCTCCCACTCCTTTGCTAACTCTGAAGCCAGCGGATATTTGCAGCAACTTAGCTCCATAGTGATTTCCAAACAGTTCCCTTTCAAATAATTGTAGTCCTGCATTCCCCCTGTTCAAAAAGAAATCAAAGTAAATAAATATGACTGGTGTCACCACATACATAACATAACTCTTATCACCTATTACACTTTCATATAAATTAATAAAAGAGTCTGCAGTGGCAGTGAGCCATAGAGTTCAGTGAGTAATCCTCTTCTAAATAAGTTGCCTTGGGTGGGGGGTACCCTGCCAATGGGAAGTAAAAGCTCATTAAAACACACAAGACCTCCAAACAAAGAGATTCTTTACTTGCACTGCTTACAAGCCCTGCAAACACAGTTTAGAAGCATTGAGAACTTCAGACAAGTATATGACAAACAGTGAAAAGTCGAAAGGAAGTAAATATAGTTAATGGACGAAAACAAAATGCTTACTCTATATTTTGCTTTCCTCACCATATTTTGCAGGTATAAAAAACACTGTTTAAGCCATAAAGAAAAGTGGAGCGCACCTGTTGCAGTCTGGTAACTTGGCAGACGCAAATATCCGATTCATATCCAATTTAGTTCCACATAAAAATCAGATAGATAGATAGATACTTTTACTTAAATGTAGTAATTAAAGTGTATGATACTGAAGGTACAAAAGTGTACTATAAGAGAGATCTATTAATTATCCTCAACACTTATTTTTTTACCTTCTAAATCAGACTGAAGGTAAAAACCACCTGCTTTTTTACTTTAGGTGCGGTGTGACCTAAGGATTATATTATTTTACAATAAAGCTGCTAGCAAATAAAAAGGACTCTCTTCCTGGTCAGTTAAGCCAAGTTCCTGTAAAAGTTGCAAAAACAAACATGGGATAAGACGACTGAACGCTCTGTTCTTTTATTACCCACTAAAACACACCCAGTTAGATTTTAGGATTTATCAGTCCCAAAAAAATTAACTACATCCTTGTCAGTGCTACTTTCTAGGACAGTGATCAAAGCAACAGTGTGAACTATGCCAAATAGTTTGTCGCTTAGTTCTCTAGTCTTGGAGTTAATAATAAGCTAAATAACATTTTTTTAAGACAGAAAAAACCCAGTTCCTGACACAGAAGGCTACACAAAGCTAGGAAGGTTTTTTAAGACATTAATTTTAGCACCAGATGCCGGAGGCAAGAGTTCTGAATTCTAAATAGATTTTTGGAAGACTCTTTACATTTAGAGCATTTAGCAGACGCTCTTATCCAGAGCGATATGCAAAAGTGCTTTAAAATTAATTCTAGAGTGAACAGAAAAATTAAATGGCTTCGCTCTTGTGCGCTCTCAATCGAGAGTGTGAACAAGAGAGAGAGAAAACGCATGTGAGCGAAGAAGAGAAAGCATGCGTGAGAGCGGAGAAGAGAGAAAGAGCATGCGAGCGCTCTCACTCTCTCTTTCCTGTCTCTCACTCTCTCCCTGTCTCTCCTGTCTCTATTCTGTCTCCTTACTCACTACAAACTTTTACAGGGAAACCAACAAAAGTGTAAGGGTGTGGTGATTTTGATAATCCTGGGTGTAAATATTGGTTTGTTCCCAATCATTGCTTATTGTCACAGCTTATTTGAGTTGGAGCTTTTCATAATGATACTACATTATACAAATTATATCTTTTGCAAACAAGGCTACATATGAACTATGCAGGCAAAAAAACTACTAAATAAAACTCCCTATTACAGAGTGGAAACACATTTGCGCTCATCAAATACATAGAGGAACCATGAGCATTTTTTGCTGTTTAAATGTATTTGTTTTAAAATCAATACTTCAAAATGCACATTAACACAGATTATTTGAAACATTGCAGTTATGTTTCCTAAATACTGTGCAATATTTTTCATGCAGTATTTGCTGAAAGCATAGAGCTTTGTCATTTATCTTCTGTACCTGCGTATTTCCTAATTCAGGGATAATGGGGGTCTGGACAGGTCACCAGTCCATCACAAGGCCACATACGGACAAATAATTACACAGTCACACCTATAAACAATTTAGAGTCATGTACATTAAGTTACATGAGAGTCATGTACACCGGGAGGAAACCGGAGTACTCGGAGGAAACCTTCGCAAGCGCGGGGAGAACATGCAAACTCTTACAGAGAGACCCCATGCCCGGGAATCGAACCCAGGACCACGATGCCAGCGTTCTGCCATTCCATTGTTCCGAATATTATTTTTTGTTATTAAGCATTAATGCTTCTGACAGAGTTATAAATCTATAATACTTATGGGTTTACAACAATAGATTACTCAATAGTTGAATATTATATTAATTAATCAGCAATTTGTCTGTAAAATTGGGCTGCAATTACTTCACTGATTAATAGGTTTTAAACAATTTTGCTCAGCTTTCGCAATTATTACAAATAAAGTTATACAGGGGATTTAATTTAACTTTAAAATGAGAATGTTTATACATACATTTAACATTTAATTATGTATTTATATGTATCTATTTAAATTTAAATATAAATACATTTATATTATTACTTATTGGACGGTGGGAGGAAACCGGAGTACCCCGGAGGAAACCTTAGCAAGCACATTCTAGTGCAGTGGTTTTGGAGTTGGACTGCTAATCGGAGGATCAGGGTTCAATTCTCAGCAGCCATAGATTTCTATAGCTGGGCCCCCCTCTGCAAGGCCCTTAACCCCCAAATGCATAGTGAAAAATACAAACTTCATTTCATCTTCTTTACCCGCTTATTTCCGAATCCGGGGTCACAGGGGTCTGC
>JAOTQW010000039.1:6035204-6058935 GCA_026260075.1 Sisor rabdophorus | reverse complement strand
CGCCACCGCGCCGCCCCGTAACTGTGGGGATTTGTTTATTTTAGTTATATCAGTAGTAAAGTACTTCTGTTGGGACTTATGTTGGGGGAAGAAATGTAGCCATAGGGGTGCAGGTTCCCCAGGCTGGATATATATATATACACACACAGAGAGAGAGAGATTAAACATTGCCAAAGGATAAAGCAAGGTGGAGGCTGATCATTTGCTGTAATGACCCCTGAAGGGAACAGCTGAACGGAAATGATGTTTGGTGAGAGGGTGCAGTCAGTATTTTAGTTCATTCTATACGTTTTCAGTGGGGTTTAGGACTGGGCTCTGTGTAGGACACTTAAGTTCTTCTGGCACAACTGTAACACCAAATGTATGTAACATATAGAAAGCGGTGCAGGTGTTGAATTGCTGATTATAAGAGCAGATTAGCCATTGAGAGACAATGGTAGACATGTCAGTGCTTCTAATTTTGCAGAAGAAATATGAAACAGCACCACATTATTTGCTTAAGTTTTGCACGTTCCTTATGATAACATCATTTAAAATATTCCAGCAGATTTCACAAGTATCTACATTTCTATAGCTTATCTTATTTCTTCTCAGGTTATCCAGTTTATCTCCATGAGCTGCTTGGAGACAGCATGCTTCATCTCCAGAAGGTGGAACCACCCCCAAGAGTATGTACTAAACATGAATTGCGGGAATTGTATGGGTTGCCGGTTAAATGAATGATTAAATGAATGAATAACAAAAAAAAAACATTTCACTTCTTTTTTTATTTATCCATGCACTGTGAGCAGAACCCACAGTTAGTGGCTCGTCTGGAAAAGATTAAAGCCAAGCTGGCAAATGAAGAATATAGGAGAATCACACGCAATGTCAATCCTCAGGTAAGTGCTAATTATCTGCATTTACACTTCTGTCATGTCCTTAACGTGTCCTTAATTCATAATCAACATTTTATTGAATGTCTTTTTGCCTTGACAGGAAATCAATAGTCCTGGAACATTGGCAGACTTTGGAAGACAAGGTTAACAGAATCCTTTTTTGAAGATGTAAACAGATTTGGAAATTTTCTTTTTAAAGATACAAAAGCACTGTTTCCTCACAGGAAGAAGGTCCCGGGTTTAATTCCTGGGCAGGGGCCTTACTGTTAATGTTTTTTTTCCTGAGCTGGTGTGGGTTTCCTCCAACAGTCCAAAAACATGCACATTAGGTTGATTGGTGATTAATTGCCCAAAGGTGTGTGGACCTGTAATGGACTGGCAACTTTTACCATTTTAGAGTGCTTGGATAGGCTCCAGCAGACCCCAGTGACTGCAAATTAGGGAATAAGCGAGTATAGATGATAAATGAATTCATTCCTAGAAATGCATAACCAATTTTAAGGTTGTTTGTAACACATCTCTGAATTAAGGAACATTTTTGTTGCTGAAACAGTGTTCAGATCGCCAGTAACATTCCTAATTTTTTTACAGTGCGATCTGTCAAAGCTGTCGCCGTCACCGTGTTTAACTTCTTGGTAACGGTGCTTGCAGCGTTCGCCTGCGCCTACATAGGCAGTCAGTACGTCTTTACAGAAACGGCAGCGGTAAGCACAAATATCCAGACTACTTCTATACATGGAGTTTACTTTCTGATTGTATTTATTTATTTTTATATACTTAAAAAAATATTTTTAGTTTTAATCTTCACCTACTCTTATTACCTCTTTTTTCTTGTCAACCAGTCAAAATTTTTTACTGCATGTTGTGCTGTGTATGATTTATGTATGTAACAATCTTTATGGTTTTCTCTAATTGAGTACAAAATGGTCTGAATTTTTTCCCCCTTTTTTCAGAGGGTAATATCTGCAGTGATTGCATCATCTGTAGTTGGTCTAGCAGAGCTTTATGTTTTGGTTCGTACCATGGAGGGTGAACTGGGGGAGCTGTGACACCAGCCTCCGGTGAAACATAACCTTCTAATTTCTAGGATGTCGAATTAAAAGCATATTTTTTGTATTGTATGATTGCAGATCTTTAAAAAGAATTGAGTAATAATAATGTGTCTTTGAAGAGTAAGTGTGGTGCTGGAAACTTTAGGGACAGTGAGCAAGAAAAGCCATAATAATTTTCTTGAAGCATAGGTGGTTGAAAGCCTTGCTCAGGTGGCCGGCAGATTGGCAGTGGTGGACCTTGAAACCCCTTTCTCCGTGCAGCAGACTAGAACCTTAACTATTTGTACCACCACTGACTTTACCAGCACATCCATAACCGTGTTATGCACACATTTCCTTTAATGGAAGTTAGAGACCCACACACTGTTCCAGCATAAAAACGCCCATGCACAAAGCTCCAGAACTCCATAAACACATAGTGTTATAAAGTAAAAGAAATCAAGTGTTCTGCACATAGCCCTGAACTCCAATCCATAATAAACTGAAGCACCACAGAACAGCCCACCAAACATTAGTGCCTGGTCTCCTATCAGAAATAAAATAAAACACCTCTAAATGTGATGAGCAGGTGTCCCAATACTTTTAAATAAATGTAATGGTAGTGTTTGTGTATGTATTATAGTGATCGTGGTAACGTGTCTCATTCAAACAGGAGTCATTTATTTTCACCTGTAATAAGCTGATTTGGACTGGCAGTAGACTTGGGTGTAGCTTGTGCTGTTTTCGAATGAAACCACATGGGATCTTTCCAGAGAAGGCTGAACACTGATCTATAATCATCTGGTTTATCTGGCTCTCAGTAGTACTATCTGGATTTTGGGTTATGTCTGTGTGGTGGCCTGCTCCGTTTTTCTGTAAAAGCCAATAAAAGATAACTTGTGTTAACACATTTGGAATACAGTGTTTATTTGATCTTGAGGAAATGGGGGTGGGGAATCAGGGTTCTTCTGGTTAGTTTTTACTTTAATCATTCATTCATCTTCTATGGACAGGTTGCCAGTCCATCGCAGGGCCACCCGCATTCACATTCACTCCTATGGGCAATTTAGAATCACCAATCAACCTAATGCACATGTTTTTTTGGACTGTAGAAGAAAACCGTAGTACCCGGAGGAAACCCACACGAGCGCGGGGAGAACATGCAAACTCCCAACAGAAAGGCCCCATGCCCATGCCTTCGAACCCAGGACCTTCTTGTTGTGAAGCGACCGCACTAAACCCACTACACCACCGTGCCGTCCAGTTTTAACTGACACATTTTTTTTATATTTCATTGTCTGCTTGTGTTTTGTATATGAGTTTAAGTAGTGCATAGGCTATGAAAATGTGGGGTTGTTTGCAAAAGTGATGGAGATTTAAAGTCATAGCCACTGCTGCTTATCCAGCTTTATTCTTACCAAAATGTACAGCGAGTAAAAATCTAACAGGTAAAAGTGTTTCAATGTGTAAAACTTTGGCAAGACTTGTGACATGTAGTGGAAAAATAAACGAAAAACCTATGCTTACATTCGAAACCACACTTTCATGACATGATAAATAAAAAGCAAATAAAAAAGTGGTCTAATTTTTTAGAATATATTGTATGCTTTTCTGTACATATCTATCTGCATTTTGAAATAATGCTGGTCTTTGCAGTCTGGCAATTTTTTAAAAATTCGTAGCAATATGAATACATTAAAGCATTAAACTCTGTCACCTACCCTGTACTGAAATGTCACAAAAAGGGCACACATAGGCTTCCTGGGCCTTTCCTGCTAGAAAGATTATCACATAACATAAGACGCAGTAAATCAGCTCATATTATACAGGGGTCTTGTTTTACCCTTTCTGCTTTTTACATCATACAATGCTGACGTAGCGTTTCACCCAGTCCAAGAGGGGGCAGTGGAGCACTTTTGGAAATTAGATTCTGAAGAAAAAAAAGTCTCAAAGGTGATAAAAAAAATATTCACTCAAACTTGCGCAAGTGATTGTAGAGGGATTGGACATAGGTGAAGACACACATGGGGTCGGGTTTTCTGCCCATCACCATCATGTCCTCCACCTCAATGAGTCTGTCACAGCCAGCCTTCTTTCTGCAAGAGAAAGTGTCATTAGAAAACCATTAATTGTTAGCTCTTAACCATTAATTGTTAGTTCTAATTCTTAGTTGATAAGATAGAGGTGAGGTGGGGGTCGGTGGTTAGAGCCTGGGTCGGCAAGTGTGCAACATATGCATCGGCAACCTAACCCACTATGCCATGGCACTAAACAGCATTTTAACATTTAAGGTTTGAAAAATATAACCCTTGCATTGATAACAAATCATATTCTTGCATAATAATAATACTCTAATTAAACAAGATTTTGACATATTACCCTAATTAAGTTTAAGAATATTTTCAATTGCTTGCATATATCTGATATAAACATGTGCACAAACACTGAGGGAGTTATAGGGTTCATTAACGTCTGGCTCCAGTGACGGAAAAATTGAGGCTGTGGGCAAAAAGATGCCTGGTGTAAGTTGCATGGGCTTTGCGGTTTCCAGAGCGGGATATGTTACAGATATGCAGTTATTAGATGCATCGGAAAGTCGGTAACAGTATCTCTTTTGCCAAACTAAGAAGTGACGTGGTGCGGCTCTGCTAGGGTCAGTCTCCTCTTCAGTCTATCCTTACCTCATTTTATTTCTCTTTTTCTTTATACCTTGTTACATATAGGATTTATTTTTTTTGAGAGCAGATCAGGTTTCCTTCCTCTTAGGTTATGTGCAGTTTTTAGTGTGTGTTTTCCCGCTACTGGGTGTGAAGATAGAGGCACTAGACTAATCCGTTGCAGATGACTGAGCAGATTATAGCATCGGGAAAATATTTGCACATCAAAGCTGAAGAGTGAGGCACTTACTCTGCAGTGCTGAAGGCCAGTTCGAAGTTGTCTTTGCGTTCTGTAGGGGACAGGGCATTGTAGTCAAACTCAGTGGGGAAGAACGAATGCACTAAAGCGCAGAAAGCCATGCCATCACTCCAGCTAGAGGAAAAGTTTTGGATGTCGATGTTCTGGATGAGGAGAAATAAACAAATTAGGAACGTATTATGTAACCGCTTTTCCCATGCCTGCACCTGAAATAACACAGCGTTGGATTTTCCTTGCTCTAATACGCCAGCTTTTATAGGATTCGCCTTCGAATTAACAAGGATTTTACAAGGCTAAAATGACACCGATGTCAGCAGTACGGAAAGATGAGCTCAGCTGGAAAAGAAAACAGAAGTCACAGCTTGTATCTGACAAATGCTTTTCTTGCCTAGTCTACACACTTTACAGCACATTTAAAGCTGTGTGAATTTAAAGTCATGCTTGGGAATTAGAAGCTCCTTCTTATTACTGAGAATTGTTGGGGGGAGAGAGTGGGAGGAGAGAGTTGTTGATGAGTAGAATTGGAAGGACAATTTTTGTTATGCTCTTTTAAATATATGCATGTGTAATTATCAAATTTGTTTTATATATATATATATATGTATATATATATATATATAAAAAAAGGTGGGGTCAGTCATGTTACACCCTGGCCCCCCATAGATCTGGAATGCTTACAGATGTGGTTAATGGCCTCCTCAAGGTTTAAATAGCTGTTGTAAAACACTACATCATGAGGATTATGTTACCCCAGCTAAATATAGGAAGTGTCTAATAAAAAAACACTCCAGATTGAGGTAGAAAAAGCATTTTGACAAAGAATATTCAAATTCTGATTATAGTATAATATCCAAAACTTTAAAAAAATGTTTTTATACAACTCATGCAAATCATAAAAGAAAGACCATTGACAACAGCATGGTTAAATATGCCCAACATGCTAGATCGTGTATTTCAGAAACTGTTGATATCCAGAGAATTTCAAACACAGCATATAATTCATTTAAAATTTAGTTTAGTTTGCTGTAAAAATAAAATTATTAGTTAAAAAGTCTGACTGTAGTTAATGGTTCAGGCCGAGTGTTTTTGGATGTTACCTGTCAAACATTACTACTTCAATGGTGGTTGGAAAAAAACCCTAGCTGGTTTTGTAACTGAAATATGAATAAGGTAATATATGACATCTACCCCAACATCTGTCTTTCAAGCCCTACCCTTCAATTTTCTGCCCTCAATTTTCTACCTCACTTGATAAACTCAACCTCGTTGGCTAATGCAAGAACATACATCATTGTTGGCAAGAATCCAGAATTTTGGTGCTCTGGGCACTTATTAAATATTGTTTTGTTTTTATGCTAAATATGCCTGGACAGTGACGGCACCATCTTTAACTGGGGCCATATGGACAGACTGTAAAGTAGAACAGAAGACACAGTGCATATTTCATTTCCAATTAACCTCAACTGACATACAGAACAAACTTTTTAGTTTACACACTAATACTTTACAGCAACTGCTTTAAAAATCGATGATGTAAGGGGTTAGAGTGAAGAACAAAAGAATTCAGTTCCAGATGACAGAACTATAGCCAGCAAGTTGTGGTATAGTATTTAACAGATGTTCTTATTCAGTGCAACTTACAAACATGCTTTATTGTCTTCATTGTGAATAAAACAGCAGCATCTAAAATATAGTGTTACTGTAATTGAGCTCACTGCAGTGGTTTTCAACTCCTCCAGCCCCGTTTTTTTTTGTTCTGATGTGTGAGGTGGTACAGAAAACTGGTGATGATTGGGGGTGTACAACCACATAACTAATACGTATTGGCTTAGGTAGAATACATTTTCAGTGTTTGCTAATTAAAGGCAGATTGGACAGGTGTTCACACATAAGCAATAACAGACGCACACACCAACTACAACAGTTCAGACACGGACAATTTCAATATGTACCACATTTAGGGAAGTACATAAATATGTTGCCAAAAGTTTGTGGTCACCTAACCAACAGATCCATATGTGGTTTTTCTCCTGATCATCAGGTCAGGCTCTCCATCCCGGGTTCGATTCTAGCTTAAGTCCTTTCCGGGCCCACCCCTTTGTCTATCGCCCCAATTTCATTTCTGTCTGTCCTATAAATAAAGATAAAATGCCCTTGTTCTGTAAAGTATGAATATAAATCTAATTTATATGTATTCAACTCTAGTGAGTTCAAAGATAACCTTTGTAAACTGGAAGTATGAGTACTACATTTTTCCTCAATGAAAGAGTGATGAAAGTAAGAAATATATATATTTTTAAATGTTTTTTTATGTAAAAAGTTATTTTACATAACTTCACATTGTCACATGACACAGCAACATTAAAATACTGTAGATTAGTGTAATAATTTATTCTATTCAGTTTAATTTCATTCATTCAACCTATTTAATATTTTAATGCGATAAATGAAGACATGAAGTTAGTGGGGGTGAGTGAGAAGGATATAGAGAATAGGGGTAAGTGGAGACAGGTGATTCGCTGTGGTGACCCCTAAATGGGAGCAGCCGAAAGGAGAAGAAGAAGAACCTATTTAATATTTTAGAGTTATATGACTTATTTAACAAATTTTATTAAACAATGTAGTAGTTAGTTTCTTTGTTAATTAGTTTAAATATATAAAGTAGGAAAGAAGGGGGACTGGATGATGGTCAAAGTCAGAAAAATATTAGGTTTGGATTAGGAGACATTTCTTTTTATATTCCTTTCTGCAATCTATTTGACTCCTTTGTTTAAATAATAAATAGAAAATCTTACCTGATATCCAATCGTTTTGGAGCGACACCACTCTAAAAGAATTTGTTTGATGCTGCTTGCACTGGACACACCAAAGCTTTGAGAACGTTTTAGCTTGGGCTTAGAGTCCACAGGTTTGGGTTGACTGAAAGAAATAAGCAATAATAAAAAAATATGAAACCAATATGAAAAAAGCATGAGACAAAATGCTTAAAGAAATCCATGTACCTGTTATTCTCAGAATCCAGTCGTTCAAATATGGACCTGCGTGCCTGGGCGCCGATACTGCGGGGAAGAGTTTGTGACCTTACAAGCTCACGCTTACGCTCCATGCCCCTACCAAAGGACAGCTCTCCTGCAATATCTGCATTCCTGAAACACACAATATCCCTATTATACGCTTCGGGTATACGGAGGGTCTATACAGCATGTCTGTGGATTGAACAACTAAAGTTTTGCGTGTGTGTTCTGCTGCCAAGCTGGATTAAGCATTCAAGTATTCTTTGTTATAACCCACCTTTCTGTGTTGTGCTGGTTGATCACAGAATATCCTCCATAAGCCACTGATTTTGCTGGCACTGAACAAGAGGTTTTCTCTGCAAAGTACAGAATAGATCTAGAAATTTAGGTTAGGCAGAAAACCAAGTCACTTTGTTACATGAATGTCTGTAATCTACAGCATGTTTTTTATAAAATGTTAAAATTTGAATAAGCACATTGTTTATTTAAGAGAAGCCACCTGAGGTGTAAATATAGCTTCAAATACAAAGTAACAAATTCCAATTGCATGACTTCTCAAATTTACACATTACCACTTGAATATTCAAATAAAAGAACAGTATTTACATTACCATTGATACCTGTGTAGCCCATTGTCCTCACTGGACTCGGAGTCCATGTTTTCACAGAAGACACTGGACAAACAATTCATACACACAGCAGTTAGAGAAAATTAAACGAAAAGACACAGAATATGGTTATTCTATGTACCTGCATGAACTGGAGATTCAAGTTGTGGCTCGTTATTACTCGCAGCTGGGTGACTGTTGGGCTGCGTATCTGTTATAGACGGCAGTGTCTGCATTGGACTGCTTGGTGATTCAGGGCTCTTCAGGCCAGAAGAGTCTGCTATCTTTGTAGTGGCAGTAATTGGCAAATGTGGCATTGCCATACAGAGAGGAGAAGAGTTTGGTTGTGTCACACCAGTGGATGGAGAAGTGTCTCGAACAGGCAGAGTGGAGTTTTCTGATGAAAAGAGATACAGCTAAACTACAAACCTGGATGATCAATTTGAGATGAGATGTTTGAAAAGCAGAGAAGCATCTACCTGCTGTGGATATGTGGCCGTTCTCCAGTTTAGAGGAAGCCGGAGCTGGATCCACCTCAATGGGTTCTTCTCGCTCAATACTCTGAAAGACAGTTGCACATCATTCATTTCTTCGCTCATTCATACATTTACTTACTTTGGCTGCTTTATGCTTGATAGGAACATTGTGGATCCAAAGCCTATCCTGGAAAAACTGCATTATCCATCTTAGGCCTTAGAAAATTACAAGCATTTCTTTTGGGAGAAAAGAATCCAAAAGAAAAAAAAATTAATAGATGGATGGATGAACAGAAAATGGAAGAGAGAGTAAGCTTATACCAGGGAGTGTAGGAATGGAATGCTAACTAACTAAGCAATCAGACCACCAATGCATAGTTACAAGTAAACTCCCAGGCTGCAAAAGGTAGTAGATGACAAAAACACCAGACTGCTACAGATAAACAATGTTTCTGAAGAACACTTTCAAATCATGAAGACCAGTGTCATTCATTGATTTATTTATCTTTTATTTTCTAAATTGGGGTCACAAGGTTCTGCTGGAGCTTATCCCGGCGAAATGCGGGAGGAGTACACCCTGGATAGGTCACTAGTCTTTTTCAACACACGTAGGACACACTGACACTGACTACTAAGAACTTCATTATAAATCGCTAACCAACCTAACATACATGTTTTGGACCATAGGAGAACCAATGTCTTTCAATAAAAAAGCACTTTAAATTGTTTAGTGGTAATATGTCATATTCTAGATAAAAGATACTCTGTGAGGCAATCTTTTTACACAAACGTAACTTGAAATTTGATGTAATTATCAAATAAGGCCTAATCATGAGATTAGGCCTCAAAGCCATTCCTCTGAAGCTCCAGATTCTTTTCAAGAACAAGATCTCATCTCCTGGAGCACTTAAATGAATAAATGAGCAAGTTAAACTAATCACTTCTTCCTGAAAGGCAGACTTATGCATCTCCTATTAAAGGTACTGCCACTAACACCTCCAATCTCCTTTAATCAAGACTAAACAGGGCTCTAAGATCATACACAAATCATGTAAAAAACACGGTTCAGTAATCTAGCTTAGAAAAATTACCTAAATTTTTTTTAAGAGTGACTGATACCCAACACAGCCTTTTGTAGTCCCATTTAAACCTACAGACAGTCTAACTAAGGAAATACACTTTAGTTTTTTTTTTGAAACTTCTCGCTTCATGTGTGCCCTCACAGGCACTGACTGGTACAGTCGTGTAAAACCCCACATGCAATCATGCATCATAATAAGTTATTTATTGACACAGGCACACACTCACAGTAACTGAAAAGAATTTTTTTAAAAAGATCTGTTGAGGGTAATAGATCCCTGGAGGAGAACTGAGGTGACATAAGCGTAGAGGAATGCTGAAGGGGGAGTTTTTGGAGGGTGAGGGGATTGAACAGCTGTGAGGTAAAAGAGATGATAATATTTAGCAGTGAACTATGAAAATCATGCAGCTCCAGCTCTTTGGTAGAATACCCAGCCAGGTCCAAATCAGTGAGATGTGTGTTATGTGGCATGATCATCAGGTCAGGCTCTCAAGCTAGCAAAGATAGAAAGCCTGTAGTTGTAAGTCCACCGTACAGTCCATGTGTATGAACCATAAAAAGTACAAGATAACTTTAAGCACCTTAAGTCTTTCTGATGTGTACAGCTTCTGCATAGAACAGAGATTATCTGGGTTACTTCAAGATATTCTGGGTATATATAGATACTGAACACATGCACGCACGCACGCGCACGCACGCGCACGCACGCGCACACACGCGCACACACACGCACGCACACGCACGCACGCACACGCACGCACACACATGCACACATGCACACACGCACACACACAGAGTATGACCTACACAGTCATGATCCTCTCCAGGCATTATAAATTATTGATTTCCTAAAAAGCTTAAAAATGTCAAGTCAAAAGCATAACACATCAACTGCAAATGACCACAATTTAGGCATTTAGGTTTTTTAGGATTAACAGATTAATTACTTTTAAGTTTCTAATGGGTGAATGCAAGTGGTCGTTCGTCTAAGGACAGGCTCCAGCAGACCCCTGTGACCCCGAGTTAGGGAATAAGTGGCTTTAGAAGATGAATGAATGAATGAATGAAAGTTTCTAAAGGATATTCTCTACTATTTTAACATTTATACCAAGCAGAATTGTGCAAAATTCTAACCATAGCAACAAAACAACAACAAATTAATATAATTGAACATATCGTAAGGAAAAGAAAATATTCAGATGTAAAGTGATTTGTAATCTGTAATATTTTCTGTATCTGTAAATTTCATTACACATTTTTAAAATGTAACTTCAATAAATAACGTTAATAATGTAATATTAATTATATGATGTAATAATAATGCTACATTTATTTTGTAATCAAATAACAATGCCGTTACATGTAACTAGATACACTTCAAAATTGCAAATAATATAGTTGACAAGGCAAAAAATGTAACAAACTAGCAGTGTGTAGTCTTAACAGATTCTAAATGAAAATTAACAATAAACAATAAAATACATGATAGCACCTTATAAACCAAAGCTAAAAAATAGGACAATATCTATAAATCATAATGACTAAAAATAGAGGGGGGAATTACCTTGTTGTTGATTGATAGCAGGTTTAAAACTAAACAATGCCACAGCTATGGCTGGCCTGGGACCAAGTGTGTTGTAAATGATACTCTCTCTATCACAGTAACACCAGGCAACCATGGACATCTGTGAGCTTATGTATGTAGAAGGGGCAGACAGAACTTTTTTATAAAGGGTCAGGATGCAGCAAGAGGTGTAGGTGATTTACATGCATCAGGAGGAAGCAAACATTAATGTTCACCTTCTCGATTTAGTAAGCATTGCATGATATAAGAGAGCTGTCCTGTGGTTTAGGTGAATGAGGAAGATACCAATGTATGTAAAATAACATTCTTTGTTCAGTCAAAGACACCTACATCAATGAACAAATCATCAGTAGAACTGTATATAACATCATAAATAGGTAAACATGTCTTAAAGAATGCTGTTTTAAACAAATGTACTACAAATACTGTTTTCATCTTTGACATTTTCATTCAATCTAATCTACATCTTTTACAGTAATTAAGTCTGTAAGGTTCTAAATGTATTTCTTGACCCTGTATTATATTTGGAAATATATTTTATTAAAAAATATAATATATTTTTCTAAGAATCATATATACAACAAGGTTAGTAGGTGGTTTCCTATCGCTTTTTTTAATTAAAGTGTTGTGCAAAATGGTCCAGTTTCCACCATTCATGGAAAAAAGGCAGCATTGGTTCTTGTGTGCATCCTGGCCAAATGTGAAATAAGAGCCAACAAGTAAGACAAAAGACTCCACTCACAAAAAAAGCTTTCATGTAAGTTTAAATGTCAGACTTGTCCCGTGTAAGCATACCATACTAAAATGAGAATTTGCCTATGCTGGCTGTCTGCCTAAAAAATGTTGGGGTGCAAGCAGGAGGATTATGTGTGCGTGATCACTGGCTCATGTTGAACGTGCTCTCACAGCAGCCCGGGTGGTTAACATAATAAAAACCTCACAGAACCAGAAGACTGCACATTGTGACTGGCACAATAGCTCTGACAGTTACATGCCTGTTCAATGTGCTGAACCCTGCATAAGAATGCTTTGATAAGAGATATACAGTAGACATATATGATGAATGTTTTTAGCTCTAAACATTTGAGCAGTGTGGCTTTAGAGAATTCAAATAAATTACAAATAAAGCATGTTTTGGGAAACATTGGAGACTCTGATGATTCCACATAGTGAGTCTGGAGACACTGAATTTTATGCTCCATTGTCTACAGCTCTGGAATTGCTTATAAAGCACAAAGACTTAAACTAATAAAGGTATAGCAGTAGCCTAGCTCAGTTGTTAAGATTCTCAACAACCCCCAAGCTGCAGCCGCATGGATCCTGGGCAAGGCCCTTGACCCTCAAGCGCTCTGGATAAAGATGTCTGATGAATGTGTATGTATTATTTTTCTTTGAGGGAGATGAATTATAATTTAATTATATATTAATTGCTGCTAAAATTTGTGGAAATCTTTAAAGAATTTTTTAAAAAGGTGTTTGGTTGTTGCTGCAAATGTAAAGTCAGCAGGATACGCAGACCTTAAAGCATCAGGTAGAAACAAGCAGTTATCATATGAGCCTTCAAGCGTTTTAGCTCTATAATTTCCTCCTATACTTGACATCATAATAGAAAAACTCACAAACATCTGTTTTCTGAAGCCTACACTTCCAGTTTAAGCCCTAAACCTTATTAGGTAAGATCATTCAGCTTCTGTAAACAGTTTAAAAACAGAGAAATTTGCTTTCCACTGAGATAAAATATTCTCAGTCAGGTGAGTGCTGCATGCCAAAACATACAATAAAATGAAATGTTCTTACACACCTGCAATGATAGTAGTAATGTTTGGAGTTTGCAGCTATAATTTAGGAAATAAGAACAATAAGAATATAAAGGCTGTTCTTTAGGCCAGTGATTAAATGATGTAGTTATACATACAGGAACAGTTTTCTAGAAATTCACTGACGATAAAGAATAAAGCCTGCAAAAAAAACCACGAGTTTTATAAATGTTAACAAAAAAAAGTAACAAATTTCAAACATCTAAAGAATTAGGAAGACTTCCAAATTAAGTTTTAGAAAGCTAAGAACATACTATGAAAATGAATAGGTAACAAAATGTGTAGAAAAATTTGGGAAAAATATCAAAGAATTTTCAAAGAAAAAATAAACTAAAAGAAAATCAATGAAATTGCAACAAATGTTATTTGTTAAATATTAATTGTTAATTGCCGGCATCTGCACAGGGAATAAAACAGAAATATTTAGGGTGGATTAATGGCATTATCCAACATCACCACTAGGTTTTAAAAACATGATGATAAAGACTTTTATGTGCCTGTTAAGGTGCAGCTCCGAAAATGAATGAAAATCAAATATAAGTGAATGAATATAAGTTTTTCAAAGTAACAATAATCTTTTCTTTGTAGCCCTGCCTGTGAAAAAGTTGTGATACAGTGCCTGGGCCAAGGATCAGGCAAAGCACTCAGGATGAGGAATGGAGGAAGGGAAGAAGTTTTCAGGACATCTTTCCATGACGACATAGCAGTTGGCACCCTGGATCTAAGAGCCTTAGGCTGGTTTAGGGTTTCAGATCACCAGCTGCAGTAGATCTCGACCTTTTGGCAGACCCAAATGAAAACAAGGAACGTTCTGAGAAAAAAAAGATTATGCTGCGTAAAGGACGTTTAGGTGTCACAGAACGTCTTGTGTAGATAAAAATAAGAAAAGCACAAGGTTCTCTATAATGTAAACGGCAAGCCTATGGCAACTTTATGAATAGAATAGAAATACTTTATTTATCCCAAGCTGGGAAGTTAATGCAGCAATAAAAATACAAATAAAAATGGTAGGAATAATAAGTGTAAAATCTGTTAGGTCAGCTATGAACTAAGAATTATAAACCTGTAACCACAGAGATGAGAATACGTGGTATCTCTCTGCATGGAAATAATCAGGAGAGCCAGTGGGTAGCATAGGAGTGGTCGAATTCTTCAGCCCTCTAACCTACCGCCCACACACACACACACACACTTTGCTCTTTACTTCACTATATTATTAGCTACCCTACCTACAGATTTAGTTCTATTTCTTCTACTCTGGCAGGACCCTATACTGAACATAGAGATCCAGGCAGCACCAGAGGAGATTATATACCAAGTTCCATTGTGAGAATACTGGCATTGGACCAGGAGCCTTTGTAGTCAGGTTTAAAATGTCATGCATATCACACACACACACACACATTCACACAAACACGCACACGCAGAGAGGAATAGAGCATTTAAAGTGCCTATAAAAATATAGTCTAACCAGATGAGTTCTTAAATATATTAGACACTACATGTATATTAGCTTTTGCTAAAAGAGGCATTAAGTCTGGATTGCATCTTTGCCGACATAATGTCAAGGCCTGTGGAAGGGAAAAATATGAAATGAGGTTATATGTAGTGTAAGAGATAAATGAACATTCTTTAGTTATTTGATCATATAGAAATTTTCAGAATTGGAAAACAAATTTATTAGATAGCTGTAAAATCCGCTGAAATAAGTGGGGCAAATAATCTCGTAGAACCTCATAATGGTTACATATGCTAACCATGTGGGGCACATTCTTAGTGCCTGAATTATTGTGGGAGCAGTTATTTAAAACATCCCTAGGTCTATAATGACTTAATACAGTTCAGTGCTGATTGTAGCATTCAGGTGGATGGAGACAAGTAAGACAGTAATTGGTGGTACAACTCCCCCCTATATGACTGACTTTTCTAACTTTTTTGTAAAAGACATGTCACCATGTCATCGTCTTGATTAAAATTACATCACTGATTAAACATTTTAGAATTTCAGTCTAAATATGTTCAACATAATTTGGATAAACCCCAGTGTGGTAGATAAAAAGAAAAACTCAGTGTGTTCTTAACAGTGCTAAAATATTTTGATATCAGGTGTGTCTGTGTTCACTCAGAGAGACACACACCGTCCTCGGTTGTAGTTTTTACAGATAATAGCCATGCACGACTTATCTCACTCTACACCTCTCCCACACACTCACATGTCCCGTAAAACACAAACACCTCACACACACTCACACACTGCGCTTTCCCAAGAAAACTTCCCATCAGAAAGCACAGTGTGATAAATGTTAATTGACAAAGATAGACAACGGAACGGAGTAATCTCAGATAACCCATTGACCTAAGAGCAATTTGTTGAACATTACCAGGAAAAGGCAGAGCTGAGCACTTGGTCCAGCGGTGTTCAAATACTAAACCAAATTCAGAACTATCTGTACAGCGATCAGTCTATTATTTCTTTATTACACACATAGTATGGTGTGTGTGGTGTGTGATGCATTGAATGTATGTACTAGGAGCGTACTGAGCAGTGTTTAAGGCTCTTTTTCTCCAAATTTCAAGACGTAATGCTATCATTGTAAACATAGAGTTTACAAAGATAGTTTAAAAATAGAATTGTTTCACACCCTGAAGTAAGTGATGCAGCCTGCAACCATAGAATTGGTATTAAATATGACACCTCCAACAAAATAAAGGTGATAGGGACAGTGGAAGTTTATTATCTTGCACATTTTCTTAGTATCTAAATAAAATGCATCTGAAATTTGACTCTGTACACTCATCCAGCATAAGGTCAACTGCGTTTGGATGATTTTTAGTTTACCTGTTTACTTGGGTTTGATATAGCAGCTTCCAGCAAAATCTTCAGCCCAACTACTCAAAAACACATCAGATACTTGACACTAGACCAAAACATTAAAGCAATTTTTCAGCTGTTGTATGCGAAATAAGGTCACGATAATGTAAACACAATTCTGGTGTCCAACTCATATCAAATGTCAAAGATTTTGGTTTCTGGCTATACAGTACGTTTTTCGAGGGAAGTTTAATCAAATCTGTCAACCCTGTTTTTTACCCTAGCTGTTCTGTCTTAACTGAAAATGTTTACTGAGTGTGCATGTAGCTAGTGGTGCAATAAAAATTCTTTAGAGCCAAACAGGGCAGTGAGCATCTTATGATGTTATAAGAGCTTTTAGAAATGCAGACAATAGAAAAAACATGCGCATGTGCTGCGTAGGAATTTTTTTAAATGGTGAGCACTAGGTAGAGGTCACAATTTTAAATTTATGGAATTCAAATTCTGCGACCTGTTCAGGGTCTACCCCTGCATATCGCTTTATGTGCACTGGGATAGGCTTTAGCAAACCCTGTGACCCCGAGTTAGGTAATAAGCGGGTTAGAAAATGAATAAATTCAAATTGAGAACACTTCAGTGGTAAGGATGTTAGCAAGCTAATTAGAGGATTATGGGTTTTAGATCAGACATCACTAAATTGCCATGGTTGGGGCCCTTAATCTTAAAGCTCAACTGTCAAATATGTCAAATAGAAAAAATGAGAAGTTGCTTTGAATAAGGGCATTTGCCAAATTCTAGAAATGTAACATATTCTAGTGTTGATATATCTACCCCACCTGCCCCAGCAAACAAGCAGCTGGAATCTAACAGCAGAAACTATGTGTAGCAGAATTAGCAGAAGCTCATTGTATTCATTCATTTGTTCATTCATCTTCAATAGCCGCCTATTCCCTGACTTGGCACCACGGGGGTCTGCTGGAGCCTATCCCAGCGCACATAGGGTGAAAAGCTGGGATACACGCTGAACAGGTCGCCAGTCCATCGAAAAGCTAATTGTATTTCATACTTCATTGATCCTGGTTTGGATAAAACTACGTTTGTTGTTTGTTTGATTGTCTCTTTGCTGCTTACTGCTATACCTAGTATTAATGTAGACTTAATGTCCTTGCCAAACAAGTATAAATAATATGGATAAAGGTGTAAGTACACCCAGAACTATGCAAAGCCCAATGGAAAAAAAACAGGTGCAGATTAGAAAAGTTCCATTCTGGGTGTTCGTCTAATCCTTACTTTCTCAATGTACCGCAAATGAGGCAGAATGTTGATACAATGGCCCATTGAAACCGCAGAAATGCAGCAGTAATTAGCAACAGCAGCACAGACAGCACAAAGCAGAGGAAGGGGCCTAAGAAGATATTATTTGCAGAACATTGAGAGCATTTCTATCGTATACAGTCTCGCTTGGGCTCAGCATTAGGAAGTGGAAGCCAGAAAACCGATGACTCCACCAAGTAGAGCCTGAGCTGAAAACGGTCATGGAGGACATGTAGTAAGATAGAAGTGTGTGTGGAAAACAACAATTTACCCAACTATTTTACATATACATTGACTACAGTCCAAGCTCGGGAATTGGAGCTACACAGCTACAGAGACATAAGCATAAGAGATAAAGTATGATATTTGGTAGGAATGATGTCTACAGATGTTACTAGCAGAGCTGCATAGGCTACGACGGGACAGGCTAGCACACATTCACACAGTCTGCCTTTACTCTTGTCATCTTTTTTTTATTACGCTCTCTCCTATATGGCATTATAGCCTGGAGCCGAAGGAGTGCTCCTCACACCTGCTGAAACACTCTCATTGCTGTCCAAGGCCAGAATCATGTCTCTCTCATTATAGACCCTGCAGGTGTGCATGTAGATTATAATAAAAAAGACTTCTGCTTACTCAGCCTCACAGCTAAAAGCCTGGGAAACAAATCTGTTCAAGCCAGAATTGATATATCCAATTTTTTAACAAAAATATCTATAACTTACTAAACTAATACTCCAATGTGTGTTAGTCAGCATGAGTGCTATAATTCTGTCTGGGGCTGAGTGGGACTGTGAGTCAAGCATTGCTTTGAGTTATAGAATGCAGCTGCATGCTGAGCTCAGGAGAGATTGAGGTCACATTATGGAATTAAAAAAAAAGTTCTTTTGTTTGTCTGCAGTTGGTGCATTGAGAGTAATTTAATGTGCAAGGCAACATGCTGACCTCTAAACCATAGCCTTAAGTGATCTTTCCGGAGGAGGTCCACTTAAAGACACTTAAGTAAACAACAACATAAGTAAAGCCTAATCCACTTATGGGAAAACACCATCAGCTCTGGTTTTAATAAAATCTTTATTTAAAAGTTTTGTCTGGGTTGATTGTGACCGTTAATAAGAGAAGGATTAAATAACAGTAAAACAGTAAAAACAATAGTCCCAAGTTAAAGAAACTATGTAAACACTAAATAATTCTATGTTGCTGCTAATTATCATGCTGGACCTAGCCTTCAGGACCATTTTATCCCTCATATATCTATGGTGATTGAAATTTTTAAACCATCTTAGTTGTTTTACAAGAAGCATGGTATTCATTAAGGCTTTTACAGTCACGCACAAGTTTTTAGGAGGTTCTTTAGTATCTATGTGTCTAAATATTTCCAAGCGTCTTTTGCACTCATAAAATCTGACATCATTGCACTTTCTGGCTCAAGAAACACATGCTGGTGTTAAACCAATTCTCTTCCAACCCACAAAATCCGCCCTCTCGTAATTTATGCTCTTTTCCTGCTGAGGTTTGTGTACTCACATTATTCTTACTGCTGACAGAGAAGGTAGCTCGGCTGGAAAAGCGTGTGGCAATTGGGCTTGAAGCCGAACCGCTTGGTGTCGTTGCACTGCTAGGTGAAAGGGGTGACTGGGTAACTGCCGTGATACTTTGAGGGCGGGTTGGCAAAGATCCCGAGCCTAGAAGGGCACTCCTGTCGCACACTGTACCCGTCAGCATCTCCACTTGGCGTGTAAGAGCCTCCAACTGGCTACGAAGTTGCCGGTTTTCCTGCTGCAACTGGGCCACGGCTCGGCCGAGCGGACCACTCATGTGCAGTGCTTCTTCCAGGCGCCGTTCCACACCCAGCTTGAAAGCACTGACATCCACATGAATCTCACGCACAGCATCGTGCAGTGTGGTCTCATAACGCGCCAAGGTAGCACATACGGTCTCACCTTCTGGCGGAACCTCGCCCGCCAGTGCCAACGATGGGCCAGTGTCCATCTTTCCCAGTCTGATGCACGCTACCCTCTTCCTTAGTGGTCTGTAAGTCTCACCTGGCTGCACTTCACTCAGATATTTTTCAGTCTATAGTAACTTGGATCACAGACAGGTCCACAAACAGCCAGCAGCAGTGTCCTGTATATTAAACACCAATATATTAATTTTCTATTTCATAAAAAAAAACCCAACAACTTCCATGTAGAACTATATAACATTTGCACACTTAGCATATAAAGAGGATGCCAAGTAAAAGCATTTAAAGCATTTTGTGCATTGTGCATATATTAACAGACCTGTGTTACAGTTGCCTTCCCAGTGTACAAGTTCTGCTTTCCCAGTTGGGTGTGAGTGAGAGAGTGAGTGCTTAGCCTGCTGTGCTGTTTTAAAGTACAACTCTCAGAGTCAGGTTAATCTCCCCCTCTTTAGCTTAGGGGAGGGAACAGAGAAAGAGAGAGACAGACACACACACACAGTCAGAGAGAGAAAGAGAGTGAGGGAGGGAGGGGATAAGGGAGCAGAGATAAAGTTGCACTCTTTCCACAACCCTTTACAGACTGTTGGAAACGGTCCCCTTTTGTTTTTGTTGTCTCTTTCCTTCCTCTCTCTCTCTCTCTCTCTCTCTCTCTCTCTCTCTCTCTCTTCTCTGGTGTCTAGTGTAATCTGTATTAACACAATGCTCTTTCTCTCCTTCTTTCTCAGGCATAATATCTCTCTTGTCAAACATCAGAATAGAACAGTCAGTTCCCTTTTATTTGTTGTGAAACTCAAACCATATGAGCTCATTGACTACTTCAATACGTTTTTAAGATCATACCATATTTTGAATACATTTTATTTACCAGACATACAAGTTACAAAAAATATGTTTTATACAACATTTTAGAGGAAGACTGGAATACCTACAGACCAGTGTGTTTTTAGTATAAGTGTGTGCATCAACATAAATGATAGATAACACAATACATGACACCAGAAAAATAACAGCATTTTGTGTATTTTCTTTGTGCATATGTGTGCAAGATACCGAAATTCCAATAAAAACAAACTCTTCTTACCAAAAGAACAGCATGGAGGAGGGATATAATGGTGTAAGAAGGCACAGTGCCGGTGTCCACGCAGACTCTACTCTAGACTCCACTCTAGTCTCTATAAAGCCAGACACACAGCCTGCAACAACATTACATTCAACCCCTCTGTTTACTGTAAACAGTGAAGGCCTGAGAGGTTGAGAGGCACAGAAGCTGATTTATAACTGCGTAACCTCAGCATGGACACTCAAAGCCCCCCACTGACATGACATTATAGATCTGTCTGTGTGAACACTACACATATGGCATTCACAGGAAGTCTGCATGCTGAGCAGGAAAAGAGAATTCATGACATCAGTGTCAAAAGAAAAAAACTAATTCCAACAATAAGGACTGAAAAGACAGAATGGTGTATCTTCCGTTCATAGCTACAAACTTTTTGTTGCTGTATCTTTTAATGAGTTTTAAAAATTCGTTAAAAAATCTACTCCTCATCCAGATAGCATACAAACAGTCTTTAAGTCTATGCCAACAAATAGATCAACTCAAGTCATGTCACCTTTATTTATCTAGATAACAAATCACAAATAAATCAATATTCAGTAAAACATTAGGTTTGATTAATATTTGTAAATTAATAGATAGCACTATGTAAAGAAATCACAAACAAAGTGTATCATAAGTCAAAAACAGAAAAAAAGCAATTCGGCTGTTTCGAAACTCCACCAACTTGCTGCCAGAACTTTTGTATCCCAAGGGGTGGTGGGATTTGAGCAAGCATGGTGTAGTGCATTTGCTATCTTATATATGTCTCACGAGATAAGTTGGAGATGCCAGGCAGAAAGGTCTAGACCTGTGTAATAGTGGACTCATCCATGCAGGTTTGTTATTGTATCTAATTCTACTGGGCATTTTTGGCCACCCTTATGTGGCTTATTATCTGATGCTGTATAGAAACAAGGAAGAACTGATCTCAGCTGCCCATGTAGAACCAAAGAGGCCCCTATGACAAGAATCATCACGTAGACCACAGGCCCAGACTGGAAAAAGCAGGCTTATCAGATTAGATCATTTAGAAGTGATAACACACTCAGGTATTGTTACATTATGGACTACTGACAGCCAACTAAGGAAGTCACTGCAACAGAAAACATAATATTTTCTTGAGTAAGCTAATGTCCTAGAAATGAGCAACACAAAGACAGTTTGTTGGTTAAACTATCATAAATATCTAACCTAAAATTACTTGTGTTGTATTTCTATATAATAAAACAAACAATTAACCAGCACTAGTTCCATTACAGGAATTAGAACAGCACAGCGGCCTTATCAGTAAATTTTATTCAGCTTGCTGAATAAAAAAGGATTAGGACTATTATCATTGCACAGTTAGTAATACTTTCAGGGTTAATTTTAATATCCAGTGTCTTTTTTACTTGCCTATAAGCCTACACATCTAAACCTCAATAGTATTTTAAATAAAGTAAAAAGAATGGTGTGCTGTTGTACATTATTTGTCATATACAAGCATGCAATTCCTGATTAATCAGCCATTGCTCAGTCATTATGATTAGTCTGAGTAAAGGCATATAGTGTGATGTCATTTATTTTTAGAGTGGAAAGTGATAACACAGTGGTTAAAGTATTGCTGATTGGAAGATCATGGGTTCAATTCATAGCATAATCAGGATATTGAGAGGAACACAAATGCTGGCTAGGATTAAACTAAAAATTGATTGATTAATTCATTTATTTTCTATACCCACCTATTTCTTTATTCAGGGACACAAGGGTCTGCGGGCGGCGCAGTGGCGTTAGCACAGTCACCTCACAACAAGAAGGTCCTGGGCATGGGGTCTTTCTTTGCGGAGTTTGCATGTTCTCCCCGCGTTTGTGTGGGTTTTCTCGGGGTACTCCAGTTTCCTCTCACAGTCCAAAAACATGTGCATTAGGTTGATTGGTGATTCGAAATTGCTCATAGGAGTGAATATAAATTTGTGTGGTTGTTTTTGTGGCTCTGCGATGGACTGGTGACCTGTCCAGGGTGTACCTCCTGCCTTTCACCCAATGTGTGTTGGGATAGGGTCTAGCAGGGCCCCCCATGACCCTAAAAAGTTTGGGAATAAGCAGGTATAGATGATAAATGAATGAATGAACAAGGGTCTGCTGGAGCCTAACCTTTTGAAGGGCAAATAGGCAGAATGGGTACACCCTGGGCAAACCACCAGTCGCCAGGTCTGCTCAGGAGGAAGCCAGAGTACCTGGAGTAAGACCAAGCAAACACAGGAAGAACATGCAAACTCCACAAAGAAAGAAACCTGCCCATGAATTGAATCTGGGCCTTCTTGTTGTGAGGCAACAGTGATGAGCACTAAGACGACATGCTGCCCCCTAAAAAATGAAGTAGCATATAGATTTTTAAACATGCACAATCAATAGTAGACATGCACTATCGATGTATTTGTCTGACTCCATTGTGCCATGGGTAAAGTTTGGTAAAGGGGGATTATAGTGTGGGGTTGTTTTTCAAGATCTTAGTTTCAGTAAAAGGAACTCCTGGGAGTCCTGACCTCAACCCGATAAAACACTTTTGGGATGAATTACAGCAGAGACTGAGAGCCAGGCCATCTTGCCCTACATCAGTGCGTGATCTCACAAATGCACGTCTGGAAGAATGGTCAAAAATTCCTGTAAACACACTCCTAAACCTTATGACAGACTTCACAGAAGAGTTGAAACTGTTATAGCTGCAAAAGGTGGACCGGCATTATATTGAACACTATGGATTAAAAATGGGATGTCACTTAAGTTCATATGCGAGTCAGGGCAAGTGAGCGAATACTGTGACGGATTAAAATCAAGAAGCACATAACTATATTAGCAAAAGGAGAGTAAAACTGTTGCAGACAAGGTCAACTAGCAAAATATGTCTGTAGTGACCTGCACATGCATTTGAATTAGAAATTTCACGCCTATAGTGACTGATAGAGAAAAAATGGTTTTAGTCCAGGATAAACGTAAAAATTATTTTAAAGTGGACTTTTTCGAAAAAAGCTAAACAGCATGAGAAGAGGTTCTAGCTAGCTTGCAAAATATTGAAATATCAAAATTCATATTGATGGGAGGGGCGGCGCGGTGGCGCAGTGGTTAGCACCGTCGCCTCACAACAAGAAGGTCCT
>JAOTQW010000039.1:5989982-6001129 GCA_026260075.1 Sisor rabdophorus | reverse complement strand
TTATGTGGTTGTTAGTCTATGTGTAGCCTTGCAATGGACTGGTGACCTGTCCAGGGTGTACCCCTGTCTTTTAACCTATGTGTGCTGGGATAGGCTTCAGCAGACCCCTGTGACCCTGAGATAGGGAACAAGCATGTATAGAAGATAGATGAATGGATGAATGAATGAATTTCACTCATCACTCATTATTGTTTTAGAAGGAAGGGAGGTTATTTAGAGAAAACTAAAGAACTATAGCATTAGAGGTGTATTGCAAAAGCAAAAACTTTCACTTCCTTTTTATTTTCCTGTGTCCAGTTCATTTTTAAAGATGACGTTTTTATTTTGATTATCCGTTCAAATCGCCCTGCCTAGTTTCAAGTTCAAGTTCTTTTATAATAAGTAAATAAACAAAAAGCGACGATAATTAAATAATTAACATACTTTTTACTACATGTTTGCTACGAATTAATTCATTTGATTTCCACAACAGAATTATATCACGTGCACGCGCATCAGCATAGCTTTCTACACGCTGTGTAGTATGTGCGTGGAAATAGCTAGGCTTCTTTACAAAAGCCTGGATTCTATTATTATTATTATTATTATTATTAATTTTACAGTGTTATTTCTTAAAATATTCCCAGCTTGGATAAAATAAACCGTAATGCATGTTTCGAAACGTTCGTTGTTTCCGCAATTATATCATCAGGATAATCTAAAAAACTGGCAACCAACTGTCGGAGCAGGCGGCACAAACTCACCTGTAATGACGACCGTCTTGCCGTGCAGCTGTGTCTTGCTCTTACATCTTTTTCCCGAAACAAATTTTCGAAGTAATATAAAAAAGCCTGTAAGAACTCCGACTAGCACCAGCAGTAGATCCGTCATGGCTTCTGTGATTGTAAACCCTCTTCCGGTTCGAGTCAAACAAAAACAAACTAGAGCAACTAGTTGAGCTGCTAATTGTTGGCTAAACGTGTTATTTAGTTCAGTTTGCGTTTGTTCAGCACTGCCTTACTAAAGTCATGAATAAAAGGAGAGTGGGGTCAGGCATGACATCGAATACAGCGATTATTAATCAGAGTATGGGTTTAATCGCATTATAATTAGTTTCATATTAGGAGCATATTATGATCTTGACATCCATTAACCACAGGACGTTTGTTAAACCATTATTGTAAACACAGGCTGGTTATTTTGTTTTGTTTGTAAAATTCTGTGTAAAATCTGCTGTCATTAATTGATCATCCATCTATCCATCCATCCATTTTCAAAAAGTCTATTTTCATTTATTTATTGGGATCACAGGGGTCTGCTGGAGCCTCTACCAGCGATCACTAGTCCATTGCAGGGCCTCACATGGATGAACAACCACACACACTCACATTTATTCCTATTGGCAATTTAGAGTCACCCATTAACCTAATGAACATGTTTTGGGATTCTGTGTGGAAACCCACACAAGCACGGGGAGAACATGCAAACTCTGCATGACCCCTTTGCCCGGGACATTTTTTGTTGTGAGGTGAACGTGCAAACCACTACGCCACCACGCAGCACCTGAAGGTTAATTTTGTTTTATGTATTGTGTATGTATGTATGTATGTATGCATGCCTTATATTGTATTATAGTTACTATATTTTTAATTCTTTGAATAGTCAATCAGTTTTGAGGATCAGTAGAGGCCATCTGTATATATGACAGGTTATCTAATGAGGAATGGTGCTATTCATCACAAAAAGTCATAAATTGTGATAAATTTGATTTGAAAAACAGGTCCATTTAAATATATTATACATTTAAAACATATTAGATTGTGTCATTTGTTTATTGTTGATTATTTTTCATCAATTTGATTTTTACTACGAAGCAATAAAAAAACCCAACATAATGCTCTTGCAAAAACTTTGCAGACATGTACAAAGATGGCAAATATATAAAACATGCACAAATTTATTTGACAAAATTGTGTTTGACAGACGAACAATAGTCAATTGATTCCCTCCCCCAAAAAACATTTGTGTACCCTCATTAAATCCATTGTCACATCCATAAATAAAAACAGTTTTAATTTTACATGTGTTTTACACAGATTGTCTGTCCTTTCGCGGAAGACACAAATAAATCATGATAACAAATAAATACAAATGTAATATAACGACACATCGATTGATGACAGGAGATGCAAATCAAAGTCTAGGCTGCAATCTATGGAATTTTTTATGTTTTTCTTTCAATTATGTTTTTATTTAATTTGAAGAAAATATGAGAATATGTCTAATTTATTCATCAAGCATTTTATTTACATATCTTTTACAATAAAAACACAAACCGTTACAATCCAACTAATCTAAAATAAATAGAATGAAGTAAACAGCAGATTATTATTATTTTTATTTTTATTATTTATTTCAGCAAATTGTAATGTGAATTCCTTCAGTGTGTAGGTATTTACGATGGTGTGTCCATGTGACCTTGTTTTTCGCTTCTTTTTATTTTATTTATCTATCTTCTAACTCTAGGTTACGGGGGTCTGCTGGAGCCTATCCTAGCACACATATGGTTAAAGGCAAGGAAACACCCTGGACAGGTTGCCAGTCCGTCTCACTTACTCCTATACACAATTTAGAGTGACTAAGTAGGGAGAAGGTAGAGAGAACCACGCAAGCGTAGGGAGAACTACAGACCCTTGCCTGGGAATCGAACCCGGGACTTTCTTGCTGTGAGATCACCGTGCCACCTGTTTTATTCTCATTTTATGTTACTAAGTCCTGCAAAAAGAAACCTGCCCAAGATGCAGCCTAGACTTTGAGACTTTGAGAAGATTTATCTCCAGGTTCTTTGCTTTACAACTGGAAATAAAAACAGTAAAAGCTAGAACACTGTTATTGATTTTCTACAAAAATAAGATCATATTCTCCCTGCTCCTTGCAGTACATGTGGAAATTCTCTGACAAACAGGATATTTACAACCGATCAGGGGCAGAAGGTCAAAAGGTGAGAAGAGCAAGGATATGAGGAGGTCAGAAAGCAGGTGAAATGTGCTGTGGAACCTCCACAAGGCAAAGACAGGTTTATGGTCCTCTGTATGGACATACGCAGGATGTCTAAATGGAGACTTCATACTCTCTTGTGTCCTGTAGATGATTAAAAAAGTACATTTTGTGATTCACGTTTTTAATGCGGGACTTCCTATGACCACTATACATGAAATATTATTCAATTATATATTTTCATTCATTAATTCATCTTCTATACCCGCTTCTATACCCCTTAATTCGGGGTCACGGGGGTCTTCTGGAGCCTATCTTGGCGTGCATACGGTGAGAGGCAGGGGTACACCCTGGGCAGGTTGTCAGTCCATCGCAGGGCCATAGACAAACACACACTCCTAAATTTAGAGTCACCAAATCAACCTAATGTACATGTTTTTGGACAGTGGGAGGAAACCAGAGTACCCAGAGCAAACCCACGCAAGTACGGGGAGAACATGCAAACTCCACACAGAAAGACCCGGGCATCGAACCCTTCTTGTTGTAAGGCGAATTTGTTAGCTACTACACCACCCTGCCGCCCTTATATATTTATTTCATTAATTTATTTTCTTTCAGTAGTAGAGATTACAGTTCAGTTTTACAAAAAACACTGAAACTAGAAAGTTATATTACATCAAATTAATTTAAAGCTAAAAAAAACCCTGAAAAACGGCAATAAATATTTAAGCTTTAAAGTTTAAAATTAACAGGTTCCAATCTATAGCTGAAAAATAATTATATATAAAAGTATGTTTTAGTATAGAGCCTGTATTCTCCCTGACTTCAAAATGTTTAAGATACAAACAATAAAGCTGTATATGTAATTATATTGAGGATTTCAAAATAGAAGTATGAATCATGTAAAAAAACAAAGGCAGATGTAAATAAAAAGTTGAAAGTGAGATGAAAAAAGACCCCTTCCCATCATCACAACTATGGTTCCGACCTGCTTTAGTCCACACAGTGTTATTCCACCGATCAACTCTCCTTACAGGCTTTCTCATTACAACAGTATCCTATAAGGAAGAAGCGCTGGTGTCTGGGCGCAATGATCTCTCTCTGTTCAAACATAAAACCATTAAAAGAAAAGCAATGCAAAGGTCATGAAAAGCCGACCACAGCTTATGAAATATTTTAGTGAAAAAAAACATGGCTGGAGAAAAGAAAACTAAATCATGAAATGTATGAAACTAATTTCAGATCGAGCAATGAGTTCTTGCTGGGTGAGTGCACAGCTGCAATCATCTGGGTGTTTCTACTTTAGATTTGATATTTTTGTTCGTGCAAACACCTTCTAGTCCTGACCACGTAGAGGACAGATAGGAAATAAAAATATTACACACATGAGGAAGCTCATCTCCAAAAGCAGTTTTTCAATTCGCGCCTATTGGAGGTGCTAATGAGTCTGTCTCAGCTTCTCACTGACCCACTTAATGTGAACACACAACTGACTGGATCCCTGGGCCAAAGATTTTATGGCACTACATCTATGTGGCCCTAATCACAGAGAGATGTGTCAGAAAACAAACATTGCAAACGGAAGGTGTGAATTAAAATTGCACTGTAATACAAGCAGTTTTTGACAAACAGGTAATGGGATTGCATACATGCTGTCAGATGGGCTCACCTCACTGTTCTTCTGGGACGCACGGAAAGAGAGATTCACAATGTTAAATCTTTAGAAATAGGAAGTGGCAGAAGGAATGTGAGACAGGAACAAGAACAATGAAATGATTGCAAGGTGAAAAATTCCCATTACAATAATCCGGCGCAGTGGTTAGCACGGTCGCCTCTTGACAAGAACAAGGTCTTTCTGTGCATAGTTTGCATGTTCTCCCTGCACTTGCGTGGGTTTCCTCTGGGTACTTCGGTTTCCTCCTACAGTCCAAAAACATGTGCATTGGATTGATTGGTGACTCTAAATTGCCCATGGGAGTGAATTTGAGTGTGTATGGCTGTGTGTGGCGCCCTGGATGGACTGGCAATCTGTCCAGGGTGTACCCCCTGTCCGTTGGGATAGGCTCCACCAGACCCCTGTGACCCCAGAAAGTTCGTGAATAAGCAGGTACAGAAGATGAATGAATAAATAATACTTTATTTAAACCATGCTAATAGTATGCTTTAAATCAGTTCTGTAAAGTAAATTAAAAAAATTAAGACTGAATTGTTTATTAGTATATTATATAGATTTATCCAAATCATGGATGGAGGAAACCCATGCAAGCGCGGGGAAAACATGCAAACTCCGAACAGAAAGACCCCAAGCCCGGGATACGAACCGGAACACGGTCGCTGTTGTAAAGCCACCACGCTGCCCTTAGATTCCTTCAATTCCTTTCTGATTTTTTTTTAATTTTTTTTCTAATTCTTTCCCAAAATTCCTCTTAATTCCTTTGCTTGGATTCCTTTCTGAATTTTTTTTTCTTTTTTTTTTGAAATTCTTAATTTATTTTCTTAAATCATTACTTCTCTAAAATTCTCAATATTTTTTTCTCCTATACCAGGGTTCCATACCTGGTGCTACTTAAATGATTGCACATCTATCTATGTTTGGGTCCTTTATAAGCATGTGATAAGGTGTCTTGCATATCTCTGATTAACAATCCCAAAGGCGTTGCCTGGCAAGCGCATGCAGTTATAGGCAAGAGTCAGTGTGCCTGCTGAGAAGTGTGTAATTGTGATGTTTTAACTATGTGTCTACAATAAATTTTGAAATTATTACAGATCTTGCTGTCTTTCCTTTATACTACATATATTTAAACAGATAATTTAATTGATAATATTAGTGCCTGTTTTATTGGTTTAGGCCACTGCCCCTCAAAATGTTCTAGGCACCTGGCCATTACATTTGAATTTATTTTCTTTAATATCATATCCTATATCCTATAATATCCCTAAATAACCACCACCACTACCACAATCAACGGGGTTCTCCCATTCAGCCACAATAGTGTGTTGAAGTTAAAAGGTCTGGGGTGCAGTCTGTGTTCCATAAAAGTGTTTAGTGAGGATAATATCATGGCTCTCTCTCTGAACATGGCATTATCATGCTGAAACTGTATTTGCCCTGTTTCCCTAACCACATCCACGTCTTGTCCAAAGGATGCAGGCTTTATACGTCTTCAAAGGAACAAGTGTGCTGGTATGCAGACCTGGGACAGGTAATCATGCAAATGAAGGGCACAAGGGTGCAAGAACGGGTATCAGGACAGAGCCTTAGTTTCAATAACAGAATAACAGAGTAATGCTGCAATGTAAACTAACAAATTAGACATCGTACTACTTTACGCTTTGTAGGAACAGTTTGGGTATATTAGTGCAATATTTCTGAAGGTGTGAAATATCGATTTAAATGCCTAGGCTCCTAAAGCTAATTAGTGAGCGTGAAATTAGGCAACACAGATGGTGTTTACAAATCACATTTTTTATTATAATAATTTCACTTCCAGATGTATTATTTTAGTTGTGATCATGATGATCATCATTTTGTCATGGAAAGTAAGCAAACCATAGGAGCTACACATTAGTGCTGAAGGAATTCAGGGGGCTGGATTGAGAATGTAGGTTATACACAAAAATGAAAGCGACCAACGTTGTGTGTGCTTACCACTGTCTCAAAGCTGGGGTTATCGAAAGCTGAGTTGCCTCGGATTTGGTCATACTGCGACGATGCAGACAAAGGCAATCGAAACATCTTCCCTTGCACCCTAAAAACAGAGTGACAGCATAAACTATAGGACTAACCCCCATCTACGAGAAAGTGAAATATTGAGATTTTTATCTAAGCATACCTTGAGAAATAGAAGTAGATGGATAGGACGATTAACAAAATTATAGCTACTGGGATAAAGATGGTAAAAACTATGTTGGCTCCTTCCATGCTGAAATCTGTTTTGTCAACTGAACAGAAATACTGAGTAAGTTAATGTAGTAAAAAAATGTAGCTGTCAATGTTTTCAAGAGTTGTCTGGTGTGACAGTCATCACAGTCATTAATTGTTGAGCTGATTTCATGCTGTTTGGGCAAAAGCCACTATTTGAAGTGGTAGCTTAGTGGTTAAGGTGTTAAACTGATACAAGAAAAAACAGGGTTCAATAAACAGCACCACAAAGCCACCACTGTGGGGCCTTAACACCTATTGTTTTAATGGAGAGAATTGAATGAAAGGGATAAATGTAAGTCACTCTGGATGAGGGCTTCTCCAAATGCTGTAATAGTAAACTATGTGCAAAATAGAACTAAATAATAACTATTATAACCATTTGATGTCATCAATATGTGCTGACCTAATCCATTTTGAAACAAATAATAGAAAAATTATTTATGATAGTCGAGAAACACCATTGGTGAATTTAGACTGTCCTGATTATGAGGCAGCATGGTGGCTTAGAGGTTAGTAATGATGCCTTACATCAAGAAGGCCCGGGTTCCCATGCTGGGGCCTTTCTGTGTGGGCTTTTCATGTTGTCCCAGTGCTTGTGTGAGTTTACTACGGGTATTTAAGTTTTTTCCCACAGTCTAAAAATTCACATTAGGTTAAGTGGTGAATCCTACTTGTGAGTGTGTGTGTGTTTGTGTGTGTGTGTGTGTGGTTGCCTGTTTGTGTGTGGCCCTGCAATGTACCTGTCCAGGGTGTACCCCTGTCATCAGCCCTATGTGCACTTCGATAAGCTTCAGCAGAACCCTGTGACCGAGTTAGGGAATAAGCGGGTATAGAAGATAAATGAATGAATGAATGTTTTTATTTAATAAATATCTTAATAATACATTTTGGTTTACAAAGAGGGATGGATCAACACTGGTTTGGTCGACACACAGGGATGACATTAGATAGTGATTGGTTGATTAAAATGGTGATCCAGGATTAACAAAAGATATTAATCCTGGATCACGTCATAACTGGCAAAATCACGTCTACCGTACAGCACAGTGAACTTTGAGAGTCTGAATATTAGGGTTTGAATACAAAGTCAGAGGTTTTTTTCAAGTGTCCCATATGCTGAGTGTCTTAAGGACCTTGCTCAAGGTCCCAACAGCGGCAGCCTGGCCACTTCTGCTTAATCAGCTTACGTCTGTACTCCAATGCCTTGTCTTAGCTTTACACAAAGTCACGCAGATAAAGACATCATGCTTTATCAGTAAATTCTACTTTAACTATTTTAACTATTAGATTCAAAAACAGACATTTCCTATATTTTAAAAACAAATGAAATATCTTTAAATTCAAATCAATATTGTTTTTATGGGGTCAATAAGGTGGTCTTAAATATCAATACAGAGGAACATTTCTAAGATTGTCATAATGTGGACAAAGGTGTTGGACATAATTAATAAAAAGAAGCTAAATTATTAGGGTAAAAAAACCTATAAATAATTATAGAAAAATCAGAACCTGACTAAATCTAAGGTTTAGTCATGTTCGAAGGTTTAGAAGATTGAAAATAATGGGTTTAGATGTGCTATGGCAAACTTATCCCTGAACAGTGTGAAACCAGCCTAAGGCAATGGAAGTTCTTACCATCAATCCTGGGCTCATTTACATACTCAAGAGCTGCTGCTAAAAGCAAAAAAGCAAAGAAAACATCAGAAAAACATTATAAGATTATAATTTGATATAAAAAAACACACATGCTTAATGGAAGATGAACGCTACCTCTGCACACTGGTGGTGGGTGACTCCACCTCAGCGGATGACTAGGGACACAGCGAATATTGGCTTCCCCGATGAGCTTATATCCACTCCGGCAAGCAAAGTGCAATATTTCTCCTGCTTGGTAGAATTGCTTATCTGATACCTGAACACCAAATGCCGGTATCCCAGGGTTTCTGCAAGCTTCATTTGTGTTAGCTGTAAAACAGAGAATAAATACACAACTTAAGTTTATGCAACAGCGCTAAGCACTAAGCCAACTTGTTAAGTTAAAAAAAGACCATTAAGCCTATTATACTGTACATAAAAAATGTTCTTTATCTCAGAACTTAAATTGAAGATTGTATTTATTAGATCAGTGGTTCTCAACAATTTGAAAATCAAACCCCCTAAAACCTGACAGATCGATCGATCCATCCATCCATTTTCATTTATTCATTCATCTTCTAACCCGCTTATTCCCTTGGGGTCTTGGGGATCTGCTGGAGCCTATCCCAGCGCTCATAGGGCGAGAGGCAGGGGTACACACTGGACAGTTCGCCAGTCTATTGCAGGGCCACACAACCCACACCACACACTCTCAGACTCACTCCTATGGGCAATTTAGAATCACCAATCAACCTAATGTTTTTTTAACTGTGAAAGAAAACCGCAGTACCTGGAGTAAACCCTCACAAGCGCGGGGAGAACATGCAAACTCAAGCAAACAGAGACCTGGGAATTAAACCTACGACCTTCTATATATATGCATTATAATAGTGGAACATGCCTTAATTTATTTAAAATGTTTTTAAACAATATAAATCGATATAAAAACATATATAATGTAATGTGATATAATATAAAATTTTAAATTGGGTGCTTTTTACCAACCAGCTAATGTAAATTGAAGGGATACCAATAAGTTGCCTTCTCAAAAACAAAACATGTAGAATCTATAGAATCACCCTAAATGGTAAATGCTTAAGAAATATTTTTAATTAAAGTTTTTTTTAATTGTATTTTAGAAATTAAATAATTTTTAAAAATGTTTTAATGGTTTACATTATAATTGTAAATCAATGAAATACTTAACCAAAATAAATACCTGTATAAAATGAAATATGCATTGTTTTCATCCTCTCCTGCCACTTACTACAGTTAATATTTTCCAATACTAACTTTATAGAAGTTTTCTTACTTAAAAGATTTTTACTTAAAAGCAGTCAATAGCATTAATTTATACTTTCTTAAAATATTTGATTGAAAGGGGGTCTGTCCATTTGACGATTTGCCATATATTATTTATTTTATGAGCTCCTTGACATAAGCGACTGTAGTTTGCGCCTAAGAAACAGAGGTTCCTCATCCTTCACGTGGGTATGAAACAGCAGAAATGTTATCAATTAGCCACTAATGAATTCGTCTGAGAATAAATTTTTTTTTAATTTTATTTTAAATTAAAAATTAAAACAACACTTACGGATGCATTTAGGTGGTTTTTCACTCCACTTAGGTCCTGTGGAATCTCGTTTGTAACAGGAAAGAAGACTGTTCCCAGACAGAGAGTAGCCCTTGTTGCAGATGTACTGCACTGTCGAGCCCACAATCAGTCGGGGACCTGACATTACCCTGCGGCTGTGCTCCACCATTCCAGGGTCTGGACATGACAGCACTAAAGAAACATTAAAACACAGAATGGATTGGTACTATTGGCAAGTTCCTGGTGGATTTTAGGCATCTCCTGGAAACAGTAAAAAATTGATAACAGTCTATTCCAAATTCAAGTCTTACTTTCGTAACCTCTTCACTACTGGAAATGCTTTGTGATTATGAGGATTTGCTCATTCAGCCACAAAAGATTAAGGAAGGAAGTGTTGCATGTCCCCAAGGTGTTCAATGAGGTTGATGTTGAAGATTAAAATACTTCACACCTGAGCTTTCACCTAGCTCAGAAACGTTGTACACAGACTTATTATTATTTAGAAAAATTGAGCCTCTAAATTCCAGAGAGGAAAAAAGTTGGTGCTAAAGCAAATAGATACAGCCAAGCCAACACTTATAGGGGTGTATTGGTAAAGGGAAACGAACATTTTTGTGACAGTAATAAATAAAATGCAATTAAATAAAATACAACATTTAGACACTGGGACAGGGTTTAATATCATTATCAGTCTATTATCTATTTAATCAGATACACAGTGTCTGTTTCTGCATTAGCATACTGATACAGTATTTGTGGGCTCCGTGCTCTTTGTGCGAATGTTAGATGTGATATATTTTGTTTTCTAGCAGTTATCTGTAAGATAAATTCCATGCAATACTTAGTTTTACCAACAGATGACAATAAAACACCATGACATTGGTTTAATAAAAGAAACCTCTTATGTTAGAGATTTACATTTTGATTCATTTATTTATGCTTCTTTCTTTCTTTCTTTCTTTCTTTCATTTTTTCTTTCTTTCTTTCTTTCTTTCTTTCTTTCTTTCTTTCTTTCTT
>JAOTQW010000039.1:5958240-5968314 GCA_026260075.1 Sisor rabdophorus | reverse complement strand
CCCCTGCCTTTCGCCATTTGTGCGCTGGGATAGGCTCCAGCAGACCCCCGTGACACCGGATTCGTGAATAAGCAGGTAAAAGAAGATGAATGAATAAATGAATTTATATATTCCATCATATTTTTCTAATACATTGAAAATTAATTTTTAAAAAACTGCAGGACCTGACAACCTGTCAGACTAACGATAACCATAAAAGCATTGAGGGTATGAGTCACAGTTATCCTGTGAATGCTAGCCAGACGGTTAGAGCTTAATGTTTGATTAAAGCAAATTTTGAGCTTTGCTCTCAGGCTGCTCGCTGATCAGTAATCAGGTCAGTTGTGCCCCGGCAGCATTCAGAACTACTACAGCATACACTGAAAATGCCAGCTCCTTTCCTTTGATCAATAGTGGAAAATAGAATTGTAGAAGCTGCGGCTGAATCTGTATTATTCAGGCAGTAGATGATTTACTTCCTGTGGGGAAAGTGGCATCTTAGTGCTTAAAATTTGATTGCTGAACAGACAAATAAGGGTTCAATCTTCCAATTTCTCATTGGAATCGAGAAATTGATAAATGACAACTAAATGCGATCCACAATCAATGCAGAATTTAATCTGTTTAAATTTCAGGAGGGTTAAAAAAAAATTCTGTTGCTTTGGAGTTTTCTTTTAAAGGCAGGTTATCAACGCAGCTCTTTAGGTGCTTTTCTTAGGCAAGAGAAGCAAACAAGATTGTTAATATTCACTGTATGTGCTAACGGATGATACAATTAATTAACATTAGGAGGACAAGGTGATGCAAGCATTTGAAGTTGCTCTCCAATCAACCCTAATTACACCTGTGTGGGCAAAATATTTACACTAAGGGCTGAGTGCTGTTAAAAAGCAATGAGGGCATCATATCCTCATGAGCTAAGGTGGGTGTTTCGCAGAAAGCCAGAAATGGAGACTGTAATTGCTATGAGCACTGACAAGATTGCACCACGATGGTGTAAATAAGCATGCACGGCGAGACAGCTGCTGGATTGATTGACAGCACATCTTAGTTGGAAAAAAAGACTGTTAGAGAGGATGAGGATGTTTAATGTGAAGAGACTATTATATGGTACAGCTTTAAGTAACAAGACAGCTAGCCTTATATTTTCAAGGCAGACACACTTATTCAAAACAAATTACATTCATCTGTTTTATACTGAACAAATGGTAGTTATGAGCCTTGTGTGTGTGGTTGTTGTTCTGTGGCACTGTGATGGACTGGTGACCTGTCCAGTATGTACTGCCTCCTTTCACCCAATGACAGCTGAGAGCAGCAGATCCCAATTACCCTAATTAGGAATACAACATTACTTTATGTTACAAGAAGATTTTTCTTACCAAGACACCCGGGTTCTTTTCCGTTCCAGTACGGAGTTGTAGCATTGAGGCACGTAAGGGTGGAGGGACCTTGAAGCTGGTAGCCAGTAAAGCAGAAAAAATAAGCTTCTCCACCTGCATGCAGACTGCTGACGGTTACATCACCGTAGGTGGGTCGCTCGGGGAAATTACAGCTCAGGACAAACGCTACAGAGAGAACAAAGCCAGACGGCGATTAACATTTCTAAAAGTCGGGTCTTTAAACATGTCAGTCATTAAATTCTCATTATACTGTTACAACATCAAAAATCTTTTTTAAACTTAACATTTGACAGAAGTTTAATTTAAACATGAGTCAAAGAACCGAACACAATGTTTTTCTTTAAAAATGTATCTTTTAAATGTTTTTGCATAAATCGTACACATATTAAACACACTTATGATGCCAACGTTTCAGTATATAACCTATAATGCTGATTAAAATTAAAAAGCTGAATTGTTCACCAAAGATGACCGTGCACTTTTATTTTTCAGTAACATTCATTTCTTTTGTGCAAACGCATTCCCTGTATTTCAGCCTGACACACAAAAAATGGTCCTTCTCACTCTTACACTTTACCTTTATCTCTCTCTCTCTCTCACTTTCTCTCTCCCTCTCTCCCCCTCTCTCTCCCTCTCTCTCTCTCTCTCTCTCACACACTTTCACTATGAACTAAGTGTCCCCATGAAGATAAATACACCCAAATGTTGAGCAATATGTCTCTTCACAGACTAGACATGCCGGGATGCAAGCAGGCAACCCATTAGGCTCAGACGATGATGGATTAGACATGCACAGTTCATAATGGAATAAATGGAGCAATAAAAAAGTGAATATATTCACGCTGAGCACAGAGGTCACACGAATAAAACTCTGTGTGTTGTCTGTAATAGAAAACTTTACACTGACAGGTGTTTTTGTGGTTATTTTGAAAAATATATTTGCTAAAGTTTTACATGCAAAGATGAAAGTTTTTCTAACTCATACCATCTCTTTTTTGCTCTCTCTCTTTATTAAAATCAAGTCTCCAGGTAATCTAAAGTGAATGTCAAATGCAGCAGGAAATCTGACTAGAACTACATCTGAAAGCAGGTCGACATTATTAGTTATTCTTAGAGAAAAAGCTTTTATGAGCAAGCACAGCTGAAAGCTCCATCTCAGCTCACGTCCCAGTGGACACTGAATCCAGGCTACTCCGGCAGCGACCATTTAACCAGCAACTAATTCATATTCTTGAATAGGTTATGTGCACATGACGTCATTGGTGTCTGACGAGAGGCCTCTGGGGGCACAAAAGTCATTTTTCTAGATAGGAATCACTAGCAAAGTTTCTGCTAGTGAGCCTATCGTTTCCACTTCTAACAATCAAACAGTGGTTATCTTGAGCTTTCATTGTTGCTAATAAGAGGGAACTTTTTAAGTAATTGACTAAAAAACAAAGAAATAAGTGGTTTGAAAACTTTTTTCACAGTTAAGTAAGCAACTTTATCTTCGTATACAATTTGCTGTTCCATACTTTGTAAAGTTATGTCGCACAGCGACCCCGGCTACAGAAAGGGTAAAGCCTGCACCTTTAACAGCACACATATTTCTGGCTCTTATATTCGGCATCTCCACACTTTATTATATGTTCACCTACTATCAGATTTTGAAAAACTGATACTACAAGTTGTACCACACTATAGTAAAGTTATAGAAAATACAGGCTGTTCTGCAAATACACAGAGCTACAATAATTTTCTACCTACTTATGCAATAATCTGTCCCTTTTATTGTTTCGGTAAAGCTAATAAAGATGAATCTGTTTAAGCATGAACACTTTAGTGCTGGCGTTCACAATAACATTTGCTGCTACTACCTCTTACTTACACATTTCTTTCTCTATTTGCACAACATTTATAATTTGGTCGGTGCTATTTCATGTACTTGCACTGTCTGGAATAATGTTGTTAATGTTTGTTTTTTGCACTGTTTGTCATGTACACTTTGCACCAGGTTGCACACGTGCACTTGATTTTGTTCTTCAATTAAGTAGCTCCATAATGTCTTGTTATTTTGTGTAGCACCATGGGGTCTTGTAGAAGGGCTGAATCTATTCACTGTGTACTGCATCTGCTATATATGGTTGAAATGACAATAAAATCAAGAGACACCAGTTGTTGTAAGCAAATGCAAAGAAATGCTCTATAGACCCATTGCTATTTACGGTCGGGAAAATCAAATGAGCTCCTTGGTACCAAGGTCAATACAACGAAAATCCAGCCCTCTTCATGATGTATCACAAACAATGTGTTTGGTAAGTTATTTTGTGAATCTTTGTTTATATCTTTCCTCGGAAATAGTCCTTCGAATTCACCTATGCTTTCCATTGTGTTTTTCACTTGTAGCTCTCTGTCAGAATTACTTGCATCATCAAAATCATGTGACTGCAAACAAGCTATTGTCTGCCCTTTTTCTCCTCAAAGAACATGTTTGCCATTTGGAACATAGATCTTTTAGGAATTCTTAGTTGGTGCATAATTTATGGCTTTATTGTTAGCTGGTGTATTTTACAGTGGGAATTGTAGCTCTTTTTTGCTCCTGCGAGACTCAAAAAAGCTTTGAGCTTGAAAATATTTTCAAGCTTAGAAAGGTTGCTAAATCCTTACCTTTGAGCTGGTGCTGTCATAATCATTTCTTTCCCAGTTTCTCCCAGTTTCACTGGGAAGTGATACAGTTGCAGACTTTTTCATACATGTGTACTTTTGAGGACTGTGAATTACAGTCAGTCCTTGGAGACTTGGCATCATCTGTCAGTGCACCCACCTAACATTGTTTGACTGTTTATGCTTTGTTTTATGTTCGATTATTTGATTATGTTTGTTTTATGTTTCGTGTTTATATTTTGTTTGTCTTACACAGTTCTTGCTTTATGTTTCACGCTTTTGTTTTATGTTTATGGTTGTTTTGTTTGATAGGCTCCAGCAGACCCCCGTGACCCCTGGATTCGGGAATAAGCGGGTAAAGAAGATGAAATGAAATGTTAGTCTTATCTGCGTATACCCCACTTGTGTTTTGTGGGTTGTCTGTGTGTGTCTCTATGTTATGTTTAGCTTAAGTCAAGTTTCGCCTAGTCAAGTTTTATCAAGTGTCGCGTATTGTATGTTTATAGTTCCTCACTTTGTGAATAAAAATGCACTTTGCGTTCTACAAATACGTCTCGCCTTAGTAGACTCGTTACAAGTACAGTAGTGGTTTTAACAAAAAAAAAGTACGATGAACATAGGTTCTGCATTTTGGTGATCTTTTATATAGGAGACAAGTTTTTTTAAGAAGTCAATATCAATTAAGGTCTAATAGTCTTTTTAAAGTCTAATGTCTATGTGGGAGAAATTCTAATAAATAGCACTGCTGGTTGGAGATTGATGAGTCTTCTAAAATGTCTTGCTTTGATAAAGCACTGCAATTTGTTTTTCTCTAGCAAGCTGCTACAGAAGACTGTAAACAAGTGGCGTTCTTCTAAACCTACTAAAAAAATATATATATCATAGACAAAATGCAAAATGCAAGAAAACTATCTTACTGACGATTTGTAGAGAACAATTCATGTTCCAAAGACAATAATATTTTGATTATTTGTCTGTAATTAAAAAAGATACTTAGCTTTCTTATAGTATCTTTCTTTCATATGCTCTTGAAGAACCCCTCTAGCATTGCTGGGGCATGTGGTGAGAGGGCTGTGCTCCTGCTGGCTAACTAATCGAAGTGTAGATAGGGGGAGTGCTTTTCTTGTAGAGTAAATGAGGCATTCTAGCACCACCCCAGCCATCCGTCCTATTTCTGCTTTATTACTAGCGTATCAGCACAGCAGGGCTGTGTTGTTATAGCATTATCATCCTGCCGCTTCCGTTTCAATTAGTCTAATACCAACGGGCCGCTGGAGGCTGACTTTACGAGCTCAGTCTTAAATCATACACAGGGCTGTGCATGAGGGCAGCCTTGCAGCTTTATTGACCATAAAGACCAATTGTTGTGGTGCAGAGATTAGCTGGCAACCAGTTGGACTGCAACAGATGCAAAGCTAATGTCCCACATTAGATCCTCTGGAGCGAAGCCTATATGTCGGATGGAGAGAACATGTAAATAGCCAATAACCTGCAGGGAGAAGAATGTGTATATAATACTAATATACGCATGCACATATAGAAAATGTAAAAACCGCAAAATTCAACACAATACATATTAATTTGGTGCTTGACTATTTATCTAGCCCAAACAACAGATACACTATTACATATTTTCAAAATAGCTTGAAGAATACATGGGGTTTCTTGCCAGCTGAGCAATCGAGGTATGTTATTTCATTAACATATTGATGACCCATTTAGAAAAGTTGTCTATTAATGCATAAAATAATTACGAGGACAGGAAACAGACAATAATTAGACACGACTGACAGTAAGCCAAGTTTTTGACTGAGTTAAAATGTCAGAAGTCAGTATTGCTTCATAAGCTTGTTCTTGGTTTTAGGTTATTTACTTATACTTTCAGTTTTTAAATATAAAATTTTTTACGTCCAACCTACAGTAGGTATGAATGAAATAGGCACATGTTTTCCAGGTGCTTAAAATTATTATTAGGGAAATTGTGTTTCTCATTCTTATTCCCACAATTCTTAAAATATAATTCCCAAACTAGATGTACTGCAACCTTGACCAGGATTATTACAAAAAAAGAGAGAAATGAATTAATTAATAAATGAAATACTTAGCTGTCAAAATGTTGTTCACATTTTAATCAACTTAAAATTAATTATTTATAGTCAAATAATTAATTTCAAGTTCAGAAAATGTTAACAATATTATAACATCTAATTCTATGAGTGACTAAATTAAAGAATTAAATGGCATAATATAAAATTTTTATTCAACTTAAAATTATTTAGTCAAATTAAAAAGCGAGCAAATCTTTATTAATTTATTGCATTCAGTAAACATGGGCATGGTTTAAAAATAAAAATAATTAAAAAAAACTTATCAGACCAATACTTTATTACAGCCACTGATAAACAAACAGCTAGACTTACACAATCACATTCTAATGTTAAAGACACACATCCTGGTCCAGAGCGATTATAGCTAAGGTCTAAATATCAATGTGTGTAATGCTGGTTTTAACTTATACATGTTGAACTTGTTGATTCATTGCCAGTTAAAACAGTTTATTGCAACATCAACAAGAGCAAGTTAAATCTGTACCATACAAAGCAGCAAATATTAACAGTCATCTACTATTGAGTTGGCTACTCTGAGCTCAGACAAAGTGCTTTTCCTATTGCTTTTGATATTTATGGACACTGTGTTCTCTGGGCTAAAATGTAAAAGCCAGCAACTGTGATATTATAGGGGGGGTTGAGTGTTAACTCGCACATATGTGAAGGCAACACTAACGCAGAAAGGAAATTACAGGTTTTGAAGCAAAATATGTTGCCATCTAAGTGACGTCCCTGCTTATTTCAACAAAACAATGCCACATTCTGCACATAATAACTGTGTGGCTTTGTGGTAAAAATATATATGAGGGTATTAAAATGGTTTGCCTGTTTATATTATAAAACATCTAAATAGTTCTCGAATGAAATAATGTTTAAAAATAATAATGTCATAATGTATGCTGTGCAGGCTTACTGAAGTGCATGGTTCACTTATTAGCTGTAGCTGGATTCCTGATAAGCAAAAGTGACCACAATCGGATCACCTTCTGACAAGATGGTTACAGCTAGTGGAAACAGGCAGTGGCTTTCAGTGATTTGAAAAAGTTCATGCTACAAGTGGCTGCAAAAAATATAAAGATTCGGATAAGCAGGTGCTTCTGATTCCGAGTCAGTGTGTGTCTGGAGAGGATGTGCTCTGGTCACAGGTTTATATCTAAAGGCATACTTGCTGAAAAGATATGAAGTGGTATTCCACTAACAGAGATGGATGGTCTATTAGAACTTCTGTATATTACATGATCTGATTAAAACTACATCCTCATTTGGGTGAGCTATCAATTAAGAAGCACAGTTTGGGTGTTCACTGATGTCCTTTCAGCTCAGGAGAGCACACTGAGGCTGATTGAGTGTGATGGGTTTAGTTTGAGAGGACAATGATGAGTGGGAAATCTCTCTCAACTCAAGACTGCCTTTCATGCCATCTTACATTAACCTCAGTCTCTGAGAACTGTATAACGCAGAAGATTGCCTGGAGCCATGGTACAGCACACAGGCTGAGAGACACCACAGTACATTAGGAAGCACATTATCAAACGGTGATGAACTAAACATTAACTAACCTAATTTTAGGATTATTCATGTATACAGTTTTATATTTACATGTCAATTTTTTTACTGTCAATACTAATTTATGTAATAAGACAGAATCACCAGGATTTGTGAGGATGATTTACATTTTTTTATCCGTGCCTATTAACGGTAGCTAACTTGATTTGAGTATTTAGTGAATTTTTGTAGTAGTTTCAATAATGATCACTACTAATAACATAAAATCTAATATATACATTGATATCATTGCTAATATTAATGTAATATTTTTCCTTGATTCCTTTTTAAAAATTTTGTTCATGTAAATACAGGGCAGAGGCATGATGTGCAGCAATTATCATCTAAAATAGAATGGGGTAGAATGGAATGGAACACAATAGACCACTGTGACCCCGAGCTGAAGAGTACTAGATGTTAAAAAAATTTAAATGAGTGTGATGGAAACTAAATGGATTATTGAGTAAGTGGTGGACTGAAACGTGACAGTGTGTATAGAGTCCAAGATCACCCTCTTTGTCATTCTCTAACATTATATTAAAAAAGAAATGCATACCTTCAGGAAAAAGTACAACAATGTAACATTCAGGGCGGTGCCGTAGTGGTTAGCACGGTCGCCTCGCAACAAGAAGGTCCTGGGCTTGGGGTCTTTCTGTGCGGAGTTTGCATGTACTCCTCGCGCTTGCGTGGGTTTTCTCCGGGTACTCTGGTTTCCTCCCACAGTCCAAAAACGTGCAACTCTTAATTGCCTATAGGAGTGAATGTTAGTGCGTGTGGTTGTGTGTCTGTGGCCCTACGATGGCTTGGCGACCTGTCGAGGATGTACCCCCTGCCTTTCGCCCTATGTGCGCTGGGATAGGTTTTGGCAGATCCCCGTAACCCAGAGTTCAGGTATAAGGGTGTATAGAAGATGAATGAATGAATGAATGAATGTATCATTCATGTAACTGTCTTCCATCTGCGTAGATTATAGAAGCACTTATATAATATAAAATGCTGGAATAAAGTATTCATAACTTTTTTTCACTAAAGGAATTCTCCCACTGCACTTTACCTGCTTTAATTTTACAGCCTGTATACATTAACATTAACTGTATTATTTCATAACAAAGGGCAGTTAGAAATAGCACAACCACCTTAGCTTGTTCTCCTAGAAATGACACCAGCCCACAATTTTTTCGTTCGTGTCAAAACACACTTATGATAAAATAAAAAACCTTTCGCTTAATTAAACATGCTGCTTGCTGTCACTTTTTTGCTTTATAGGGTTGTGGAACTACAATTTATAAGTCATCTAAACATTTTGATACTGCATACCTCCATAAATCATGAACGGCAAATATAATCTAATCAAAGCAAATAAACTGGCAGCAGTGTGCCACTCTCAACCATCGTTAAGCTCTGCTTTTTCGTACAGTCCTGTTAATGGTTTTGGGAGAGAGGTCAGGAAATGACAAAACAATGAGGGCCACAGCAGGGCCCAGCACCCCTGCAGAACAAGGCCCATTAACGGAACAATACCAAATAGTGCAGTTCAGCTTGCCACAGCTCTGAATAACACAAAATAACTAAAATGGACAGACGGATGTGTGGGCTTCATGGTTTGAGAACGTGATGAAGCAGTTTATTCAGCCAAAATTTGGTCATCTAAAACAAATTTTGAAATTCTACACTAAAAACTGTTGTCTTTGTTTGCTAGTTCAACATGTTTACTGACAGCCTTTTAATGACTTTTCTTTTTCTTGCTATTCTGGCAGTGTCTAAAGATTTCAGACATTTACGTGCAGTTAGACCTACTATGATGATCGGAAAACCAAGAACCGATATGGGCGCTAAACCTAAGGATGCAATTAGCACCACAATTCCAAACCACTGGGAGAAATTGACGGAATGTGTCAAACTATATGTCTAAGCACAAATACCACTGCAAATTGTCTTTGCTGGTGGTTATACCTTTTTGAGATATCGTATTGAATTCTTTATTCCAACATTTAATATTACTATAAGTGCTTTTGTAATCTAGCAGATGGGAGACCACTGCATAAATGCAACATTGTTCTACCTAATCCTGTATCTATGTGTTCCTTTTTTATAGAGTTATTTCTGTGGAGATTGCGCATGTTCTCCTTGCGCTTGCGAATTTTCTGGTTTCCTCCCACAGTCTTAAACATATACATTATGTTGATTAGTGATTGTAAAATGTTCCTAGAAGTGAGTGTAAGTGTGTGTGGTTATTTGTTGATGTGTGACCCAGAGATGGAATGGCTCCAGCAGACCCTGTGACCCCTGTGAATAAATTAATGTTATTTCATCATGTTGGTCTATTGATAGTGTGGATGAGTCCTTCTGTATGTGTCCGCATTGGATGCGTTTTGACTGTTTACAGTCAGGCGCGGTGG
>JAOTQW010000039.1:5822911-5833378 GCA_026260075.1 Sisor rabdophorus | reverse complement strand
CCATCCATCCATCCATCCATCCATCCAAAAAAAAAAGCTAGACACCAACTCTCACCAACTCATGCTTTTTCCGGCTGGCTTCAGACTCCTTTTTGGCCAGCTCGGCCAGCTCCTCCTTGATGTCCCGGATTTGCCGCTGCAGTCGTTTGTTTTGCTCTTTCTCACGGTTCTCACTGGTACTACGGTGATCTCGCTCTTCTGTCAGTTTCTCAACATTCTCTTTCAGCCTAGACACGAGACTCTACAAAACAACACGAATAAAAATAACAAAAATTAAAAAAATTTACTTAGTTTTACTTACTATGTTTTAAAAGATGGTTTGGTATCCTGTAGGAGGTTTTGTACATATTTTTTAACGGTATGGTAATATGGTAATTTAAATGATGTCATTTTACTATGTGGCAAACTGAATATATTGTGTTTACATGCTTTTTACAACTGAAAATAAAAACGCTTCACTGTTATTTGGTCTTATTGATGTCAGGCTTTTTGCAAAATAACCTTCCTACAGGTCGACCTTTCCACCTAATAAGCTTGCATAAATAATGCAATTGTTTTGCCTCACTCACCTCCAAACGTTTGACCTGCGTCTTCTCAAACTCAAGTTTGGTCTCGAACTCACGGATCCTAGCTTCTTGCCTGCTAACCAGAGATTTGTCCACCATGGACTGTTCCTGAAATTCCAACTGACTCTGCAGTGCCGTGAGCTATCGGGGCATGTGGAAAGTAAGATCAGCAAAAAGGATAGACAAATACACACCTTGACAGAAAGTCCAAAAGTAATCTGTATTTTGCTTTGGGGTCTGCAGTGGATTATGACCATTTCAGAGCTGCATACCGTGTTTCTGCCTAAAAGTAGTAAAAACTACTAAAGAACTGCCTTCGCAGTGGCTTTCTTGAACAGTGGTCCACTGCTTTCTGTTAAGATGGCCCAGCATACTGAACTGGATTCTTAATTGCCAGTCTCTCTAATCTATTATTTAAAGGCTCTTGGCACCTCTGTTTTCCATCATTCCAAAGAGGTGAAGAATTCAATAGCTGAGAATAACGACTGCTCGGATATTAACTTTTGAGTCAGGCCCAGGGCCTTTTTTTTTCAGTTTTTCTTAATCAGCTGCATGCAAAGATGAAAACAAATTCCGGCTTTGCGTGTCCTTGACTTGCCTAACCTCTCCTGTGTGTTTGAGGCATTAAATATATATATATTTTCCCCACAAAGTCAGTGAAATGAAAAAGCACAGCCTGTGGTTCAATTGCTTTGGCCTGTTATCCGTACCAGATTAGCTGAGTGAAACAGCATGGATAATTGCTGAGCGACACGACCTGATCCTTATCTATAGATTGTTGCTTTTGGAGCAGAGTGAGACACAGATCTTGTCGGCCCTGACCTTATTGCCTCAGGAGCCTTCAAGAACAGATCAAGCTTACTTGTTACAAGGTTTAAAAAGAATTTATCCCTTATTAAAGCTGACCGTTTACTTAATTTAGCTGTGAATTTAAAGTCAAAACAACACTTTAATCATGCAATCGCCACCAGAATTCTCACTGTTTGTAGACTCACCCTCTCCTGGACTTCCTGCTTCTCCTTCAAGGCTTCCTCTAGCTGACTCTGGAGCTCACTGACCTGTGCCAGACACTGAGAAGACTGTACAACAGCAAAGACGATAAAAGAAATGTCAGTCACTGATAATACAAAGCCCAAGTGAAAGTGCAAAATTCAATACAGTGTCAATTCCACTTTAAAGGCAAAAATAATACTTCATTTGGAAAATAAATATAAATGTACACATTACAGTGGAGTAAAATTGGTTTCTTCGCATATCCCAATTTAGACATTTTTGGCCAGAGTGTAGGGTCAGCCATGATTCGGCTCCTCTGGAACACAGGGCAGGTTAAGGGCCTTGCTTAAGAGCCCAACAGTGACAGCTTGGTGTTAGTGGGGCTAAAGCCCTGGTCTTCTGGCCAGCACCTTAATCGCCTCAACCCCTAAAATGATGTGAGCTGTGCAAGTATTTTGAAGCAGCTTAAAACACATTACAATTGCTATACAACATTGTGCAGCTCTGATTGCTTTTCCCACAGGAATTCCTTCTTCCACATTAAAACCCAGCATGGAACAGACTGAAGGCTAACTTTCAGAACCACGTCTTCGTCATGACAAGCTTTCACGAAAAAACGAATCTAAAAATAATTCTGTACAGCTAGCGACCAGTTCCATAAGCCGAGGCTGTTTCTGAAAAGTGAATACCGAAGAAAAGAGTGTCAGGCTGTACATACACTACACTCTGCTGCTTTCAATGTATTATGATGATAAAGAAGCAGCCATGCAACATGTCCAGAAAGAAATGGATAGAGGAAGGTGTTACCTGGGCAACAGCTGCTTTGTGTTTCTTCATGAGCTCATTCATGTCCTCCTGGTCTTCCTCCATGCGGGACTGCAGGTCATTCTTTTCTCGCTGCACACGGCTCAGCTGCTCCTCCAACTGGCAGAGAGAAAAAAGACAGAAAAAAAAGCAGCACAGCCTATCAATATTCAGTGTTTGAATTTTGCTTTGCATAAAACAATACTAAAGTAAGAGTGAGCCTCTACAGACGTCTGCTAATCTTTCATGCATGTGCCCGAGGCTTTGATTAGGTTTATGCAATGTTCTGTGTGCACTTGCGTTGCCTCATGCAAAATCCCATTATAATTTAGAAACACAGGCACCACACAATAATTACTTTTACTAATAGTAGCTAAAGTGCACTTCTCAACCTGCTTTGGCTGAGAGTGTCAGAGGCTTAATTGCATTCAATAATAATTACTTCTACAATGCCATCTCTGAAGATTAAGAGCTGGCTTTATTAAAAGAGCATGAAAATGGGGATATCCGAGCAAGCGAATGAAAGAATTCATTAACAGAGGAGTGAGAAATGAAATGGAGTTTAGAACCCGTGTGGCTGTAGAGCTTTCCATCGGACAATTAAACCAAAACAGACACTGGATAGCTATGGACCTAAATCATTTTCCTTTAACCCACATGACATTATAAAACTACAATCTCATTATAGTTTATTGTAATGAATGTGTAAAAAAAGGGTACAACAAGCAGAACATTGTATTTATTGAATGAAAATTTAAGTAGTCTGCAATTTAAACAGCACATTTATTCCGCTACAAATGAGGTTTTAATCATGCAGCTGAATAAATCACACAGCTTTTTTTTAAAAAACCTGAACACATCAGCAGGAAGCCATTCAAGCTGTCTGTCATTTCTAAATTCCTCATGTATCTGCTTCCAACATATAATCCTATTGTCAAATAAAAAGGCTGGAAAACAAGATAAGTCAATCACAGGCAAACCGCTATATAAGATACATTTTTAAAACCCAGACAAAATGCAGAGCTGACAATCAAGGGGGTCTTAGGCTTTTTCCATCATCCTTTTCCAATCGTCTCCATCACCTGATCCGACCGACTTTTAATTCCTACCTCAAGGACCCACATCTGATGATTTCTAAATACTTTAGGCAACGTTTAATTCCTTAAATTTGACAATTTTATTTTGTGTTAACTGTTTCTGAAGTTTAAAAACTAAAAAACGGATATAAAAGGATTCCTCTCGTTAAGAGTATTTACATGCAGCCTTCTATTCCTTCTAATAAAATTAGTTATAATTTAAAAAAAAAGTTACTAATAAAAATACAATACAAATTAAAAGGTAAACATTTTAAACATGCCCAAAGTGCATTGAAAGAGAAGTGGAAAACTCATGTGGATGCTCATAACCATCAAATGACAACGGTTACTTCGATTGCACAACCTTCTCCAGATAAAAGCCAAATGTTCATCAAATACCTGCCATGTTATCCAAAAGTTTTATTATAATTTCACATAACTGAATTAAATTAATGGCTTCAGTACAGCAGGTACATACACACGTGCTTGAGAGCAACACAATGGCCATGACTAGCGATTAAGCAATGTAGCTCATCTTTATAGGATTTAAAACAGAGGAAATAATAAAATTAATAAAGGTGACAGATGAGTTATGTCAAAATTTGCATATCAAATTATTCAGACTGAAAGTGTTTGTAGATTTTAAAATACATTACCAGATAAACAGTCGATAACAATATTTTAATCCGAATGATCTTAGTCAGAACCAAAATAGTGTGCATGTAAACGCGCCCATTAAATTACAGATTTGTCTCAGTATGACAAGCACCGACCTTTATTTTTCCTCACAAACCAGGAAAAGTAAAAATAAATATTGTGAAAGTAGTGTGAAAGTACAATTATACATGTTGATGTTCTCTGAAAGCCTGGATTTAATTTTAGTCAGAAGGGAAGGCAAGTATACACTGCCTAACAACAGGAAATGTTACTGAACATTACTGCACTGCAGGTTACAGGGATAAAACGACCTAATTTGACACCCAATCAGACAGTTTTTCGCTCCAGAGGAGCTGTAAACAGAAAAACGAATAATACGATAAAGACAGGGCCCAAAACGACATGTGTAAAATCACAACCATTCATCTCTCTTTCAATATCTTTTTCCTGCCTGCTGCTGTGAGAACACAATTATAAATCCTGCTTTCAGTCTGCATGAGAAGCAGCTCATGACAGTGTTATTAAAGCATAATCTATTGCAGGGTGGTATGTCTTCGTCAGATTGGAGAAATAATTCGGAAATATGTCATTAGGGGCAGAAATCGTTTTCCTGCTGTAAATTATTAAACTGATATGCTGAGGATTTTTGAAAAGTTTCCATTGCCTTAAATTAAAAAAAAAAGCCTGGGACTTGCCTTTTAAGTAATAACGTCTTACTTCTTTTTCATGTCTTGTGCATTCTAAAGTCATCTTTTCCTTTAAGACACTTACCGCCTGCTTGGTTTTGGAGATGTCGTCCATCTGAACATGAAGGTCCTCAATCTCTGCCTCCATGGCTTTGCGGGCCTTGACTGCAGTGGCACATGTAAACTCAGACTCCTCCAGCTAAAACACATGGTCACAAACAATACAGAGTCATTTAGTACACAGAACACAGCTTTCTACCCTGAGCTAGCGGTGGGACAGTGCTCACACCTGGTTTTTCAGCTGGGCAATCTCCCTTTTGCTTGGTGCATTGTTCTTCAGATGATCCAACATGATCTGGGCATCGGCTAGGAGGGCTTTAGTGCGCTTTAGGTCTTTCCTCAGGCGCTTTTCTGTTTCGACATCTCTGTGGCTAACCTGAAACAAAGAACAAAAAACACACCAACAGCAGAAATGCCAGGTTATTGTGCCTCACACAGCATCCACAAGTATTCAAACCAGCAAGAATAAAAAAAAATGCATTTGTATACGAGAGAGAGAGGGGGGGGATAAAGTTAGTGAGTGAAAATAAAAATGTGGATAATGTGTTGTTATATACCTGGTCCTGTGCAGTCAGCAGCTTGGACTCTAGCTCTCTTCTCTCTCTGAGGACCTTTTGTTTATCTTCATACTCCTCTTCCAACTGGACCTCCATCTGCTTCAGCTGCATACACAAACACACAAGCAAATAACACAAACAAAATTCAACTAGCTGATCATTCAGAAGAGCCATAATTTGAACCTTTTTTTAACAAACAGGATTTAGCTGATGATGCCAGTTGCTAAGTTAATCCTTTGTTCAGGCACATTTGGAAGTGTCAGATAAAGAAAGCTGCACTGCTCAGATGTTTATTTGCTGGATGGTTACTAATTATTACTAAAACTCTGCTTGCTTTGTGGGTTTATTTGAATAAACTTTAAATCAGTGTGACTTATCAGCTATTCTTACTCCTCTATGCCATATTTTATTTACTAATGGTTACTAGGTTGCAAATACTACCATCACCTAATTGAACAACTTGATGGAAGTTACCTAATTTGCATTTGCATTTTTTGGAGTCCCCCCCCCCATTGAAAAGATTCGCTTTATGTTACAATGGAAAATGGAGTGGTGATAGCTAGTAGATGTCTAAAACAAGAAAACTATTTGGTAACAAACCAGATACAACAGAAGATGACAAAGAATGCTTTGAAATATGAGGAATTTGCTTTAGGGTTTTTTAAATAAATAGTCTGTATTTACTTAAACCTCAGTTTTTACCCCAAACAAAACAGTGAAATAGACAACTTTTTGTCATAACCAGCAATATGAACTTTTAAGATGATTGAAGATGTTTTCTTCCATTTTTGGGGATTAGGGTGAGGGAGTTGTTGTCAGCATGGGAAAAGTTCATGTTTTATACTGATTTCTGCTAGGAAAAAATGACCACTGTAAGGCACTACGCTGTTTTAAAAAAGGCACATTTCTGGTGCTTTAAAAGTGGACTGTAAGTAGAAAAGTACACTATTCTGCTTATAAAGTTGTGTCAGGCAGCTCAATACCCATAGCCATTTTAAAGCACCTCAGTCCATCTGCATAAATCAACCGCAGCACTGTGACCTACTGATAACCTGACTATAAGCACTTTTAACCCATTACATTACTATACCCAATACACTCTATACGCTCCTTTTTTTATAGGCATCTCGCACAAAAGCACTGCTATGTTTTTCTACTTTTATAGAATGTTAAAATACATTTGCGTTCATCAGGAAATCTGCACAACCGAGTTATTATGATCAAAAACCCAAGCTTCTTCTCCGGATCTGAAACCATTTTGGAATAATTAGAAAACTGTTTTACCTTTTTACTACATGACTGTCTGATCTCCTCCACCTCATCATCTTTGCTTTCAATTTCTTTCGAGTGTGTGTGTCTCAGCCGCTCCATCTCCATCTCCAGGCGTAGCTTGGCCTGAATGAGAACAGTGCAACACTTTACAGCATGCAATCCACACCCTACTGGGGTGCACGTGTTCATGCCAAACAAAAAGGCATAGGTTTTTTCGGGATCAGTATAAATACATCAACAAATTTTGCATCATATGGTTAAACATAAAACATGACTTCTTGGAAAAAGTATTATGTAAATATCTGTGTCTTTATACCTGCTCCAACATTTGAATTGTGCCTGCTTGCTCATCAAGCTCCTCCTCTTGATCTTTGACTTTTGCTTCTAAGTCCCGGAGCTGCTTTTTCACCTTGGCCAGAGAGGCCTCATCCTTGGACTCATGAGAGTTAAGATCCTGCAGCTCAGCCTCCATCTGCTCCAGCTTCAGATTCAAAGCGCACATTTCCAGATCTTTGTCCTGAGTAAAAATATAACCAATGGTAGTTCTAAATGCATATTCGTAATGCTTTACAACAGTTACAAATCAGGATTCGTTGATGTTTTTTCCACCATGCACATGGTCCGATGTATCAATTACAACTACAGGAGCAAAGGAAGATTTTAATGTAACATGAATTAAAAACAATGTAAATATATATATATATATATATATATATCAATGCTACAGATAAGAATAATGATACACTATCACAAAAAATATCAAGATACTTGATAGCTGTTTTGATATTTTTTACACTGCCCTATTTGGTATTGAGATGATAACAAAATAATCACACTAACAAGTGTATAAATGGATGACTTAAACAAAAGTAGCCAAACAATCAGCATTCGCATTATTAATTTTCATATTATAAACCAGGGGTCCCCAAACTATCGCCCTGGGGTCAAAACCAGCCAGCCAAAACTTTTGGGCATGCCCTCTGAACCATGCCGAAGACATTTTAAAAACGTCATGAAAAAATGTTTTACTCGTATTGCAAAAACAGATTTAATTATTTGTTAGCACACTAATATAACATCCCATCATGATAGAGCAGGTGCTACTGCACGTAGCTGTAAATGTACTGTAAATGTAACAAAAGAATAATCCAATAATCAAATTTCCTGCATTCTCAATCCAAGAAATGTTTAGCTCATCTTAAACTTGTAATAGACTTTATATTTCTTTAAAAGTATTGCTCACTGTCATAAATAATCCACTAATCTAAAATTAGAAGACTGCAGCCCATGGGATTTTACAGTTGTTCCAACAATCATATGGCATTCACATAAAAAAGGAAACCCCTGATACAAACTAATATGAGAAAAACCCCAACTCTATTAAGTGTAAGACTTTTTGTTACTAGCTTGTATGCCAAAAAGAAAAAAATACAAATAAAACACAGCTGGATAAATGCCAAAATAGCATCGCTTCATCTGGTAGTAGGAGAAATAATATAGGCACTAAATGTTAACGTAGCTCCCTTCAAACAGCACTTAATCACAAGAATAAATAATGATATAGTAAGACAGTGGAGCTGTAATACAGTGTAGTAACTATTAATTGCATTTTAGGAGAGGTGAAAGCAGAGTTGTGGTAAGGAAGATGCAGCTGACCTCCATTTGTTGACGGAGGCTAAACGCTTCTCCAGTCAGCACATCTTTCTCTCGACTCAGCTTCTCACGCTGACTTCTTTCTTTCTGAACCTCCTCCTGGGCCTGACTCAGCTCCGAGTCAAACCTGTACACACACACACACACACACACACACACACAAATAGCATGTTATATTACGTTTTATTTGAATTAACAGTGATTATTCGTTAATGCAATAATATACTGATTGTTTTTTTGATACACACACAATTTTCATTATATTTTTTCTGCATAAAACATCTATTATAAATAAAAATCAGGCTCATCCATTTTGTTGTGGCTCATTATTATTGTAAATTGTTAGTTATCTTTTGAATCGTCCTTATTGTTTAAGGTTAGTTATCATTTTGTGGATCACCCTTATTGTTTAAGGTTAGTTATGATCTTGTGGATCACCCTTATTGTTTAAGGTTAGTTATGATCTTGTGGATTACCCTTATTGTTTAAGGTTAGTTATCATTTTGTGGCTCACCCTTATTGTTTAAGGTTAGTTATGATCTTGTGGCTCCTCATTAATTGTTTAAGCTTAGTTATCATTTTGTGGATCACCCTTATTGTTTAAGGTTAGTTATAATCTTGTGGATCACCCTACTGTTTAAGGTTAGTTATAATTTTGTGGCTCCCCCTTATTGTTTAAGCTTAGTTATCATTTTGTGGATCACCCTTAATGTTTCAAGTTAGTTTTAATCTTGTGGATCCCCCATATTGTTTAAGGTTAGTTATGATCTTGTGCATCCCCCTTATTGTTTAAGGTTAGTTATGATCTTGTGGATTACCCTTACTGTTCAAGGTTAGTTTTAATCTTGTGGATCAACCTTACTGTTTAAGGTTAGTTATCATTTTGTGGATCACCCTTACTGTTTAAGGTTAGTTTTAATCTTGTGGATCCCCCGTATTGTTTAAGGTTAGTTATGATCTGGTGGATCACCATTATTGTTTAAGGTAAGTTTTAATCTTGTGTATCCCCCGTATTTTTTGAGGTTAGTTATGATCTTGTGGATCACCCTTATTGTTTAAGGTTGGTTATGATCTTGTGGATTACCCTTATTGTTTAAGATTGGTTATGATCTTGTGGATCACCCTTATTGTTTAAGGTTAGTTATGATCTTGTGGATTACCCTTATTGTTTAAGGTTGGTTATAATCTTGTGGATCACCCTACTGTTTAAGGTTAGTTATGATCTTGTGGCTCCTCATTAATTGTTTAAGATTAGTTATCATTTTGTGGATCACCCTTATTGTTTAAGGTTAGTTATGATCTTGTGGATTACCCTTACTGTTAAAGGTTAGTTATTATCTGGTGGATCACCCTTACTGTTTAAAGTTAGTTATGATATTGCATTTGTGTCTTGTTGTTATTACAATATTACATTCTTTTCATGTTGTTCATTTGAGTTTTTTTAAAGGACAGGCTGGCTTGGTGTAGTTTCTGACAAACATTAAAAAAAAATTGTTAATCCACAGCTCAACAGGGACTATCATGGCTATGCTAGAGCTCACACACTTGTTAATTCAAAAGCTAGGAGATGATCAACTACACTGCAATAAAACACACACTCAGTACTTGGTTTCTTCAATCAGTCTGACTATCAACTACTATGTGTTTTGGTCATTTTGGGGGTCATAAGGTCGCATTTGTCTTCCTCCTTTTAAAAAGCAAGAGGCACAGTGCCAGTTACTCCTACTGCAGACAGTACATATTACACTGAATTTTAGTCAGAATGTCAATAATATCACCCAACCTGCAATGGCAGATACAGTTTCTGACAGTTAGCATTAGGATCAAGTAGAAAATAAAGCAGGGTAACAAACTGCATTTGGTCCAGCCCATTTGGACAATGCCCGAGACATACTTTACAAGTTTTTTAATGTTCTCTCGTATCTGTATTAATAATAAAGGTTGTTTTTTTACTCTGGGACACACAGAAAGGGATAAATATTTAGCTTAATACGACCTTTTTATGAATAGCCAATAGCAGTGTATTGTACAGTGTATTAAGATACAAATCCCAGATATCAAATAACACTTTTTTATACAAAATACTGAATTTACATTTACAGCATTTGGCAGACGCTCTTATCCAGAGCAACTTACAACTAAG
>JAOTQW010000039.1:5802994-5813654 GCA_026260075.1 Sisor rabdophorus | reverse complement strand
TGTGCGCTGGGATAGGCTTCAGCAGACCCCCGTGACCCCGGATTCGGGAATAAGCCGGTATAGAAGATGAATGAATGAATGAATCTTGCATTGCTTCGACTTTAATCCTATAATTCTGGCTTTCGTTTTAAATATTAGACTCACTGTATGTGCAATATTCACAAGCACATGATTGATTGATCAAAGCTACACAAGGACTTCGACAAATAGGCTATTGAATATTTTTGCTTTTATTTTGGCAGAATTATTTCTTTATTTTCACGCTTTTCCTAGATTCCGTTTTTAGTTGCATTGTTTAGATTAATTCTTTCTCTCTTTTTTTTTTACATTGCCTTTTTATTTTCTTTCCAAAAACCTTTCTTTGATTATAGTTTAAAATCCACGTCTAACATGTGGAATGACCAGGGGTATTTACAGCGATGTGTAATATTAAATATTTGATTTTTTTCGCTTGATAAAATTGCTTGTTAAAACTTGATTTGATTTTAAAAGTCTGATGTTCTAAAGTTTGAACTACTGAATTCTACAGAAAGTTCTACAGAAATTGCATCACACATCAATGCCAGCTCCTTGCCTGTGCACTGCGTCACTGTACACAAGACAGCAGCCGTGTCGGGACACACACCTTCCAGTGCAATGAAGTAAAACAAACAGTGACGGTTTCATGTGGAGACAGCCAATCTGATGATTATTATTAGCACAGCCATCCTGGACTTTTCATAAAGACACCATCATTTACCCCTCTCTCATTTTGCCTGTCTGTCTTTGCTTCAGAAATCCTTTCCTCCATATGCTCCTCTCTTAACCTTCAGATTGTCTTTATTAATACAGACAGCATCTGCTTTGGCTAAACACTCCATCTTACTACAGCAGCTTTTTGAGCACCTTAAAGTCGATGCTTACCCAAAAATAGAAAATTTCTCCTTCGCCTGTCCCTCTCTGTCTCTTTCTCTCTCTCTTTGTCTCCCTATCACAGCTTCCGTCACGCTCCCCGTCTCCGTCACACTCCCCAACTCCGTCACACGCCCCGTCTCCGCCACACTCCCTGTCCCAGTCTCAATCTCTGTCCCAGTCTCCGCCACACTCCCTGTCCCAGTCCCCTCTCCATCTCAGACTCCATCTCTGTTTATCAATGCGTTTTTCACATCTCGTATGTGTAGTGCTGTTATTTAAAAGGTGTTAAGAAGAAGTTAATAGGTCTAAAGGTGTATAGTACTTGGGCTGACTTCAAAACAAGATGTGGTATTTCATCTCGTTCTCTCTTACACACACGCATACCTTTTGTTGCTCCAGCAGCTCCAAGGTGGTAGATGGCTCCCAGTATGAGCCAAAGAGCTTTCTGCTCATCAGCTGAAATGCCGAGCACCTTCATAGCTGCCTGCAACTTAGTGAACTGCTGTGCTGCCTTCTGCTTGTCCTCAGACTACAAACATACAAAAACAATAGCACAACCAATAAACCAGAAGATAAACTCAGAAGTAAGCGGTGCGGTGGAGTAGTAGTTAGCATGGTCGACTCAAAAAGCATGAATGTTACGGGTTCGATACCCAGGCAAGAGGTCTTTTCCGTGCGGAGGTTCTTAGGGTAAGAATTTGTATTTAAAAACAAATTTTCCATCATGACATAAAGCAACTAAAGATCATCTGTTTCGGTCACTCAAGAGTTTATCAATTTTACCCACTTTCAAAACTAGAATCATATTTTTATAAAAACTACTAAACTGGAAGAAAAAAAAAAACATGTGACAATATGAAATGAATAGACTCCCGCCACTAAAAAAATGTTATTAAAAAATGTGATTGACTGGCATTCAAACAAAAAATATTTAGCAAAATTTTCGGGTGATTCTAAATTGGCCATAGAAGTGAATGTGAGTGTGTGTGGTTGTTTGTGTATGTGTGGCCCTGCAAAGGACTGGCAACCTGCCCAGTGTGTACCCCTGCCTTTCGCCCTATGTGTGCTAGGATAGGCTCCAGCTGAACCCCGTGACCCCCTGAAGTAGGAAATAAGTGGGATAAAAGATAAATGAACAAATAAATGAATTTTCAGTGTTTCCACTTTACTTTGTTAGTATGTGTTAAAGCTCTACCTTTGACTGTGGCACAATTCCAAAGGTGTTGTGTTCAGCAAAGTGGTTGAAATGCAGCTCAGTCCTGGAAGAAAATAAATACACATGAGTGACCACCTTTTACGGACAAACTGAATTATTATAGCCTGTAGCCTGTTACAGTAGGTGTCGGAATGAGTCATTTTCATAGCCCTGAACTCTGGAGTAAAGGGTTATAAAAGTGGCATGAATTCACACATGAATGTGTTTACCTGAGAGTGTTGTCTGCTCCAGCCATCATGTAATAAAAGACATTATAGGTGGACTCAGCCTCTGGCCTCTTGGCCACCCTCAGTTTCTCCAGCAGCATAGTCTACACAGCCCAGCCAAAACAGATTACATTTGGCTGAATTAATGTACTAGTAACATTGAGATCAGCTGTGTGTAACATTGAGATCAGCTGTGTCTTATTCAAATTGTACCTGGATGGAAGCGGAGGCCACCTGGCCAGCTTGGTCAAAGTCCAGAGACACAATCTGAGAAAAGCGGCTCGCATTGGAATTCATGGAGGTCGCACAGTTTCCAAACGCCTCCAAGATGGTGTAGACCGCCTGCCATTTCTCCACTATTCAAAAAAAAAAAAGAAAAAGAAAACCCCACACAGACGGTCTCAGTTACTCACACACTAATTAGCTTCATCCTCCCGATTGACCCATAAAAGACGTTTCCAACTGCAGCAGTTAGAGGTGAACATACACAGATAGGATCTTGGCCTTGGAGTTAAAGCTACAGCTAAGCAATGTAACCTGCAGTGAATCATTAGGAGTGCTAATCGTGCCTTGGATAAGCAAGGCTAATGATCAGAATTGGCTTTGTGGCCACAGCTAGCAAAACCTGAAAGTTTTATTGCTAAGCTATGTGTGTCTGCCATGTCCTCCTGTTCGGGGGTACATTTAGAAGTGGTGTTTTCATCTTCCAATTTACATAAGCACAGTTTTCAAAAGTCTCGTATTGTGCCATTGCACAATATGATGTCAAACAAAACAAAAAATCACAGCACAGACAAGCCAAGTTCTCAGTTTTTGCCACATACACATTCACAAGGCGTTTGTGTGTTTTCTTGCGGCCTCGTCACCCACTGTACAGTGTTAGGAAGGTTATTTCGGACATGTAATAGGATACAGATTATATATATCCTATTTAAATTGTAATAATTTGAGTAACTTTTCACTTACTTCATAAAAGTAAAGTAAATACTTTTGATTACTTTCAACGAAACTGATATTTTTATTTATTCATTTATCTTCTATACTCGCTCATTCCCGAACTTTTCAGGGTCCTGGGGGTCTGCCGGAGCATATACCAGCACACATAGGGCGAAAGGCAGGGGGTACACCCTGGAGAGGACGCCAATCCATCACAGGGCCACACACACACACACACACACACATTTACACCTATGGGCAATTTTGAATCACCAATCCACCTAATGCATATGTCTTTCGACTGTGTGTGTGGGGGGGGGGACCAAAGTACCTATAGGAAACCCACGCAAGCACGGGGAGAACATGCAAACTCCGCACAGAAAGACCTCGAGCCCGGGATTCGAACCCTCGACCTTCTTGTTGTGAGGCGACCGTGCTGACCACTACGCCGCCGCGCCGTCCTGATATTTTTAACTAAATCATATGTAAGCATTTATACCATGCAAGGTTAAACCTTGCGCTCAGACATGGTGTGGTAGTTTAAAGCTTTCAGCAGAAACGTGAATTAAGGTGCAAATCCTAAACAAACAAAGCAAAGTGAAGAAAAGATTCAGATGTAACCCTATTGTAACCCTAAATGACACATTTCTCCTTGCTAACTGTAACAAATGACACTTATTTTGTGATTAAATCAAGTAACATGTCCTGCCGTGTGCTCAGAAGGTAACTGGCTGTGTTTGATTTCGCAGTATTTCTATCCTTAACCTTTTCAGCATCTCTCACCTGAAAAGATCTTGCCGGTGCTGCCAGCGATAGACAGCAGGTACTGCACCATGTGCTGGCAGTTGGTGGTCTTACCACTGCCACTCTTGCCCAGCAGAACGATGGATTGGTCCTGCCGTGTGGTCAGAAGGTTCCGGTAGGCTGACTGAGCCACGGCGTAGATGTGTGGTGCTGTATCTTCGCGCCTACAGCCCTTAAACATGTGCATCACCTGACAAAGAATTACAAGTAAGGTGATGAGATTTTTGTCTCTAATTTTATTTATAAATCTAGAAAAAAATTAGGACAGCAATTACACAGAAGAACAAAAATAAACAACGATGCAGAATTAACATTTTATTTCGTTAGCCGATTAATTAGAGATTATAATCAGCATTTTTTCTGGCTTGTAGAATGAGTTAAGACATCAAGTTATGCCTAGTTTAAATAATAATTAAAACAGAGAAAATCTGCTTTTTTTTTCGTTGTAATTGTTCAGAATTTTTTCCCCCACTGATTTCAGTGATGTCATAATTTTTTTATAAAGACGTGTTGCAGACAAATCGAATAAAAATGAGTAAATATATGCAGGAGACAAAGATTTTTTTCAGTTTAAACATTGCATATCTTGTCTTTGTGGTGCTTTCCACTGAATACGGATTAACAGGGATTTGCAGTTCATTGCATTCAGCACGACACTGGTTAAACAATGTGATTGCAGGTCTTACATTAGTCATATGGAATCTAAGGTCTGCTTTAGAATTTAGTATTTGTCCAGAAATCTTTTATCTTGGAATAGTTAATAGCATCAACTTACGGTATCGGCCATAATGCTGATAATTGTAATGTATCCAGATAAGTAATTATTTACACAGTTTTCCACTATCTTCAGTCAAACTCTGATGTCGTTGGCTTGACATGGGTTGACATTTCCATATAAACAATGCAGCAACCGTTTGTTATAACCAAAGATGAGCAACAATGGAAACTAAAATGTTATATAATATAAATGTTGTTGACGATTACGTGTTAGCTATTATTTTTGCTCTCGCACTAAAGCACAAGTGGATGTTGTTGGGTAAAAGTGTAAACACAATCCTGTTGGATTTTGGAAAAAAAAAAGAATCTAAAAAAAGAGAGAGAGACCAAAACCCCAGTTACACCAGTCATATATTTTGCAGTAAGATTTGATTATTTTTCCACACTGGAAAAATAAAAATTGGCGTCATCAACTACATTCATGCAAAAGTTATATATAATCAGACAAATCAGATATATAATAACATTTATACAGTAAATTCTTAATGAAATATAATACAATGCTGATCTCATCCTATGTGGGTTTTTCTGTACCTTTTCAGAGTACATGGAAGGAGCACTGATAGGGTTGATAACCACCATGCTGGGCCCAGAGTAAGTATGGTTAAGGTTCCCTCCGTATCGCTGCCGCAGACAGTGCATCACGCTGGACTCGTTCAGATACAGCAAAGTCGCCAAGTCTTCAGAGCGGTCATAGGAGGGAGGGTTTGCCTGGAAGAGGAAATGGCAAACATGGCTAAGTATTGTATTTGTTGTGTTGGCTCAAACACACACACACACAGACACACACATACACATACACCGCTAATCCAATCTGATCAAACTACATTTTGGGCACTGAATGGAGAATCAAGGTTTGAGTTATGAAAGTGTCTAATGAATGACTGCATGAATAAAAGAAATGTGCAATTTAACTCTCACCGCACATTTTCAAAGACTGTAGCCTCATTGACATGCACGTTTTTAATGATCACGGAGATCATTCTGATTCAGAATCTATCTATTTCGAACTGGTTTTTACCAAAACATTCAGTCCATGCATCCTTTCCTGTGTTCTAATACTGTGAAGATGAGTTACACTGATTAATCCTGTTATTTATCCACGTTGTTGCTCATTTTTTAACTTTAGATTGATGTTTTTGTTTTAAAGATATACAATATTGTAGAATAAAAAAACTACTTTACTTTAATTTCAAGTAAGTCCGCAACTACACAGAGCAGTCATGTTCGCATGACCAGTTAACGGTGGCTAGCAGAGGAGCAGAAAAGATCTCCGTCATTCAAATCGCATGGATATTAAAGAGATAACCAGATCTATCGGGAAGTTAATCGCTGCAAGATCATGCTGTTATTCACAGCAGGTGACAGAGTGACTGCTAAGAGGTCTCCTCCCTCGAGAATGTAGGCATCCTCGTCTTTTTTAAATGTCATTGTAAGTGTAAGTCCGTTTTTAGGTCTCAGGTAATTTTACACACTTTTTACTTTAATGACTGATGAGAGAATGTTCAAGAAAAATTTTAGTTAGTGATTTATTTATTTTAAATTAAAATCTCAAGTTATTTGTTTTCTTCTGATTAATGCAAAGCAAAGTCTATTTGTTATTTCCCCTTATCGAAAAAATAAAAAAATAAAAAACTCGAAATAAAAAAACCCTGACATGATCGGTTGGAGTGGTAAGGGGTGGTAAGAGTTTTGCTATGGAAAATCTAGAAAGGAAACAAAACTTTCGAATTACATTTTTATTATTTCCTTAATAAATGGACTCATTTCAAAAGCAATTGCACTTAAAGTAACCAGAATAATTCTTTAAAAATGAGGAATTTTCCTGTTTTTTTTCCTCATTTTTTACATGAAGCATTTTAATTTGGATTGGAATTTTAAACAAGTTATAATCGGAATACATTACTCCATGGAAGCACACCTTAGTGTAAGGTAGTTAATTTTAAAATTATAGCAACTACTGCACAGTCCTGTGTTATATATTCGCCTGTAGTCTAACCTTTTCCACATCGTCCTCATCCACATCCAGTACTGTCCCATCATGCTCCAGTTTGATCTTCACCTTCCCCTCTGGCAGACTGCCCATCTCGGTCTTCAGCAAAGTGGCTATAGTGACACAGGGAAAAAGAACAATTGTTAATGTGATTAGCCCTAAATGCTCAAAGTTAGGAGAGCTCAGACTGGGGTTGTCATCAAAATAATTAAGCTATTATACAACGGGCGGCGTGGTGGCGTAGTGGTTAGCCAGTCTCCTCCGGGTACTTCGGTTTCCTCACACAGTACAAAAACATGCGCATTAGGTTGATTGGTGATTTCAAATTGCCCGTAAGAGTGAATGTGAGTGTGTGTGGTTGTGTGTGTGTAGCCCTGCAATGGACTGGCGACCTGTCCAGGGTGTACCCCTGCCTCTTGCCCAGTGTGAGCTGGGATAGGCTCCAGCAGATTCTGTGACCCTGAAAAGTTCAGGAATAAGGGGGTATAGAAGATGGAAAATTGGAATTTATAAAACTGGGCGGACGCGGTGCCCTAGTAGTTACATTTTTAACACCAGCCACCACTTGCTTTAAGAAATGTACACTGTATTCTTCTAAATATGGTTCAGCACACAGTTGACCGTGTTTGGCGAATGTCACGGTAAAAAATTTTACTGCTCTTCAGTATGTGCAGCTGTGGGAATTAACAGGTCTTATAACAGCTGTTTCCTGTCTTGTTAATGCAATAATCAATGTCTGCCATCATATAGGCTTAAATTTTAAACACTTATACTGTGACGTAGCACTCCAATCCTTTATCCCATGTTCACCATGTTGCTTTCTCATCGGATTTGTTTCTTGTTTTATTCTAATTTGAGTGTAGCCATGTGCGAATCTGCCTTAATTTATTTCCTGATATTGCCCTGCTTTACTGCTATTAAATTACATCTTTACCATCATCGATAGCATGTTAGACCTTTCTGACTATTGCTACACAAGGATCAAGAGCAGGGGCATAAGAACTCACCCAATGAGAAGCCATCCTTGTGGACCAGCCACACTTTCTCGGAGCCGTACCATGCCTGCTCTGCAGCGATCTGCTCCTCTGTCTTCACCTGTGCAGGAACATGCACACATTACTATACTTCATAGAGATGCATTTTCCAAACCCACTCTAAAGCACTCCATGCATGGTGCATGCATTAAAGATTGATGATAGAAGTTGCCTAAAAAAAAAAAATTTAAGCCCGACTTCCAAACTGCAGGCGGGTGTGTAAATAAAAGGCAGAAATTAGGGGGTTCAGGTGACCAGCACAGGCATTTTCTATCAGAAAGGGTGGCGTGAAGGTGTAGTCTGCTTACATTTGCATTTATTTCTGTCAATTTATCTAGATTTAATTACATTTTAGTGGTGCAGGGAATTGAACCCACAAGCTACCAATCAGCAGGCTAACACCTTAAACCACTCCCACACTTGAGTATTAGACACCGAGTGGAGGAATAAATGTACATTTATGTCTGCATCACATTATGGGAAAGAAAAGATTTTCATTCATTTGTAAACATTCAGGTAAAAAAAATTTTATTTGTGTGTAAATACCACATTTCTCACTCGGGGTAAAAAAAAAAAAAAAAGATTACAGGCACAACAACAGACCCAGACAGACAGTAACAAAAGGCTGGAATCCAGCAAAATAGAGTTTTATAAATGATTAATTCTTTTTATTATTATTTATTTTTTTTACAAATGTCTTTCTTGTTTACAGATTAGTATTTAAATGAGTCACTGATGCTGCTGGGATTGTGTTGTTCTTTAGGGTGTGAGGTATCACAGCACTGGAACAAAGGGCACTGGACAATAAAAGTCGTGTTGCTGCATTGCGCTCTCTCTCTTGTTCAATCTCACACACACACACACACAGACACACACACAGCGGACCGCAGACCTTTGGCTGGGCGGCAGCTATGTGGGCCGCCTGCAGGACAGCCACAGGATCCTCTTCCACCTGTCCCTGTGACAAGGCAGCCAACCAGAAGAAGGCACATACACTGTTACACACTTTAAGACTTCGTACCTTTTCTATTTTTAAATGATACTCTGGTAGCTGTAAATGATAAATACTGTACAGATTTGATATAATGTGCTGGGAAGGAGCGATAAAAGGGGGAATAATACCAAACCGAAACCACACAGTAATACAGTTAATCCACAAGGAGGCAAAACATAAGCAGGTTGCATGCCACTTTGGGAAAGTAGTTTTATATTTTGAAAAAGTAGTTAAACAGCATTGCCTAAGGTAAAAATGAATAGGCGTGATAAATCAACAATTCACGGTTAAGAGTTTTGTTTCGATTGAAAAATCGAAAATAAAAATAAATAAATAAATAAATAAATATTTGTCATGTAACATCGCTACAACCACTAAAAATACTGTAATTCATCTAACATTATCGGTTTGTGAAACAAAATTTAAAGAGTTTTTCAAAACTTGACGGTTATTTATTTTTTCTAAACGGTAAAAATTCTTCGCTTCCATCAATTCCTTGTTTTCTTATTTTGAAGACGCCGAGGCCTCTCATTTACCAGAGGCACAAGACCGAGAAAAGTATTTTGTGCATGATCTTCCTGAAAGAGGTCAATTGTTTTACACAGCATGCAGGTATCGACATGCGGAAATTGATCCTTAATCCTACAATTTAATTGCAGCGATAACCAGGAAAAAATGCATCACTTTTTTGGGATTGCTGCAGGTTACAGCAGTCACAAAAAAAAAAAACAAATGTGACAATAATAGTTTAAAAAATAACCATTAATCAATTGATTTTCTAGATTATCGCAGACTATCTGTGAAATAAATGTAATCAGCTGCCCATCCCGAGTCGACAGTGTTGTTAAGACCTTTGGCTGTCTAGGGCTTACCTAATTGATCAAAAAGCTTACCACGCTAACACTCTATGCTGGTAAGATGAAGTGATCCAGAATGGTATGAACATTATAAATATGAAGGTGCCATGTGACAACAGCAGCTGGTAGTCAAAAATAGCAAGGTCATGCAAATCATCTACAAACACCGAGCGTGTAATATCATGCTGCTGTACGTGTAGTGTAATGCTGCTGGATAACAGAGGAGCGTCATACAGCAGCAGGTAATGGGGCAGGAAAAGCCAACAAAAGAGGTTGCAAATTAAAATAGTTGTGAAGGGATCATATTATGGATCAAGAAATAGGAGATGGTTATGGAAAAACTGGGGAGGGCATGGAACACAAGCTTACACTGAAGCAGACTACGCGAGAACACACTGCGGCGAAGCTGAGCGATGAAGCAGAGTTCTCGGGCTGGTCTCGGACCTGGGTGGATGTGGACACAGACGCACTTTGCGTTGACTCCAGCTAAAACAGCCAGAGACAGCGGTCAAGACAGCAGAAAGGACAGATAGGAAAACATGAACAGATGAAGAGAGTACAGAGTAACAGAGTGAGAAACGAAAATGAATCCAGTGATTAATAAAAATTAAGATGCTGTGGACGTTCTGGCAGTAACGAAATGGAGTGAGACAGAAGCATGCAGACAGCTCCTATGTGAAACGTTTTGTATGGAAGATTAGAGGGAGGGGAGCAAAAACGGTGCAAGGGATTCCAAGCAGAGTCAAAATCTGTCACTCAGGTCACAGTGCCAGGACGTTGGAACGATGACATCTTTAGAGTAAGTAGACTAGTTGGTTAACTGGAGACAGGCTGGGTAATGCAATAGCAATGCCATGATAACAAAAGAATTAGAAAAATGTTTTGAAATTATTTACTAATCTAGCCACAGGGGCCACAAGCCAGTGACTTCTGTGCCAGTCCCAAGCCT
>JAOTQW010000039.1:5773680-5787910 GCA_026260075.1 Sisor rabdophorus | reverse complement strand
GCCTCCAGCACCCTGAAGAGGGTATAAAGCTGGTCCAGTGTTCCACGGCCAGGACGAAAACTGCAGGGAATACTTATATTATTATTAAAGTTTTAAATATATATTATTTTTAAAGTATTTTGTTACTGTCATTATTAAGTGCCATTATACCCATACACATTTCTTTGTGCATGGTAATTTCACTGGACGGCATAGTGGTTTAGTGGTTAGCACTGTGGCGTCTTTCTGTGAAGAGTTTGTCTGTTCTCCCCCGCTTGCGTGGGTTTACTCCTGGTACTCTGATTTTCTCCCACGATCCAAAGACATGTACATTAGTTTGTTTGGTGACTCTAAATTGCCCATAGGAGTGAGTGTGAGTGCGTGTTTGGCCCTGTGATGGACTGGCATTTCCTGTATTTCGACCTTAGGGAGCTGGGTAAGGCTCCAGCAGACCGCCTTGACCCAGAATCAGAGAATAAGCATAAACTAGAAGATAAATGAATGATTGATTGTTAATTGACTTTATTTGATAATTTTTTGTTAAAACCCATTTGGACTTTCAAACTTTTCCAGGTCTTTCTACGCGTGACACCCCCCCCCCCCTATTCCGGTTTCCTCCCAGTCCAAAAACATGTGCATAAGATGGATTGCCGATTCTAAAGAGACAATAGGTTTGAGTATATGTGTGTGGCCCTGCGATGGACTTGCGACCTGTTCAGGCTGTACCCCTGCTTCTCACCCTATGTGCGCTGAGATCGGCTCCAGCAGACCCCCTGTAACCCCCGAATTAGGGAATAAGCGGGTGTAGAAGATGAATGAATGAATGTCAGCATGACATCTGACAAGTCCTCTTAGATTGCATTATAAGTTATCATATCAATGTTTCCTTGCCTATTTTAACATGCTTAAAGCATATGTTTTATGTTGATTATTCACATAGGTATCCATTAATTCATTCATTCATTCATTTTCGAACCTATTTATTCCCTAACTCGGGGTCGCGGGGGTCTGCTAGAGCCTATCCCAGCGCACAGGTCGCCAGTCCATCGCAGGGCCACACTCACATTTACACCTATGGTCGCATATGTTTTTTAGAATTACCAATCAACCTAATATACATGTTTTTGTACTGTGGGAGGAAACCGGAGAGCCTGGAGTAAACTCCACACAGAAAGAACCTTCGCCTGGGAATTAAACACGTGTGAGGCAACCGTGCTAATCACAACGCGGACCACTGACTATAGTAAAACGTTCAAATAAATAAATAAATAAAATGCAACACCCTAGTAGAAAGAAACCGATCTTCCCATAATTCAACGCGGCGTGACGTCACCGCCTTATTTCTTTTTATCCAAATTTCACAAAACACGAACTGTGCATCGAATTCACGCGAGATTTAAAAAAAGAACATTTTTGGCCCCTTAGGCTTTCCATCGAGTAGGCCCGCCTTCCGTAACTTTGTGCGCGGTTTTACGTCGACGTCTTTACGTCATCGCGTCGGGTTGGACTAACGTCTGTAAAGAGAGATGGGGCCGGAGAACCAGATTTAAAGTACGTCCAAATAACAGGCTCCGTTTTATAAACCCGGACGACAGCGGTCCGTTTCCATCGCTCTCGGGTTTTGTCAATGGCCTGACGTGTATGTGGGGTGACAGGGAACAGCGTTATACCTTGATAAGGTAGCGACGGAAGGGCAAGTCAAAAGGGGGGCTGTCGCTGGCTGAATATTTGGAGAAGGAAAACAACATGGCCGCTGTGGAGCTGGAGTGGATCCCTGAGACCCTCTACAACACCGCTATATCAGCCGTAGTGGATAATTACAGCCGGTCGCGACGGGACATACGCTCACTTCCTGAAAATATCCAGTTTGATGTCTACTATAAGGTAAGAATGTGTTGCATATTTGTTACTTTTAGATTGTCGAGGGTTTATGTTATCGTTTACATGGCTGAAAATATTAGCTAACGTTAAACTAGCAAACCGTAAAAGTTTGAAACAATTTTCCGTTCAAAGGTCCAGCTGACGTTATTAAATAAATAACTCGGATGAAAGCGGTGACAGGTGATTTAAAAATGTTTGTAGCGTTACACCGGGTTCATCCGGGAAGTGTAACGTTACAGAAAACAAAGTTAGTGTAAAACGTTAGCTAGCGAAGACTGTGGAGTAACGTTAGCGTAGCTGTCCGGGGTCACTGCTTCGATTCCGGATTGTCTTTAATCCAGTCCTAATGTCTTTGTATGTTAGTTAGTAAATCTTGAGTCATTGTAGCTGTTGTTATTGTCGTGTTGACGTGACGTCTGGGAGTGTTTGTGCTTCTCACCGTCGACTTTATTCCGGCTTGGTAAACAATGGCGACGCTGAAGGAGGAGGAAAATGTTCTTTAAGTAGATCATTTATTCTCAGGCAGTGTGAACAGAGAGGTTCTAGTGTAAAGCCTGGTATGTATCGAGGACACTGTTACTCATGTGTTATTATTATTATGGTATAATGACTCAGTTACGCACTAGGATGTCTTCACTAAAGGGGGTGTGTGTGATCTAATGTTTGCTAAATCAGCGCATTTCTGTCTGCCTTCAATTAACGTTGCATAACAATCTGTAAATTGAAGCGATGTCTATGTTTACCACTTTATACCTGAATTTCATTTCAAGCTAAAATTTAGTTGGTTTATTCAACCTGTTGACCCTGTTATCAATTATTTGTCAGAATGCGATTTACTAAGGTTTATGTGTTGGACATGCACAAATATTCATTCATTCATCTTCTATACCCGCTTAGTCCCTAACTCGGGGTGGGGGGGTCTGCTGAAGCCTATGCCAGCACCCATAGGTGGAAATGGAAGGGGTACACCCTGGACAGGTCATCGGTCCATTGCAGGTCACACATAGACAAACAAGCACAATTTAGAATCAACATTCAACCTGATGCACATGTTTTTCGAATGTGGGAGGAAAACGGAGAACCCGGAGTCAACCGACACAAGCGCCGGGAGAACATGCAAACTCTGCACAGAAAGACACATCGCCTTTAACGAAAAAAAGGGTGTTAAGGTGTTAGACTGCTAACTGAAAGATCAGGGTTCAATTCCCAGCACAAGCAACTTTCCACTGTGCAAGGCCAATGACACCTGATTGCTTAGTTGCATAAAAGTAAGTTGCACGGGGAACAAGGGACAAATGCTACAAATGTAAATGTAACAAAAACATTGCCTAATATCAGTCGTTTGAAGACTAGTAAGTTGAAGCCCCACTACCACCACGCCTGCCTCTAAGGTTCTTGAGTAGGACCCTAACCTTTCCTGCTCCAGGGGTGCTGTGTCACAGCTGACCCTGCGCTCTGACCCCAATGTTTCAAGGTGGGATATGCGAAAAAAAAAGGACTATATGTTGTATCATCGTGTCTGTGACACAGACTTTGTATTTGTTTGTTTTAAATATTGCTACAGAATATTATCATCACCCATTTATAGTCTTATAAATAGCTTATTTTACAGCTTTTTAAGTCCTTGTCGAAGTTCTTGAAGTAGTTCATCCTGTAACCTATATTGCACAAACAAAATGTTCTGATTGTTTCTATTGCTGAATGTTCTGCCGTTCCTTTTCCAGCTTGGTTATTTTCCCAAAGGAAAGGGTCATTTTTCTCCGTTGTGCCAAGTGGACAATACATGTAAGTCGATCTGTTATTTTTATGTGTTTTCCAGCTTTACCAGCAAGGCCGACTTTGCCAGCTGGGGGGGGAGTTCTGTGAGCTGGAGGTCTTTGCTAAAGTTCTCAGAGCCTCTGACAAAAGGTATTGTACACGGAGACAGAAAGCTGTCTTGTTAGTTTACTTAGCGTAGGAATAAAGGCTGGGATTTCTGTCAGAGTTAGAACATGTAATAGTGCTGCTGCTGCTGCTGATGATGATGATGATTGGGACTGTCGATTAATAAGCAATTATTAGAATGTTTCATCAGTTAATTAGCCTTTTTTGTGTACTTACTTTAATATTAAGTCATATGTGCGCTAATAAATAAAGCATGGAATTACTTAAAAAAAATTTTTAAACGCAATACAATTATATTACTAATACTTTTATTTATCCATTTTGTGTATTTAAATATATTTATTCATCTTCTACACCCGCTTATTCCCCAACTTTGAGTTACGGGGGTCTGTACCCCAGCTAACACAGACCGAAATGCAGGGGCACACGTAGACAATCAATCTCACACACACACACACACACACACTTACACTCGCTCCTATGTGCACTCTACCAAACTCTACACAGAAGGACTCCTTTCCTGAGAATTGAACCAAGAACCTGCTTGATGCGAGGTGACGGTGCTAAACACTACACCACCAAGCCGCCAAATTAAATATATTTTACTTTACATTATATTTTATTTAGATTTTTGTAGTTAACTTATAAGATTTACCATCAGCAAGCAGGTTGCTACAAATAACCTATTTGTAATTATATCAGAGCCTTTACACATGACAGGAGATTTTGTGTTTAATTTTGTTGAACTTACTCAAGCAGCACTTGCTTTACACTGTATCGGTTTTGTTTTTTGTTTTTTTAAATTGTGCACCGAATTACTGTCCTATGGTACAGCGCCACACTGGTTACTCTGCACATGTCTGACATGACCTTGAACAGGAACAAAAAAAATACATATTTGTCAACAATTTTTTTTAATTTCCATATTGCCGACTAATCAGTTCAGCTGTTGATGATTAAGACACTTCATGAGGTTTACTTGCTTTTGTTTGTTTAACCCTTACAAATTCTCTATTAAAAGTTAAACCCAATTCCTGAACCTTTTTTGTTTTTGTCCCCCCCCCTCTCATATTTTTAGTTTTTGTTTGCTGAACCGTTGTCTCCTTTACCTAGCGCTTCCTCTGAGATTTCTTTTCTTGTCTCCTCTTAGGCACCTCCTACACCACTGCTTTCAGGCACTGATGGATCATGGTGTGAAAGTGGCGTCAATCCTGGCCAATTCTTTCAGCCGCAGATGCTCGTACATTGCAGAGTCAGACGCTCACGTTAAAGAAAAAGCCATCCAATTTGGCTTTGTTTTAGGTCAGCTGCTAACCTATGCTATGCTGCTTTATGTTGGTCAACTGAAAATATTAAAAACGTTTCTGTTTTCCCACCAGGTGGCTTTTTGTCAGATGCCGGTTGGTATGGGGATGCAGAGAAAGTCTTTCTCTCATGCCTCCAGTTGTGTATGTTGCATGATGAAATTCTGCACTGGTATCGTGCACTAGAGTGCTGTGTCCGGTGAGAAGAAATGTATACTTTCTGCTGTATAACAATAAAAACAGTAACAGCTGTCATTTTAAGCCCAAACTAATTTTACCATTGAGCTTTAAGTTTCTTTTATTTCCTACTCTGGATAAAGGTTTAAATAAAACTTGCTAAATCTGTGTAGCGTAATGTTTACTTGCTGAGGACTCATTACATAGTAACAAGATTTGTAATTTATTACTATTATTATTTTTTTATTGTTAGGTTGCTTCACGTGCGCAACGGCAACTGCAAATATCACCTGGGGGAGGAGACGTTTAAACTGGCCCAGTCATACATGGAAAAGTTAGCCAAACACGGTCACCATGCCAACAAGGCTGCTCTTTATGGAGAACTGTGCGCTCTTCTCTTTGCCAAAAGCCACTATGATGAGGTAAGGAGCTGAACCCTCAGGTCTGATCTTTCAGAAATATAGATATTTTTTAAAAACCTGTATCGTAACTACATGTTTAATAAGCTTTTTGTGCTTCAGGCTTACCGCTGGTGTATAGAAGCCATGAAGGAAATCACCGTTGGCCTGCCGGTGAAGGTGGTGGTTGATGTCCTGAGACAAGCTTCTAAGGTCATGTTCTGCACTTTTCGATTAACTCGCTATAAAGAGATGAAATGAGACTCATTTTTTGTTCTAAATGCTTCTCCCACAGGCATGTGTGGTTAAACGAGAGTTCAGGAAAGCAGAGCAGCTAATAAAACATGCAGTATTTCTAGCACGGTGAGTTGTCATAAATGTCTTGTTATTTTCCATGCCATTAATTCCCCTACTTTCAGGGCTTGCAAAATAGCTTTCCAGCCTATTAAGTCTGACAGTGGGACTACCAATATGTGTTTCTGGAAAGGGAAATGTGTTTCTATGCCTTAGAATTCTTTTACAAATACATAAATATAGTTGGGGGAGCCACTGTATGTCATGTATTAAAATTACTTTTAAACTAGTTTGATTTAATCTTTTACTTTGAATACACAAGCTGTATATCGGAAACGGTGTTACTTATCTACATCATATTTCTCTGACATCGTCCTGTCAGGCATAATTGTCCCCACGTGACAAGTGAAATCTCACGCAGCAAATTTAAACATGATCACCATTCATGCATGTGCGGCGAAGAGAATTGCAAAAATCACTGACATCTGAATTTGGATGTTCATTTAGAATCAAATCTTTTTATTAATTTTATTTTCTTTTATGTTTTAAAAATGTTGAAATGTTTTTTTTCTTTACAATATTCTACATAAAAACTTTTTTTGAGCTACTTAAATTCATTTTAGGCTACAAAACCTACCCTTAACAGGAATTTAAAATAATATTTGTTGACTTAAGCATTATTCTAGATCTCTAGAATAATGATTTAATCTTCTTTTCAGGTCACAATTCTGTCCTGGAAATATGGGTTTACATTTTAAGTAATTGCTAAAAACGGCCATCATGATGTAACCCAGAATTGGCTAATCCCCCCTCCCTTATTTCATGCTTTTATAAACGGTTACAAAGGACAAAATTGCATAGTTGCCCGAAAGGCAGTATAAGGGTTAATCGTAACTACACTAGACTTTTGCTGCAACTCAACTTTTACAATAAAAAAAATTTCCATCTAATAGATCAGCAAACAACACACACCCTTTTTTTGCTTATTCATGCAGCTACACACAAGCATTAAGGGTGTAACAATATAGCGTGTTATCTGGACACAGGGCTCTGTGGATAAAACTTTAGTGTATTAAATATTTATAAATAATAATAAATAGTATTATTGTAATAGCCTTTTACATTATTTCTTTATTTTTTTCAAATCACTATTTATTTATACAGTGTATATAACTTTGACGTTATATACTGACAAATGTTTACAAATTTTAACTTGGCCATTTTTCATGCATCTTCTCATCAGTTATTGCTTGTTTTTTTGTTTTGTTTTTCCCAATAAATATTCTAGCTGGCGTATGAATGATGTATGAATGTTGTTGGGTTTTTTTTCAGGGAACATTTTGGACACAAGCACCCAAAGTACTCTGATACACTGCTAGATTATGGCTTTTATCTTCTAAATGTGGACAACATTTGCCAGTCTGTTGCCATATATCAGGTGGGTACAGCGGCTTCTTTGTTTAAAACTCTTCACATGAGCAAGTAACACTCTTTTATTGCTTGTGTGTGTGTGTTGGTAGACTGCATTGGATATTCGGCAGTCTGTGTTTGGAGGGAAAAACATCCATGTGGCCACGGCGCATGAGGACCTAGCATACTCCTCTTATGTGCACCAGTACAGCTCTGGAAAATTTGACAACGCACTGTGAGTATGATGTTCTATTTATGGTGTTGATCATTAACAGATACGGACTGACATTGTCAGGCTATTAGGGTTTTTTCTATTTAGTTTACATAAAAAAAAAAAAAAAAACTCAAGTACAAATGGAAACGCATGTAAACCGATTTTATTGGGAAAGAAAAGAAATACCACTTCTACGCCAAGTACAGCTGTGATTCTTTCAATAAAAAAAAATTCTAGTCATAAACAATATCTTTCCCTTTGGGACTATTGGACTGTTCTTGATGTGTTTTCGTTTGCTGTTCTGGCCTTTAACACGTTTAAATTGTTCTGTCAGAATGGGGAAGTGTTTACTTTTATTCACAGAAATGTTTATTGAATAACATGAAGCGCCCAAGTGATGAGTAATGGTTCTTAGAGGTCTTACACAATCTTTCTCTTTTAGATTCCATGCAGAACGGGCCATAGACATCATAACTCACATTCTCCCTGAGGATCATTTACTACTGGCTTCTTCCAAGAGGGTGAAAGGTGAGCGCCGAATCTATTGCATTTGATGGTTGTCTTTGATGGTTACTGACAGCCATTTTTGATGATTACTGACAGCCATTTAATTGTTATGATCTTATCCTTTTGGCAAAAATTAGAAGAATTAAGACACTTACCTACTTTTCCTTTGACAACAAGCCAAGCCTATAGGATTGTCGAACCTACTATCCCTGGTTAAAAAGATGAAATCGCCACTCTTGGAATAAAAAAAATATATATTTTGGAGCATTTTTTCACTTTATTGATTGGACAAAGGGACGAAATGGAAAGATAGAGAGAGGTGGGACCAGTAAAGACCTGAGCCGGAAGCGAACCCCAGTTGCAACAATTTGCACATGGATGCTAATTAAAGTACACTAATACACAGTGCCAGCCATCTCGAAAAATGTCCCCCCCCTTTTTTTTTTTAACTGTGTAGAATTTTTTTTAATCACGGCCATGCCAAAAAACTGTTTTCATTTAACAAACAAAAAAGTTAGAGGAAAAATATTTTAGAATGACCAAATCAATACACCACTAGTACTACACCACCTCTGGCTTTTATAACAGCTTCAATTCTCTGACATTCAAACCCTTTTAAAGGTCATTTTTATAAGATGTCGTATTAAACACAGAAGACTGACGCGTAACATTTTGCTTAAAGATAAAAATCCACATTTTAAGGCATTATTTTACTGAATTGTCCAGATATTAAAGGAAGCACAAAACTATTTTATTAAGTTCTTTTTTTATTCTTTATTTTCTAATGTTTCTTTACAAAGGATTTCATTCTTAGCTCATTCATCTTCTACACCTGCTTGTACCCTAACTCTGGGTCATCTTAATTTTTTTTAAAGATTTTTCTTAATAGCAACATAGTGGCGATTTTATACTTTTTACCAGGTGTTGTAGAAACCACTGGAGGAAAATGTTTAAACAGGTCCAGTGTACAAAAGAGCTGTCTGTTTGGGATCTATTATATTCTAAATTATAATAAGACAAGCTAAAAGCCATTTGCTCTTTTGGTGTAGCTTTAATCTTTGTGGTTCTACCAAAACGTTACACTTTGTTTACATTTAGATTTGCATTTGATGGACGCCTTTATGCAGAGCTATTTACATTTATTTCATTTACACAACTGAGCAAATAGGGGGCTGGGGGCCTTGGAATTTGATCCCCGATCTTCCAGTTACCAGGCCAACATCTTAACCACTAGACCATTTTGCATGTGTGTGAATTTTTCCTCACTAGCACTGATTCTGGAGGAAATTGCCATTGACTGCCATAATAAAGAAACAGAAGAGCGCCTTCTGCAGGAGGCCCATGACCTGCACCTCTCCTCCCTACAACTGGCCAAAAAAGCCTTCGGAGAGTTTAACGTTCAGACGGCGAAGCATTATGGCAACTTGGGTCGTCTCTACCAGTCCATGCGCAAGTTTAAGGTCAGTAAATTTTTTTTTTCTTTCGGAAGTCTAGATTTCCAAGCTGATAATACTCGACACGATAATCATCTGTGGCTTAGAAATTGCACAGCTTTGTGTATAGTCTAGTGTTACGTAATTGTACTTGGGTACAAAGTCAGTTGAAGGTTTGTAATTTTCCTAAATAAAGTTCCTTTTAAAATATTTTCCTGTTGTTTTTGCAGGAGGCTGAGGAGATGCACATCAAGGCCATCCAGATTAAGGAACAGTTACTGGGACAGGAAGACTACGAGGTGGCCCTCTCAGTGGGACACTTAGCTTCTCTTTACAACTATGACATGAACCAGTACGATGATGCAGAGCGACTCTATCTCCGCTCCATAGCCATCGGTAAACACACCATTACCGAACACGCATATCTGTTCGAAACTCATTGTTGTCTTTGTCCATGTGGCAGGACAGAGGAGCTTTCGCTACAGAAAATCTGTAGAATTTTTTTTTATCCTGCTATGTACTATGGAATAGCTGGGTAGAGGGTAAAAATTGACCATACTGAGAAATTAAAAAGAGCAATTTCAACTATTTTACTTCTGCTATGATACATGCTCCTTTCAGGCTCTGCCATTTAAATCCTTTAGCGCTGAAGTGTATAATGAGATATACTGTGCAACTGTGCACCTTCTAGCTTAGTGGTGACCCAGTGTTAAGCCTGATCATAGGATTTGTTGGGTGAGGAAAAAGTGGGATTTGGTCATGGAATATGACCGTGTAACACTACCAGCTAGTTAGCCACCCAGTCCTGCTTAATGCTATAAAATGCATTCGATTAATAGTTAAAAGCTAATATTGGTAATACAGTATTGAGACTTTTTTGTTGCTGTAATTTGATGAGACGTAATATTGATACGTTGGACTGCTGACTGGAACATCTTTGGTTCAGGCCCCTGAAGCCATAGCTACTAAGTTGTATTTGGGTGAAAAAACCCCAAAACAAGTGTTTGCCAAATGCCAGACGTGTAACTGTAATTCCTGCCTATATTTCTAGGTAAAAAGCTGTTTGGAGAAGGCTACAGTGGTCTGGAGTATGATTACAGAGGCTTGATCAAGCTTTATAACTCTGTGGGGAACTACGAGAAAGTGTTTGAGTACCACAACATCCTGTCCAACTGGAACCGTCTGAGGGACAGGCAGTTCGCAGTGGCAGATGCCCTAGAGGATGTCAACACCAGCCCACAGGCCACAGACGAAGTAGTACAATCCTTCCTGTTGTCAAACAGTCACACGGTGGGGCGATCCTGTATGGGTTAAACCACAGGACCCCGTGGTCTTCATTCCACCCACTTACACTCACCTACAACCCCACACCTCCTCATCTGGGATTTATTCACATCTAATCACACACAGCAGCCTGAAGGACCAGCTCTTTAAGTTGTAAGGTCACCTGTGTAAGTAGGTCCCACATTCCTGATAATTACATAAGCTCTGGTGAAGAGACGTGGCGTTTATACCGATGCAAACTCATTCGGTGGAAAAGCAGCCTTTTGACGACACCAAGTTTATGTTCCTGTAAAGGATTTTTAAACTTCAGAAGACCTGATTATTTATCTGACTTGCATATAAAAATGGAGGGGGGGACACAAACATTAGCCTTTTGGTTTTACAGATTAAAATATATCATTTTATTTTCTCTATTCAGGTGGGTGGGGAGGGGACATACATACATTGTGCACGTTTTCTGCCTGCACTTGCAATGCTAGGACAAAGTGCACACCAAGGCAGGATGGACAGACATAGGCATCACTTCCTTGGGACAAGTGAAGGACACACATTCTTATGTTCTTTATGAAGGTTGTCACTTCTCTCCTTTTTGCAATGCAGAGCCCTGCATTAACCATCACCCGTTCGTTCTGTTTTGAAAATCTGTGTTACATCGTTTTTGTTTTGTTTTTTTTCTTCATGCCACAATTATAGGAATGGACGTTATGGACCAGTAACTTTATTATCGCTGGTCATGCAGCATTTTGTTTAGTTTTTTTCTTCTTCTAATTCCTTTTTGTATTCTTGCATATACAAGTACTGACATAGTTTCATTTAAAAACGGCCAATAATTTATATACCAAGTGTGCTGTGATTTTGGAGGTGTTTCCTAGCAAATGGGTAAGCCAAAATGACTGATTAAAACGGTTCCATTACCAACCGCAGAGTCAACCAGCGTATGCACACAACTAATGCACACAAGTGTGTTAGGTGGCCTGCTCTAATTGGTCATTATTATTATTATTCTGCTGATTATGAGAGATATGCACTGATTTAAGGCCTTGGAAGAGAAGAAAAGCTGATCACTGCAACTGGCCCTGCGGCAGAGATAACCGTTGTGTTTGAAGTGAAGAGATGAGCAGCGTCATGGATCCGGGTTTCACTAATCACTATGTACCGTGCACGTGATGGCTGCGTTCTAATCGAATACTCCTTAATAATTAAGACAGTGTGATTTCCGTTCTTTATCAATGGCCTGACTGTCCACTTTTTCTTTTTCTAATTTCGCAACTAAAAAGCTTTTAAACAAGGTTTACATAAAAGCAGTTGTTACTTGATTGTCTATTAAGAGAGGCAGTATTCTCCAACACCCAACAAATCACATATACAAATATATGATTGTTATATTCTATAGTACTATAGTTTTAAATGATGTGGGGTTTCTGATCAGATTGTGAAGTCTAATGTATGTCTGTGTGAGTGTAAATATTAAAAAAAAAACAATTGGAAAATGCAGCGCATTGCTTTGGTGTACTGTATGTGCTGTACCACTGCAACCTACCAACACTTGGGTCAAGTTTATGTCCTTAGCCTTTAAGGCTGTTCGACTGGTAGTGCTCTGGATTTGACAACCCGTGCGGTTAGTTCAGGCTGCCCTGTTGTGAAATTATTGAATATGGTTGCAAGGCTAGCTCATTTGTGAGTCCTCGTGTTGACTTGAGCAGGTATTAGAAAGTTTTAGGACACGCCAACAGATGGTAGCACAATCCCAGCTTTGCATATAACATTGTGCTGCCATCTGTCGGCATGTCATGAATGTTTTTAAAGCCATTTCGTGCCCTGTTGAAATATGATTTTTATTCATTAATCTTTTATATCCATTTATTCCCTTGTGGTCACATGGGTCTGCTGGCGCCTATCCCAGCGCACATAGGGTCCATCACAGGGCCACTCATAGACGAACAACAACTCACTCCTATGGGCAATTCAGACTCCCCATTTAATCTAATGTACATAATTTTGGACTGTGGAAAGAAACCGGAGTACCCGGAAAAGACCGCGCTAACCATTATGCCACCGTGCTGCCCTAAAATATGATTTTAGGTTTGTAAATAGAATCAAAATGCCTCTGCTTACACAGAGGAAAATATTTGTGATGGAATTATTGCAACACAAAAAAAAAAGCCCTGTGATCTCGATAATCACGCCTTTTCAAATTGAGTGATGGTTTGCAATAAAGAGGAAGTGTTCTATCGATCATTTCGAGGGAGGAGGAAATGTGTGACTGTTTCTAGATGTAATTATGTGTGTGTTTATGGAAACTGTCAAATAAGAAGCCAAAAATGACCCCTGTTTTCAATAATGTGTTTTCCTCATCTGATATGAATCATATGCAAGTTTATAGCCTGTAAGAAAGTGGTAGCTTGTTGTAACTGCTGGGTCCCTAAACAAGGCCCTTAAGCCTCCAACAACTCATCTGAAAAAAATTAGATGTACGCAAGGAATCCCTCATCTTCAGGAATCCCTCAGGATAATAAATGGAACATTTTTATCACTTTTCCCACCTTGCTAAAAAGCAGATTATGCTAGCTGTAACAAATGTTCGGTATTGTAGCTATAAATACCGCTGGTACTAGAGAAGGATTCCCAGCATGCATTGGGGAAAAGACAGCACATTTTACTGCATGTTTGTTAGATCAGATCCTGTACACCACGAGACGGTGGGGAATTTTTTACATCCTGGGAAAATTTTGATTTTATGCTAAATAGTAGCTTGGTAGACAGCCCGACAGTCAAGTGATCGCCAAGGCTCTCAACTAATGCAACAGGAAAACATTTACTCGTCTACAGAAATATCTGACGGGGAAAAGATGTTCCAGGACTTTTTTATTTGCTGCCATGTGAATGTTCAATTCCATTTTAATTTGTCAATGTACAATATATAGTAAAATGTTTTTTTTGTTGCATATCCCATCGTTGAAGGTTGGGGGTCAGAGCACAGGGTTCAGCTATGATACAGTGTCCCTAAAGCAGGGAGGGTTAAGGGTCTTGCTCAAGGACCCAACAGTGGCAGACTTGGCAGTAGTGCAGCTTAAACCCAGGTCTTTCTGGTCTCCCGATCAACAACTCAGCATCTTATCTATTCACCACTGCCCCTGTTGGCTTCAGACCACCTTCACGAGCTTCACCTTCAAAAGCGTTGACCGTGACATGACAGGAAATTGTCAGATTATTGGTACACAATACTAAAAGCTGATTGATACTCAGGTGTGTTTCAGGCCTATCATAAGCTCAGCTTCAAAGGGCTTCTCGTCATATTTTCACATCATATTTTCATTTTCATGTATGCATTATAACTTTGATGCTGAATCATATCTCGGGTTCGAATCCCGGGCACGGCGTCTTTCTGTGCGTAGTTTGCATATTCTTCTCGTGCTTACGTGGGTTTCCTCCGGGTACTCCGGTTTCCTCCCACAGTCCAAAAAC
>JAOTQW010000039.1:5759273-5770791 GCA_026260075.1 Sisor rabdophorus | reverse complement strand
TCGAACCCAGGACCTTCTTGTTGTGAGGCGACGGTGCTAACCACTGCGCCACCGGCGCCGCCCATAAATAGGTTATTTCCTCTTATTATTATAGCAGAAACAATTTGTCATCCGGTGTCAGCTTCATTCTTTACCTTACCCTCTTAATTAATACAAAATATCATCTTAACATGTTTCGGAGGAAATAAAAATTGTCAATTTTAAATTTGCAACTAATAATACAGATTCCTTTGCCAAATGAAAAAAGATATCCGACATCATTTATTTTGTTTTTTAAAATAGCAACCCTGTTTAAAAGTTATTTGTTTTAGAGGCTCGTATGTAAAGTGTTTGACATACAAATACCCCCCCCAATTATCTCTGTAAATAACCCCCCCAAAATTATGATTATATCATATACAGGCAATAAAAAGCCCAAATTAGTGTCAGTGCTGTAGTCTTGTCAAAATGTAGGGCACTAAGGCACTCTGGTAAGTGTGATTTTTAAACTCACGGACCTGTCCTGATCTCATTCCCTGGGCATTTCTTTAGTAACTGTTGTTTTTGATTGTTCTAGGCAAAAATGGCCAACAACAAATCTTCAAAAAATCTTGATATTGTATATACATAAGTATATTTTATTATAGGGGTGTGTATTGGCACAGGTCTCCCAAAACGATACGCATCACGATGCATGTATCACGGTGCAATGTGTTAAAGTTAGTCAGTGGTGATGGTGTTAATCTGCAACACCAGTTCTTACTTGCCCACTGTGAACACCACCCCCAACCCCAAGTACTAGTTTTTAAATGTCATATTTATTTCCAGTAAGTTAAACATTTAATGCATATCAGTGTGATCAATGAAATTGACTTTGTTGATCTCTGATGTGATCAGTCTTATCACATTACATATAAGCAGCAGAAGGCCAATTTCATTTCTCACATGAGATATTTATCATGTTAATAAACGTTTATGTGTATTATTGTTGTCTGGCTAAGGCGATTGATGCGAATTGCCGCTTTTTCAAAATTGATAGTTAGTTACAGCAAGCAAAGGGAAAGTCCAGCAGACAATAAGACCTCCCATGCATCACCACAGTGATTCCGTTATTACTGCTGTTGTCACATGTCAATCAAACTGTTGAAACGTTTTCTCACTGTTGCAACCCTAATCACAAAATCAGCAACAATCATACAAAAACATCTAAAACTTACATCAAATAAACACGTGGAGGCATGCTTACTTTTTCCCATCATACTTTTAAAAATAAAAGCATGACCATTAAAATGATTTCACATGAAATGAGGATTTAAATTAGATATTTATGTGAACGTAAAATATCTTAAAATTAAATTTAAATACCAAGTTAAAATATTAGTACACAATCATTTAAAAAATTGCTGTTGAAATTAGTTCTAATATACTGCTAATATACTCTTTGTTGTATATCAAAAAGTTTTGAGACACGCCAACAGATGGCAGCACAATGCTCAGCTGTGCATCCTATGGCTGTGTGTGCAGCCTGCAGCCTTGTTCTGCCATCTGATTGTGTATCACAAAACTTGAAACTCCCTTTTAAATGAGTTGTGATCCGTTTTGTACCCAGCATGCTGACTTCCGCATGCACTGACTGATTCCATCTTGTTTTTGTCTGCCAGGCTGAAAAGGTAAATTATGAGAAGTTTAAGAACTGGCTTCTACAAAACAAAGAGGCGTTCACTTTCTCCCGATGGCTGCTCTCTGGCGGAGTGTGTGTCACCCTGACTGACGACAGCGACACACCCACCTTCTACCAGACACTGGCCGGCGTCACACACTGTAAGTGGCACAGCCCAGTACTGTCAGTACAGAGATCAGGATACATATATTACCAAACAGCTTAACGCTCCTTCTTAACATACACTTCATGAGGGACTTCCTCAGTGTATATAGGCTTTGAGACAGACAAACCAAAGTAGTTGAGTAGATGAGGCTGATGATGTATATGTCCTGTCGGTGGGTGAGTGGGGACTCAAAATTTCTGTCTGCTCTGGAAATATATTTAGAAATATACTTAGAATATAAGTAGAAATATATTTGGGTATATTTCTAACTTGAGGTCAGAAGCCACTTCAGAAAGTCTTAGCTTTTTTGTCCTTACAGTGTGCATGAAGTGGTAATGTTGTTCATTATAAATCTTGCAAATTAAAAAGAATAAAACTTTATTTTATGACTCTACAGGTTAGTGGTATTGATAAACAATAGAAACTAAAATATCTTAGATTAGAGCTGCGCAATATATCGACATGCCATTGTATTTATCTGTAATAGTCACATTACAGAATGTCGGGGTTCGATTCCACCACCAAGCGGCCACTATTGGACCCCTGAGCAAACCCCTAAATCACCAAGAGCTCAGTTTTATTAAAGAAACATGTAAGTCACATCTGTGAAAATGCTGTAAATTTAGATGTAATTTGTAAGTTAATAGTTAACAAAAAGTGTGTGCACAGTTTTAAGGTTTGTTCCTGTGTAAGCAAGAAAAAATTAAATACAAGAAACAAAAACATTTGTAGCTTTAACCAGAAATAATTGTAATTAATTTATACAGTAGAAGTTCTACAGTGTGAGTTCTACAGTACATTTAATTATGTCATTTTTTCTATTTGGCAGCATTGTTGCTTAGCAAATTGCCTATAGGAGTGTGTGGGTAGCCCTGTGATTAAAGGCTACCTGTCCAGGGTGTACCCCTTCTGTTTTTTGCTATTCAGGGAGATTGGACAGGCTTCAGCACACCTCTTGACCCCAGATTAACATATAAGCAGGTATAGAAGATAAAATTAATAAATTTTTGTATCCGAATTCCTAAAAAAAAACAAAAAAGGAGGTTATTTAATTTACATCTTTGTTCTATTTTATCTACGATTTAGTATTTCATATATTTATATATATTTTTTGATATATTATATTAGTGGAGGTACTTTAAAATCTTAGGATCGGTGGTATTGGAAATTATTTCGTTAGCTTGTAGTGGGAATTAGCTGATTTTTTTTGCTAATACTGTTGCTGGTTTAAATAACCATATAAGAGTACTGTAAACTATCTGTTCAAGCTTAACACCATTTTGTTTCAGTAGACAAAAAACAAAAATTATCTGCTATTATTTACTGTTTACATTAGCTTTTTTTTGTTTTAGCCTTGTTTGATAGACAGCATTAGTGCTCCAGGTGGTTTCCCAAAAACACCTTTGATAAATCATCAGCCAGGAATTATTAAACCACAAGACATATCAAGCATCAGTGAGTCTCTCTTCTGCTAGAAAAGAGGTGTTTGGGTGATGATAGTAAGTGACAGGCTCCACTTTTCACTTGCTGAACACACACCCTGTCCTGTTGAGAGAAGGAAAGATATTACTACACAACACTGCAGCTGTCACTACCACCCAGCTATTACCCACTGCCTGACACTCAGGGGGAAATGACTGCATTCACTCTCCCTTTTTCCTCCCTCCTTCACACTGCTTCCCTTCATGATCAGCCTGCCAACCCAGATAGCACCAGATTTTAACCCCAAGGGGTTTTTATGATCCTGTTGGTGGGATATTTGCATGCTGCACATGCAGTCAGCCAGAACTTTTTTTTTTGCACTAAAAATGTTAATGCCACTAGAGGTGAGAGATTTGTCACAAGACCTTTTCGAATTTGTCACAACCTGCCCGCAAAGCATTAGCAATGCATAAAAAAAATGAAAATCTTTACTTATCTTCACATGCTGTGCATCGTGTTACGGGTGTCATTTCAGAAACAAACTTAAGCTGTACACTTTAGTTCAATAAAAAAAACTGTAAAAAATGATAACACATTAAGTGTTAACACTGATTTCAAGCAGCTGATTTGTTGATGGAATATTTTGCAAAGACGTCGTTTATTTTATTTATTTTCGCATTTTTTTAGAGTGGCCATTTACATTAACAGTATTTGGCAGGAGCCTGAAAGACTCTGTAATTGATTAGATTAATACTGGTTCGCTAGATCACAATCTAAGCGCAACATCAGCACTACACTAGGACTGTACAATATTGAAGTAAAATGCGATAGCATGCTAAATAATGTAATATTTTGTAACATATGTTTCTTTTAAATACATTTACCTGCATTTGATTTTCCTGCAGAGCATAGCTGATACAAATTGTGTTGGGTTTTGAGGTGATTGTGAATATTTTGTGTTTCACCTTTTTGTTGCCACTTGAGAATTACATTTTTTAAAGAGAACTTCAGTCTGCATGTGGTCATCACATTAAAAACCAAAATGCCAAAGCGCCATATTTTGGAGGTGCTTCTTCGTGTTGGCAATAAATAGTTGTAGCAGCTGTGAGGGCCTCAGGCTAGATTAGCTTACTATTAAGGCTTTACTGCTTGTTGATCAAACATCCTTGTGCCAGATATTTTTCTATCTGCATCGACTTAACAAATACATATGTTGCAATACAGCATCGAAAAATTATTTACGATATTTCAATTAGTTATAGTTAAGTGTGAGAAAAAGGCACGTCTTCAAATGTCTCTTGAAGATAGCCAGTGTCAGTACAGAGAGAAGTCTCGAGACATGCCTACCCTGTGAGGGATAGAGACTCCAGTCAAGTGGTACTTGTGGATTTGAGGGAGCGTGATTCTATTTATAATAATGCAATTTGGCACACATTTACTAGGGAATTTGTGAATTCTTGGGATGCAATTTAGGAAAAGATGATTACATGGTAAAATTCATACCCTGTCTATAACAAAAGTTATCAGTATGGTTATTTAAACCCAGCTGATCCCAAGGATTTTCAGGATTGGAATTTTGTAGAAAGACAGGAAATACAAATAAACATGCGACATGTATCACAAGAAAAAAATCATTGTACTGTGGTCAAAGACATATTAGTCACTTTGCCCCTCCAAAAAACATACATATTTGAAGGTTAAGTGTAGATTTGCTTATAATTGCAGTTGATCCATTTAGTTTATTTAACATAAGCTCAGCACGATATTTCACTATAAGTCTGCAGTAAAAAATGACATCTGACAAGTCCTCTAAGATTGCAAAATAATTTATTTTAATATCAATATATGTTTTCCTGCCCATTTTTACACATTTAAAACATGTAATATTTTCAATGTTAATTATTTGCATAAGTATTCATTTATTCATTCAATTCCTAACCTGCTCATTTCTGAGCTTGGCATCACGGGGTTCTGCTGTAGCCTATCCCAGCGCACATAGGGCGAGGTACACCCTGGACAGGTCGCTAGTCCATCGCAGGGCCACACATAGACAAACAACCGCACACACCCACAATCACTCCTATGGGCAATTTAGAATCACCAATCAACCTGATTTACATGTTCTTGGACTGTGGGAGAAAACTAGAGTACCCGTAGGAAACTAATGCAAGCGCGGAACGAACATGCAAACTCTGCGCAGAAAGATCCGGAAATCAAACCCACAAGCTTTTTGCTGTGAGGCAAACATGCTAAACACTACACTACCGCGCCGCCCAATAAGTATCCATTTACCTGTAATCTAGGCTGTTGATTATCCCGTCACTGATCTGTTACCAAATGCAGCAAAAAGGCAACGTTAATCAGTTTAAGGTGACCAACACCTTAAATTAGTAGTATAGTAATCAGGTGTGCGGATTTAAAATAGTCCAGATTGATTGTGTAGAAAGATAATCGTTTTTTGGTGCTTGGCAATTCCACAGGCTGGTTCGATCAATAAGCTGCACTTTAGGACTTGATTGGATTTGTGGCTGAAGTGCTGCCTGAATGTTCAATGCTTCAATGCAAAGTCATCACTTGAGGAGGGAAAAATGCACAGTTGTCATAATCAAGTCAAGAAGTGGTAATTGTGGTTTTGGAAAAAAAAGAAATAAAAAATATAAGACAGAGCTAAGGACAAGAGAATTAATAGTTTTATACGCACAAATTTTCAGGTGCAAACAGTGCAAGACAGGCTGATCGTGCAAATGACAATACAAAGAAACACCCCAGACAAATGCCTAAAATACTGCTGACCAAAGTATGAGTTATGTTTGAAATTCGTCAAATATCAGTTAAATATTCTTCTAGTCAAACTTTTAGTCAAATATTGTGTGAATTAAAGTAATAGCAACATTTCAATTGATTTGAAAAACGATATAAATGTTGTAATGCAAGATCAAAATGTTAACCTCTTTTTATTTGTTGCAATAAACATAGATTTCTATTGAGGGATGGTGTGTGTGTGTTCTCCTCATGCTTGCATGGATTTACTCTGGGTACCCCGGGGTCCTCCCACAGTCCAAAAACATGTATATTAAGTTAATGAAAGAGGAAGTATTTGTGCTAGTATAGTGTTAGGGAAAAATAAAAATTGATGGAAGTTCTGGTTGTTGAGGAGATTGATGACTTGAAGGGAGAAACACATTCTGGTTGTGATGGCTTGAATGCCATAGTACCTTTTTCTAGATGGCAGGAAGGTGAAAGGTAAATGTAAGAGGGTCATCCACAATGCTTGTGGGTGTTAAGATAAAAAGAAATGTGGTCTATAAATAAACAAAAACCTAGGCTTATCTAAACAGGTATATACGTTTATAGGTATAGAGTATAGAGTTTGGTTTGTTAATCAGGAACAAAGCTGGAAAGATCCAAAACCAATCAGGAAGCAAATCTGAAAGACACAGTAATCTTCTGTCTACTTTTATCCTCTTAACAGAGCAAGGTTTTGTGAGTGTGTTTAGCATAAAGTTCTAGGAGCCACAATTTTAGCCGTGTGCGTTACCAAACACCTTCTGGAGTGCCTCAAAAAATCCAAGAAATCCAAAAGAAAAAAAAACCCAGGTCAAAGGTTTGGTCAGTGATGGCTGAATGTTTTTTTATTTCTCCACCCACTGTGACGTCCTGTGTGGAGTTTATTATGGACTATATCTAAGCCTTGTCATGTGTGTTAGAACATGTTATTGTTCTTCTGCTGCCACTCTAAGAAAGTTGGACCTGTAGGTGGGTACTGCTGTCGGCTTTTTGTTGCTTTAGGATATCAGCATTACTTAAAAAGGTTACACCTGTAACTACGTGCTTCAGGGTAGTTTTAAATGTAACTAATAAGATATATAATCATTTTTATATATCTTAAAGGGGAAAATAATAACACAAAATAATAATAACAGAAATAAAAACATCATAATAGATACTATTATAGCTGCTATGATTGCGTCTTAATGTTTTATTACAATATTCTCAACATAAGCAAAATAAACAAAAGTGTTGTTTTGAACTGGCTTTTTTGTTGATGGGTTCTGTTTCAGATGTGCTGTTCAGAATCAAACCTGTTATTTGGTGCTCAGTGTTATTGAAAAACAAATCAAGGTCTGGACATAGCGGAACTGATTGTGCGTCTCTGTTGTTCGATTCATGACACGGAAGGACAGCCTTCGATGGCCATTACTAGATAGATAATGTTACTTGTGTGCCTGATAGAAAAGACATGAACTGTGGCTCTGTTATAGACTGTAAATTGCGGCTGTGTCTATGGTCTCACAATAGGAAACATATCATGATACATGGGTCACATACGTCATGATATTTCAATACAATACATAACCTAATGTATTGCATACTTCAAATAAAAAAAAAAAACAATAGTTGAAAGCACAACCGGTACACCAGGAGGAGGCATAAGGAGGCATCCTTATTTTTTTCATCATGCTTTGCTGTTTGCGTCAGCTCCAACTACAGATCATATTAGATCATTATGATATAATTGTGTACATCATTCGATGTGAAACATAAAAAGGCTATGTAGCGATATTAATGGCTAGAATATTATTGTTAAATAGTTTTGGAAACCAATTGTTCTTTTCCAAGGCGGCGCGGTGGCTAAGTGGTTAGCACGAATCCCGGGCACGGGGTCTTTCTGTGCTGAGTTTGCATGTTCTCTCCGCACTTGCATGGGTTTTCTCCGGTTTCCTCCCTCAGCCCAAAAATTGCATTAGGTTGATTGGTGAATCTAAATTGCCCATAGGAATGTGTGTGAGTGTGTGGTTGTGTGTGTGGCCCTACGATAGACTGGTAAGTTACAGGTTGTACAGGTTGTGCCCTTCCCCCTATATGCACTGGGATAGGCTCCAGCAGACCCCGTGACCCTAGGTATGGGAGTAAGCGGGTATAGAAGATGAATGAATGAATAAATGAATGCTTGTTTCCATTAAATTCAGGGTTTTTTTGCTTTCAATCACCTATTTAATCACAATACTAATTTGCTATTTGTATTTTATCAATGACTCTGTGCTAAAATGTGGGATACTGGTAACCGAGTTACTTGCCATTAAGTTGGCTGCTGTTGGTTGCTGTAAGTTTTCATAGCTTTTTTGAATTATTAATTATTATTAATCAAGTCCTGATTTCTCAACTGTTTCTTTAACTATGCTGTGAACTGTGTGGTAATTTTTTTTGGTGAAACACGGAATGCATGTTGTCCACTTGTTTGGCTTTAACTTGGTGCATTTCGGTGTGTGTCTGCGCACGGGTCTATTAGGCAAAGAGGTTTTCTCTACAGCCTTGGCTAATTATCCGTTCCTCGGTTTTCCTATCTGTTGTGGTTGAAGCGTTAATTAAAAGCTTGCGCTCCGGAAATTAAAACCGGATAGAGATTGAATGCGACATGGTGTTGGAGAGTGAAAGTTATTCAAATGGAAATATGTTGCTTTGTCTGCCTTATGTCTTGCTCTGAACTGGTTATATTGAAAGCACAATCCTATTAGCCTAGGACTAAGATTCATTTGCGGAAAGGCAAGTCATTTAGGGTCACTTATCCTGCCTCATTGCTTTGTATAGAACCCTACAAATAGGATTCTGTTATTTTGCTTATAATTTCAATCGTTTTTTTTTTTTATCAGATTTTTCTAAATCTTCCTTTTAATTTCTTTCTTACTGTACTGTCTGTTATTTAAGCCCTGTCACATGACCAACCATCTGTCCTATTACAAATTGCTCTAAAAATCATAAAAAAACCTGTGGTATGTTAGTTTCTTTAAGTTCAGTCTTGACGATGCTTATCTAATAGCATATGATGGAGTTATTATTTTTTTTATTAGTTTTGTTAAAACAAAAAAAAGAAAGAAAAAAGTTATGATCAGTGGGATCTATACATTTCAGTTTTGTTAATACTTTGATCATCTCTTTGCAGTATAATCTTTTTAGATGTCTCCCCACCATTGAGGGACCCGTTCTTGACCCCAAGTTATTCCCTTTATAGACTAATGCATTTCTAATTCTATCTGATATGTTTAATATAAATTTTTCAGACTTGACCAACACTAAAACATACTTTATATAAAAAACACAACAGTTGGTTTCCTATGAGGGGGTGTTGTGAAAAAACATGGGTTAAAAGTTTTAAAAGTCTGAAATCATATCTATTAAAACGTGTCTGAAAACGGTTTATTAAATAACAAGGTTATAAATCACATTCGGATAGAATCTGGTTTATTTTGGACTCGACATAATACAATTTGGTCAGTTCTCCATTCTATGAATAGCACAGTTTGAGTGATTTTACATCATTTACAGCATTTGGCAGATGCTCTTATCCAGAGCGACTTGCGAATGATCAATTGGGAGTTTAGGGCCTTGCTTAGGGGCCAAAAGTGGTGGCTTTGTGGTGCAGGAATTTTGTAATTTGATATTCCCATTAATTTGGTACCAGTTCCTACAGTAGGTAGGGTGTTAAAGGAAGGATTTTTATTTTTTTGATATCAATCATTTAATTAGTCTTTGAAATGTTCTCTTTTTGTTTGAATGTAAAATCGTACGTAGGAAGATAATCTACTTTGGAATGTTTGATAATCCTATAAAAAAAAGATTTAAACATAGGCTCCCGTGCCGGGTCTTTATCTTTTGCAGTAGAAGAATCGGACATTATTGATTTGGAAAAGCGCTACTGGCTTCTGAAAGCTCAATCCAGGACCGGACGCTTCGATTTAGAAACCTTTGTTCCTCTGGTGTCGCCCCCGATTCATGCATCACTAAGTGAAGGTAATGTAATATTTATGAATGCTGGCTTGGACTGAATTGGGTTGTTGCACAAACACTGTGTAATTTAGTATACAACCTAATATGTGTCACCCTGTGACTGTTCATTGCAGCGGTCTTTTTAAGGAAATTCATGCTTTGGTAAAAAATGATGGCTTCACTAGATTTACAGAGGCTTTTCTTGTGCGTATAATCTGATATATACTAACTCACCTGCTGCCACTTGCTTACATTTTGCAGGTTTGTTTCATGCTTTTGATGAAAACCGGGACAATCACATTGACTTTAAAGAAATTTCGTGTGGACTCTCGGCATGCTGTCGAGGACCTGTAGCTGAGAGGCAGAAATGTAAGCTGCACCATTTTGATTTCAAGCATTTACCAAAAAGTGATTTATTTTTATCTGTATTGGATGTTTTAGTTGTGCAACCGGGCACGTTTAATGATTAAATTAATTTAAATACAATTGTATCTAGTTTGTTTTAAAGTGTTTGATGAAGATCGAGATGGAGCACTGTCACGAGATGAGCTGCACAAGATGGTGGTAGCCTTACTGGAAGTATGGAAGGACAACCGCACCGATACTCTTCCAGTAAGCTTTAGGACTTATTAATAAATCTTTTGCTGCCTGACATAATCTGGTATACAAGTATAATAAAATTGCACTTGTAGAGGTTTAGTTTAACCTACAACTACCATCTTTTGATCTGTTCCCCCAGTTTATTTATTCATTTCTAGTTGTCTTTGTTAAGTATTTTACAGAACGGCACACTCTCAGTGCTGTGCACATATCTGCTTTTTGGACTCAATGTGTTTTGTCAGATTCATTTTATTACTTTCTTTTTTTTTTCCAGGAACTGGAATCCAGTGTTTCGGATATTGTTGAAGAAATTCTAATAATTAATGACACTACAAAAGTATGTTTGCCTATTTTGCAATTTGCTGAATTGTGAATTATTAAAACATATAATCTAGGCTCATTCCTGACTGTGGCTGTGTCTCCTACCAAACAGCAGGGACACTTAACTCTAGAGGACTATCAGATATGGAGTGTGAGGAGCGCCCTGGCAAGCGAGTTTCTCAACCTGCTTTTTCAGGTAGCAACAATTTCTTTGTACTAATATACTTTGACTGTAATAACAGTGCTACTTTTTCAGTTACAGTTAATCAAATAAATTAGCTGGAGGCTTTAGCTGGAGGCATTGTGCAAATTAAAAACAGGCAAAGCGACAGCAAATTAATTATTTCAGCATATTTTAACTTTTAAAGAAGCTATGCAGTTGTAACTCTCAATCGTTTATTTTCTATACCCGCTTATTCCCTAACATGGTCTGTTAGAGCCTATCCCAGCACACATACGGCGCAAGGCAGGGGTACACTCTGGACAGGTCACCAGTCCATCACACGGCCACACATAAACGAACACGCCTATGGTCAATCTAGAATCACAAATCTACATTTACATTTACAGCATTTAGCAGACGCTCTTATCCAGAGCGACGTACA
>JAOTQW010000039.1:5733543-5749582 GCA_026260075.1 Sisor rabdophorus | reverse complement strand
CAGGACCTTCTTGTTGTAAGGCGACCGTGCTAACCACTGCGCCACCGTGCCGCCCTTATGTATAAATATATATATAATTCTCATACAAGTACACTTCTGTGTATTTTAATTATTTTTAAATATAAAAATAACTTTTAAATATAAATAAAATGAAGGTTTGGGGTTCGATTCCAAGGCATGGAGTATTTCTGTGCTGGATTTGCATGTTCACCCTGCGCTTTCGTGGGTTTTTTCCGGGTACTCTGTGGTACTATCTGTGCCAACAGACCCACCGTGACCCCAAGTTAGAAAATAAGCAGGTTTAGAAGATGAATGAATAAATAATTTTTATAAGCAATAATTTGTACTTAATTTATTTAATTCTTAAGTGTTATTGACATATGTTTTGGTAAATGTTTTTGCGGGGACTTTTTCTAGGACTTTCCTCAAGACAATCAGAAAGTGCGTCTGTCTGTAAATGGCTTCCTGTGTGCGTTCGAGATTCCTGTGCCTGGTTCTCCCACCTCTGTGACTTCTCCAGCATCAGTTGGTAAAAAAGACAATACAGTTTATCTAAAGCATCATTTAATTTTTAATCCACAAATTTTTATTTTTGTCTCATTCTTTTTTTATCGTTTTTTAAATTTTGTTTTCCCAGGTAATAAACTTCCCAATGGAATCAATTGGAGTAGGCATTCTGAGAAACCAGGCTCCATACCAAATGGCACGGCTGGCATATCCGTTCGAAGCAGTCCTAGCAGGAGCCTGGCTAACGGAATACCAAGCTCTCCCTCCGAAAAGTGTCTTTCTGAGGACATCCCCAATGGACATGCCACCCCAGTTCAGGACAGCCCTTTCACTGGTTACATTATTGCTATGCACAGAAAGATGGTAAATGGTGCACAACTGGTCATTTATACGATCAAAATAAAGTCTGACTCTATGCCATATTAATGATGCTGTCATACTGTCTCATTTAGATGCGGACAGAGTTATACTTCCTTTCATCTCAGAAAAACCGTCCCAGTTTATTTGGCATGCCTCTCATTGTGCCCTGCACTGTGCACACCAGTAAGAAGGATCTGTATGATTCTGTATGGATTCAGGTGTCCCGTCTAGCCAGCCCTCTGCCTCCTCAAGAAGCCAGCAACCATGCACAAGACTGGTCAGTGCACGGATAATTAAATATTGCCAACTGTGTAAACGGTCAATTCTTAACATGCAGGATCGGGAAATTGGTCTTAACACACTAGGGGTGCAATAAAGAATTATTTTGATATCTGGTTAATCAATGGTTATTAGAATTTTTAAATAGCAATTTTATTTCTCATACAGTTATGCCTTGTATAACTGATTCACTGATTAATAAGACTTTAGTGAAATATTCAGCGTTTTTAGCATTGACGACCAAACTATTTAAAATTCTCAAGAAGGCGGAACTCATTGTCCTATAAGAAAATGGTGCCTCTTACAGATTCTTGTAATAAATATGCTGCATCAGATATGCTGCCCTAAACGCAATCTTTTGTGAAGCAAATTTTGGCTTGTGATATCCATGTTTTTTCTGCTTGACCACTCAATTGCAGTCTTGCACTACAGCACCAGACGTCTTGGTAAAACTGTACATTATTTTCCCATAAATCCTTTCTTCCTTTTCTGCTTTGGAAACTTTACTATTTGACAGTTTATATAGCTTAACAATCTTAACATTTATTCCTTGTAAAATGCAAGTCAGGAGCAATCAAACATCCAAATATTTAAAACACATACACGTGTTTCTTGCTCTAATGGTTTGGATCCTGTTGTGTCACAGTGATGACAGTCTGGGATACCAGTACCCTTTTACTTTGAGGGCAGTGCAAAAGGATGGCAATTCTTGTGCATGGTGCCCATGGTACAGGTGAGCCATTTATCTTTTTTATAGCTGTTATTTACAGAGATAGATCCAGTGATTAGAGAGGTCATGTGTTCTCCAGGTTTTGTAGAGGTTGTACAGTGGAGTGTAATGAGGAACGAGCATCCTTAGGAAACGCTTACATTGCAGTAGACTGGGACCCCACAGCCCTGCATCTACGCTATCAAACGTCCCAGGAGAGAGTAAGTGTCATTAATTCATACTGTATCTGATACCATAAGCTATGCTGCTTATATAATGTAGATTGTGTGTCAGGCCATAAAATCTGACTACAAGCACATAACATGATAACAGAACAACATATAAAGCATTGGATGCAATATAATTCAATGCAATGTAATTGAAATTCTGACACTAACTAAGACAAAATAATTGGATCTTTATCTATTTCACATATCTAATCACTTCACAATAATGTATTCTAGTCACTGTTAACAATGGGCATGTTTTCACATACATTTGGATATGAGGTATAGCATGTATTCTAACCTGACTTGGCTACACATACTATCCTGCCGTGCTGCCAGACACAACATGCTCTTTTATTTTATCCATAAATAAAACCGTCACTATTCTTCTTAAATGAAACTCTGTGAACTAACTTTTATTTGTTACTGTTGAATCTGTTTACAGTGCTAAATTACATGATTGGTTTGAATGCATTTTGTGCAGATAGTGGAGGAGCATGCTAGTATAGCTCTAAGTCGACTTGCCCAGGCCGAGCCCATCAGTCTGGACAGTTGTTTGAAAGCCTTCACCAGTGAAGAGGAGCTGGGTGAGGATGAGCTCTACTATTGCTCCAAGTGCAAAACCCATCGTCTGGCCACTAAAAAGTTAGACCTGTGGAGGCTGCCTCCCATCCTGGTATTTAAAAAAAAAAGCCATCCTCAAGTTCTTTTTGCTCTTTAGCTTACATGGTTATTAAGGGTGCTCGTTGTGTTCATTATTTTTTTTCCAGATTATTCATCTGAAACGTTTTCAGTTTGTAAATGGTCGTTGGATCAAGTCCCAGAAGATTGTGAAGTTCCCACGTGAAGACTTTAACCCCAGTGCATTTTTGGCACCTCGGGAAGCTCAGAGTACATGGAGCCTGCAGAGCCAGAGCGAGTGTCTGGTAGAGGAGCTCCAGAGAATGAACAATGGTTATTCCTCAGGGTCTTCCATTTCCGCCACTCCTGGAGCCTGCTCTCCCGTATCTGGCAGAGGTTTGTGTATACAATTCCCCCAACCCCCCTTAAAATATTTTTTAATGAATATTGTGTCAAACATTGATTCATTCAACTTCTATACCCGCTTATTCCCGAACTCGGGGTCACGGGGGTCTGCTGGAGCCTATCCCAGAGCCCATTAAGCGAGAGGCAGGGCCACCCAGAACAGGACGACAATCCATTGCAGGGCCACGGACACACAACTACTCCAATTTAAATACCAATTACCAAAAATCTTTTTATTTTGGACAGAGCCAAAACATGTGAGATAATGTATCTGGCTATTCAAACCTATCACACACAAATTGTGCTAGAGGTTCCAGGTTATGCAAATTACTTCGAATTTTGAAACTCTGTCCCAATTAATAGATTATCAAACTTTGTTTGAAGAAAAAATGTCATGTTATAATGTCATATGCTTCTGTTCCATCTAGGCAGTTCAGTTAGGAGGATAGGCAGCCCACTGAGCAGAAGCAGCAGCCCCAATAACAGCCCTAAGGGCACAGGCCGAAAACAGGGACGTCTGCGACTGCCTCAGCTTGGCAGTAGGCACCGTCTCTACAACAGCAAAGAAAATCTGGACAGCAGCAGCGGTTGCTGTAAGGAGAATGGATCAGAGCCAGAGCCCAGCATGGTAACAGAGGCGGAGCCTCAAGTAGCAGGAGCTACTCCAGAGCCCAAAACACAGGAATCTTCTTGGACATTGGTTCCTTCTAGTACTGACTGTGATGTCATTACGAACATACTAAACCAGGACAACAGCCAAATCAATGGGCACTCAGACACCAACACAGAGCTGGAAAGCAAATCTCACCAAAGAGATGAAGTCTGTCTTGAGCCAATGTACAATTTATATGCAATCTCGGTAGGCTTTTCCTGTTTACTCAAACCTTTCAAAACCATTTTTATGAGATTATTAATAAGTGTGAGGGCCGGTGTTGAATTTGATTGAAAAGAGGAATGTCAATATTTATTGTTCCTTACAGCAAACCTGTTTGAAAAATGTTTAACTTCAATACATGTTTTATCAGACTATTCTGGAGATTGTTGATCACTCACACTTTTGTTTTTCGTTTTTAGTGCCATTCAGGAATCATGGGAGGAGGGCACTATGTCACCTATGCTAAAAACCCGAATGATAAATGGTACTGCTACAACGACAGCAGCTGCAAGGTAACATGGCTTTTCTGTACTTGTGACTTTGTATATTAGATGGATATCCTTTCACTTGTGATTGATAATTCTTTTCCTTTTCTTTGAAAAATTTAAGACAGAGTCTAAATGGAGAGGTTTGTATGTGATGAGTATAAAAGAACAGTTTAATATGAGAATATACTGATTGCTAGAACCAAAGGAGTAAATAATGACTCTTATGCTAAAGAGTACATTTTGGCTTCATTGTCTTCTTAAGGATATTTTTGACTAATCCACCTTATCTATACAACTAACCATTAGCAACATAACTGTTTAATGACAGAAAGCCTTGTCATAATACCAGTACATATAAGGATATCTGTCTATATACCTGTCAACATTTGTAATTTAAAAATATAGGATATCTATCCGTCAAAACAGAAACAAGTCTGGAGGTGCCCTTATTTTTCTTATGCTCCAGTAGTGGAGAGGGAAGTTGTTTGACACAGCCTGGGGGTTTTAATTAAATATTAAATTAAATACAAACATAAATCAGGTTTAAACGTAATTTAAATATTTAATCATTACTATAGGTTAGAAAAGGGGTCGGCAACCCCAGGGCTTCTGATCTATATACATATGTGAGCTGGTCTTTTCCAATAGGCACTTTATAAAGAAACAAGCACTGCTCAAAAGATGTTGAGAATGAACAGAATAGAGACCCGACAGGGATTTTTTTATGCATCTACTGGACAACTCTAATCCTTCTCTAGCAGATCTGTTGTCATCATGTTATACTGCCACCTAGCTGTTACGTGCAGAATCTGAAATTTTACAGAACACAAGATCTTATGCCTTACAGAGGGCAATGTAAAAATCAGATTAGCTATTTAAAATAAATATTTAACTGTTTTCTTTTATGTGATGTAAAGTAAATATTTTACATTGTTCAGAGAAATAGTCTTTACTTTATTTAGTTGGCAACTGAAGGTAGTTGAACGTGCATTAAACAGATCAAATCAGGAGATGAAACAGATGAAAACAGAAGCTGACTGAGGTTGGTCTGCCTCAAGACTTGCCTCAAGACAATCTCTGCCTTGGCGGAATGAACTTCCCATCATGGTCAAAACAGAGACCAGAGACCAAAGTCACTGGCTGTCTTAAAGAGACGCTTGAAGACGCAGCTCTTTCTTAAAACCCTAGCACTTGAAGTGTAAATAATAAAAATAAATAAATAAAGGAAAGTAAATCCATGCTACTTGTTACACCTTGTTTTTCGATTGATTGTACCAGTAATAAGCTGTGACTGGAAGCACTTTTGCACTTAAACTGATGTGACCAGAGCGCCTGCCAAATGCTGTGTATGTTAATGTTAATTTTGGTTTGCTGTAGGTGGTTGAATTAAGTTGGGCTTTATATAAAATACCAGGATTACTCAGATATGCATAGATAATTACATGGCATACTTCAACTCATCATTTGTTCAGGGTTCAAAATGTCTTTTGTTGCACAAAAACATAATGTTTGCTGTAGTAGTTTGTTAATTTTATAAATACAAAACCCAATAGTTTTTTAAAACTTCATTTTAAATGTCAAAAAGTGTCTGAGGCTCCTAATAGAGTTTTTTTTTGGTAGGAAACTGGCTCAAATAGTATCGATATACTATCGTGAAAAAAAAATATTGTGATAGTTAGCTGTATTAATGTTTTTCCACAGTCCTAGTAAATCTTATTTTCACTTCCGCGCAGGGATATTTAGAAGCTTCTAATACAAGTTCTGTAATCTGAAATAGTATACTACATCTGTGCCCAGGATTTTGATAATCATCAATTGACAAAATGAATTTTTGGAATAGGGGCCGCACGATGGCATAGTGGTCATCAGGGTTGTCTCAACCCTGGGTTCGATTCCCAGGCAAGGGGTCTTTGCATGTTCTCCCCGCGCTTGCGTAGGTTTACTCTGTGTATTGCGGTTTCCTTCCATCCGTAACATGTACATTAGGTTAATTCGAAATTCTAAAATCTGATTCGAAATCTGATTCTTATCCCTGGTCTTTCTATGCGAAGTTTGCATGTTTTCCCTGCGCTTGCGTGGGTTCCTCCGGGTACTACCCAATTTTCCTCCCCCAGTCCAAAAACATGTGCATTAGGTGCATTGGTGATTGTAAATTGGCCTAAGAAGTGAGTGTGAGTGCCTGTTGTTGTGTGTGTGTGGCCCTGCGATGGACTGGCGACCTGTCCAGGGTGTACCACTGCATCTCACCCTATTTGCGCTGGGATAGACCTTTGTGACCCCAAATGAGGAATAAGTGGGTTAAAGATGATCAAATGAATAAATGAATGAATGATTCTAAATGGCCCATAATCATAAAATACGGAAATTAGGGAATAAGAGGGATAGAAGATGGATAAATAAATGATTTTTCTTGTACTTTTTAACTATATGTTTAGATTTCTAATACCCAATAGCTATTTATCAGGATACACATAACGTTATTAACCCAAATATATTATATATTATATACACTGCTCAAAAAATAAAGGGAACACTAAAATAACACATCCTTGGTCTGCAGAAATAAAATATTCCTATTAAATACCTTGTTCTTTGGATAGTTGAATGTGCTGACAACAAAACCACACAAATATTATCAATAAAAAAATAAAAAAAAATTATTAACCCTGGATTTGAAGTCCCTGGAAAATTGAAGTGGAAAAACACACTACAGGCTGACCTAACTCTGATGTCAGCCAGAAAGCAGAGGAACTGAGAAGTGGTCTGTAGACACCACCTTCAGAACCACGCCTTTATGGGGGTGTCTTGCTATTCGCCTATAATTTCCACCTGTTGTTTATTCTATTTGCATTTACATTTACAGCATTTGGCAGACGCTCTTATCCAGAGCGACTTACAACTGAGCAATTGGGGGTTAAGGGCCTTGCTCAAGAACGCACAGTGGTGGCTTGGTGGTTCTGGGAATTGAACCCCGGTTCTGGTATTAGTCCAACACCTTAACCACTAGGCCACCACTTGCACAACAATATGACTTTTAAACAATTAACATATCTAAATTTCTACCATTGTTTTGTAATTTTTTGTAAGTTTTCCTTTGCTGCCTCTTTCTCATTCAGGAGGTTCACTCAGAAGAAATAGACACGGATTCAGCATACATTCTCTTTTACGAACAGCAAGAAGTGGACTACTCTCAGTTTCTTCCCATGACTGATGGCAAAAAAATGGCAGACACTACAAGCATGGATGAAGACTTTGAGTCAGACTACAAGAAGTATTGTGTGCTTCAGTGACCCCTGTACTCCTCTACATTTAAGGCACTTAACGACTTCACGTCAGTATCCCACCCTATGTGCAATGCAGACAGTGTGGCCAAATGGGGACGCATGGTTGAAAATTTAGAGCTGCTCTTACCGAAGCACAGACATCAGCTCCAGACTGAAGAATCTCAACCTTCTGTTGTTGCCCCCCAGGCTCAGAAATACATTCTCCTCTTTTAGTCTTTGAATGAGTAAAAAAATTTGGTTATAAAAATAATACAACAAAGCCAACAGGACAAAAAAAGAGAGATTTCTTTAACATTATTGTGATTTAACAGGACTCTGGAGCATCTTATCGTAATAGGGAAATTATATTTATGTATTTACATTTTCAAGAGGTTTTCTTAAGGAGGAGGAGAGCTTTCACCTTTCATACACTTGTTTTGTATTTTTTTATATTTATATGATTAAATGATCAGCAGAGGTTTTTTTTGGCCAAACACATTAAAAAAGGTTCCAACGTTATTCATCGTTTTTTTTTCTAAAGAGGTTTCTATTGGGTTAGTGCAATGTTTAGGTCTGTACTACAAAATTTTAAAAGACTCTTTTGTTTTTAGCAGACATTAAACACTACCTCTCGTTTTTCAGTTTATCAGCTTAATAATTATAGAAAGACTGTAAGACAGTATTACACTTAAGTTAAGTTAGTCCACTTAAATTAACTCGAAACATGTTATGGTAATAAAATCAGATTTCAAATAAAATCCAAAAACTATTTTTAGATATCAACACCAACATCTTGCATAAAAACATGTTTTTTTAAAAGTTTATTTTCATGTTATTAAGCCAGTGTCTTTCAAAAAGCCAGTATATCTTGAAGAAGAGTTTCAATTTGACTATCTTTTATGTTTTTTGTGTGATTATTAATTTTATCGCCAAAGATTTGTTCAATTTTAAACGGGGTTATCTGGAATCAGTCTCGGTCATTTTTTTTTATCCCAACATCATGAGCATTCCAGATTCTTGATTGTTTTTTTTGTATTCTTTACTTCATATCTTCTTTTGCATTAAGATACATCTCTGTTAATGGTAACCAAATGCATTTATAGCTGACGAGTCTTCTTAGAAAAAGAGAGAATCACTTTTCAAAGCCAAAGTTCTAACAAGTGGTGGGCTGCTGTGTTTAATTCACACCATTGTGGCTTCTCTAAAAGAATGCCTCAACCTTATAGCGGCCTCGTGCCAAAAAAAATAAACAAAAAAAGCATAGTCTATGTGACTCGCTTTAACTTGTGTGTCTTAAAGCCAGGATAGTAGCAGCTCTTTATATAAATACTGTGAAGGGATATAAAACATTTCTTTGCCCTTTTATAGCTTTTAAACAGTCCAACAAAAGTCCTTTTTAAGAACGTGTCAGATCGGTGATTGATAAAGCCCTACATCTTGTTTTTGCTAGTCTGCTTTCTACTTTTTCCTAATGATAGCATTTTTTTAATTTACTTTAGCAAGGAAATAATATAAAGAAGATTGATCCTATGATGTCAATCAGCATTTGAGTAGTTCAAACAAGTTAATGACAACAATTTTCTTTTCTTATTAAACCTATCAATTATTTCTTTACATTTTAAACCTACAAATTTGTGAAATCTTTTGGTTTGCTTCTTTTGGTTGAACTTTTTTTTTTTTTCCTCTCTGCTTAATACACATAAATTCACGCCAAATTTATTGGATCCAGAAATTATTTCTTAACTCCAAGAAACCTGATTGACTGGTTGTGCAATCAACTACTGATATCCCGATTCTGCTGATCATGTGAGATGTATTCATTTGACTAGCTTTATTTTGTACAGTGTTTTAAAAAGTACAATGACATTGCACTGACTTCAGATGTACAGAGGTTCTGTAAATATGCCTATAGAAATGTATTTGAAAATAAACTGTAAAAATGTAGTTGTATATGAAGTGACGCTGTCAATCTCTAACAGTTATTTGAGCAACCGATTAAATCCTGCCAATGAAATTAAAGAATGGTGTTTTTAATTGTTTGCAAACAGTTGGCTGTTTTTTTGTTTGCATGTTTGTACTGGTTTTGCAGAGAGCAGCAGGGGGCTGTCAGCGAGGAAAGGAAACCACAACATCGGTCATGCTCTAAATGCTGCTCACCTTCCCCGAAATCAAGCCGAAGCAAAGCATGTAACCCCGGTTACATATGCTATAGTATATACATAAATTAGACTTTATCTTGTAGGTTTGAATGCTAAACGTGCACTCATCTCCTCCCCAGCTCTACGTTCTGAGGAGCACCAGTAGTCCATGTAGAGGCACGCCACAAGAATGACTTATCAATGTGACACCAAAATGAGAGACATGGCACATGCGCGACAAAACTCTAAGAATAAGGGGATGGTAAGTGTTTGTTTCTTTGTTCTTTTTTTTTCTTTAGTTTCTTCTGTTTGTCTAATTTATTCATTTTAGAGAAGCTAAACAGTTTTGGCGTTGACAACTTTTTTAAGTAAATGTAGTTTTGTAGTAAGTTTTGTAATTGCTTAATTAAATATGGAATAGATTTAAATTGAGAGTTAAATGTTTGGGTTTTTTTAGAATAAAAAAGTTGTGTTTAATTGTAGTAGGAAGGCTTTTTCAATTTAGCAGACAAACTCCGAACATTATCCTTTTTTTATCTACGTTAATAAAACTGCTCATTTGACTTTTAATTAACTTAACTTATAAACGTAATTATAAACTATTAAAACATGGCCATGGCTTTGGAGGTGTTCCTCTTTAGTGTAAAACAAATAAAGTGGGTTTTTTTTTCTCTTTAATGAGTTTTAAAGATACTGTGGCTCACAAATATATATATATATATATATATAAATATAATTATCTAGTTATATATATATATATATATATTTTTTTTTGTTATTACTGAAACATGAGGACAGTCTTGTCCAAAATCAGTGTGTGTTGGTTCCCAATGGCCAGATAGAAAATTTACAAAGAATTAAACGCATATACACACTTTAGCTTTAGACTTTAATACAGCCTTTAATTCTACTCCTTTTAAATGAGCTATTAAAATTATATTTTTTTTCAATTATATCTAAAAGTTTAAAAATATGAAACTTTTTATAATTTGACTATGATGAATTAGTTCTTTTTCTATTTTAGTGCTGACTGTTAGTCAGACCTACACAAGGATTGGCTAAAGCAGCCATACCGGCCTACTAAAGAGAAACAAAATGTCTTCTAATTCTACAACAGATTTTTCTGATCAGCCAGCAGGTAAGTGTATGACAGACTTAAGAATGAATAGGCATTGGGCAGGGATGGCCAGAAAAGTGGTATTTGTTTTATTTATAGCATTTGTCTAACATGACCCCTGGGACTTTACTTGATTACATCATCTGCAATCTATACAGTGACAAAAATCTTAGGTGCCTGTGATACATGCTAATGTAATTGTAGAAAGTGATGAAATTGTAGAAAGTGCAATAAACAGTAATAAACGAATGGAAGTCAACATTTTCGTTAAGAACCTTTTAGTAGACCTGTACATTATGTGCAACAAAAATTTTATTGGGGAGCTTATCTGATCTCTCACAGCTATTTATCCTCACACTCCCTTTTATTTTGCAATCCATGCATCCAAAATTTTATAACAGGGAGGTGAAGGGAAATCCCAGAATCCTGTCGAAGCTCAAAGAGACAGTGCAGTGCTCAAACCTGCTGCATGACTGTTTCATACATACATACATACATTTAACAAGATGGCAGTTGGATTTATATTGTTATTGTTGAATAAAGGGAAAAAGTATAGAAGTTACATGAAAAGTAAAAAATATACTGAAGGATTTGGGGAAAATTGAATACTCAGGACTTACTATTAAGCATCCAATCCAAAATTTAAAATCAACCACTGCTTATCCAGGTAACAGTATAGCAATAATCAAACATGTATTTTTTAACTTTAAAGCTCTATTATGTAAAACTGCTTGGTTAAAGCAATATTAAAAAACACAAAAAAACGAATGCTATTTATGTTTACCTTTGTTCCATTGGAAAATTTTACAGACAGCAGTTCTACATATGTATTAATTTTATGTTTGTCTGATTGTAACACAAGGTGTCCTATAAGTGTTTAATATACAAGAAAAATATATTTATTTTGTAAACCTTATCTGTATAATAGGCCTTACCTGACTCCCATTGTTTAAAAATACATTTCAATGTGTGTTCTATAAATTAAAAAAAGTTTTCAATTTAATCCAGTTTTATTTGAATTTATTTGAAAATAGTTATGTTTCTTATGTATGAAAACTTATGGGACACACTAAAGAAAAAAAAGGAAATAATAGCCACTTTTCGAATCTATTCAGAAAACTTGGTAATCTCTAAGTTGGTTACAAGTTTATGGTGGTGTGTTGATGAAACGTTGTGTTGGTGCTTGGCCTAGATTGATTTCCTGTCATTCTTCATTGTGTAATTTTTTTGCATTCTAAAAAGTCTGTTTGCTGTTACAGGTGCTCGTAGTCTGGACCTTCTCCACTACATTCTCACTGGCATCTCGGTTCTCGCTGTTCTCGTCATGATTTTGAGTGGCATCGTGTGCTTTAAAAAGTAAAACGACTGCATGTTTGTTTAGATGGTTTACAACTATATCATTAAACCAGCAGTCAATAAACAGTTTTTTTTAACACAGGCCTCTTTTATTATGAGTTTAGAGTCTTTATTTTTAAATTTTTCCAGATTTAGATCTCTGAATAAAACTATACAGCAGCTTAGATGGGGAAAGTCTGCGCCTGTTCTTCCTCTTGACTCCCTTCCTTTGTCTCCCACCTCTCCTCAATCGGAATTGATAATGCCAACATTCGACCCCTTACCAGAAACATACCAACAGGCACAGCAGAGCAAACCGAGTGGACAATTACTATGGAGACCATCGCAACAGGTTTAAAGAGTTGCAAATTATCAGTTCATCATTAGCTCATGACGAGCTTTATTATTTTTTTATTAACGTCATATTTAAATAAATAATAAAAGCAGAACAACTCATCCTAATGCTGTGTCTTTAGAACCCACAGGTTGTAAAAACAGACCTGAAACTGATTCAGCTGATCAAAGCTGGGAGAGAAAGTGCTTTCTACAAGGCAAGGATGTTGCGGGGAACTTGCAAAGGTCACTCACTTGTCACCTGCAAGATCGCAAAAGAAGGTATAATGCTTAAACCCTACTCTTTATGCACTAACCATAAACGTTATGGTAATGTGTAAAGGAAGGTGGTTGCATAGTGGTAAAGGTGTTTGACTGCTAAATAGAAGATTCCAGCTTTGATTTCCAGATTTCCAGGTAAGTTGGTGTAACTTACCATTGTTGGGCCCACATTGCCTTTAAATCCCAAATGCTCAGTTTTATGCAAGACATAATCAGTGTTTTCACTGTTAGGCTAACACTGACTTGTTTTTATTAGTTAAGTCAGCCTGAGTACACCCTAGTTATCGAAGCAAAACAGAGAGGCAAATTAAACTATAAGGAAACATTTTTTAATCCAAGCAAATATTGAGTTTCTATATATATATATATATATATATTTAAGAAATCATTAATTAGGTGACTATTCCTATAAGGAGTCACTTCAAAGCAACTAGAGACTGAAGTGTCGATTATGAGGAAGCTGGTGTATCATAAAAATGTGCTTCAGCTGCTGGACTGGAACACTGCTGAAGGTACGTATTTCATATTTTCAGTTCAGCAAGTCAAATTTGACTACAGATGATGTGTATATCACTATGACATTTCAATTGAAAATTACCTTGAGTTTCTGTGCTTTTAATCTTGTTCTCGGAGGTTAAGTTCTTCGGTAGTTATCAGGACATTAAAGTATTTATAAGACACTTATTAAAAATATATTTAAGTTTATATTGTGTTTATTTTGTAGTCTACAAAAACACTGTTGAGCTGCAATTTTGTACATCACTCTGGATAAGGGTGTCTGCCAAATACTGTAAATGTTTAGCCGACCTTGATGGTATCATTATGTTTTTAACTTGGTGGGTGTTTTTCACAGAACCTTTTTTGTTGATCATGGAGGTTGTCGGTTATGGGACCCTGCGCAGTTTTGTGCAAACACATCATGATAATCTGAGTGCTGAGCCTGAGATCCAGTACCTTTTTGCTATTGCCTCCTACCACATCGCATTGGCCATGGAACACTTACGCTCTAAAATGGTATTTTCATGTCTCATAAAATACTAGAAATTAGACTTGTCCCTAGGAAATTAATGGAAAATCTTTGAAACCTGACGAAAGAGCAGTTTCATTAAAGGAGGAGTTCTGTATTCTTAAATTTGTAAAGCAGGGGTTTAACCCAAATATAAGTATATATTTCAATTTAATTAAATAGCACATTTACATGTTTAATTAAAAAACATTTATTATTTATTATTTTAAAGTTTTAATTTCAAAATAAAAGTATTTATTGTTATTACACATAAAAATACGTATAGAATTTCATACTGGTACACTGATGTCTTGATATCTGTTGTCACATGACACAATTTAAACAAAGAAATGATCTTTTAGGGGCGGCGTGGTGGCGTAGTGGTTAGCACTGTCGCCTCACAACAAGAAGGTCCTGGGTTCGAATCCCCGGCTTGGGGTCTTTCTGTGCGGAGTTTGGGTTTCCTCCTACAGTCCAAAGACATGTGCATTAGGGTGATTGGTGACTCTAAATTGCCCATAGAAGTGAGTGAGTCTGTGACCCAGCAGACCCCCTGTGACCCCGAAAAGTTCGGCAATAAGAGGGTATAGTAGATGATTGAATGAATAATAAGTATCATTTTATTATCTGCTTGTCATCAACTCTTGAACCCCTTGTAATTGCCACCAGGGGTTTGCTCAGCTTGGGAAACACTGAATAAGATACATTAATCCTGAATGCTGTTGACCTTAATCTTTCATGCTCTCATCCCTGCATGAGACTCGGTGCACATAGGGCACACCAAGTGTAGACAGGTCGCCAGTCAATGTAGAATTATCAACCTAATGTACATGTTTTTAGACTGTGGAAGGAAACCGGAGTAAACCTACGCAAGTGTGGGAAGAACATGCAAACTCCTCACCAGAAGACCCCCTGCTTTGAAATTAAAACTGGGGCCTTTCTTGTCTCCTCCCATGCGCCGCTTGGAACAATTTTATTTAGTTAAAATATGTTATTTTGATGGGTTCAAAAATTACATAGCGTGACTTAGTGGTTAGCAAGGTCATCTCACAGCAAGAAGGTCCTGAGTTTAAATCCCGGGCAGGGTTCTTTCTTTGCAGAGTTTGCATGTTCTCTCAACGCTTGCATGGGTTAAAATCTGTGTAGGCGGGTATAGAGAATTAACAAATGAATGAAAACATGGCATATAATGGTTTGTAACACAGCTGGAAATTAGGTTTTGTCCATCCAGCAGGTTGAAAAGGGTATTTATTTATTTGTAAGAAAGAAAAACAAGAAACACAAGAAATAAACGTTTAGAAAATGTTTTTACTCTCAGTGAAAAGCTGCCCAAAAGAAGTATAACATGTCTAAGATTGGTCTATTTTCTGTGCAGGTGATACACTGTGACCTTGCTTTAAGAAATATTCTGGTAAGCCGTTTCCCGTGGGAAATCAAAGTGGCTGAATTCGGTTTGGCCAGGGACTTGACGCGTATGAGGAGTAGACGCAGCACCAGGAAAAAGCACCACAGGGTTAGACACAGGATTTTATCAAATCTATACTTCTATTTTGTAAATTGTCTAGCAGTTAAAAGTGTCACTGTCTTTAGGAACGAGTTCCCTTGCGCTGGTATCCACCTGAATATTTTCGCAACAGTTACTACAGCTTCAAGGGGGATGTGTGGGCTTTTGGTATCGTGTTATGGGAAATGCAGACATTTGGTGAGCTTATTATTGGTTGAGCCTAATAATCCCATAATAGGACTACAGATCAACTACTTGCAAAAAAAAAACCCACTATTTTAAAAAACAGAATAAAACAAATATTTTCTCCCTTCAGGCAGTTTACCCTATCCAAATTTGGAGACTTCAGATCAAGTGGTGTACCATATTTGTGCTGGGACCAGAAATGTAGGACCTGACAGCTGCCGACCAGAGATGTGAGCATTTATATCATTTACTAATTATTTTCTGTTAGACTACTAAGGGGGAATCCAGTCTTAGCCACAAAGGGCTAGTGTGAGTGCAGGTTTTCATTTCTACTAATCAGAAGCCACATCTATGTCTACTGATTGTATTAAAACAGAATAAGATTGGACAGCCCTACGGAAAAGCTGGTAACGTACATTAACAGCACCTTTGTATGATTTGTTTACATGTATAAGACTTTTGATAGAATGTAGATATTGAATCAGGGCACCCCAGACGGCCCCTATTTTTGCACCATGATGTGAGAGTTTAAGAAGCATTAACTACAGAGGAAACACTTATAGACATTTATTTATTCATTCATTCATCTTCTTTACCCGCTTATTCCCGAATCCAGGGTCACGG
>JAOTQW010000039.1:5688396-5699812 GCA_026260075.1 Sisor rabdophorus | reverse complement strand
AAAAAGATTAGAATAGATTGAACTGGAATTGAATAGATTAAAATGGAAAATGGAAATGGGATAGAATAGAAATAGTATAGAATAGATTTAAAAAGAAATGCGGAACAGATTTACACAGATATAAAACCAGTATACAAATATATGGAATATATATAACTGTGCATATCGTGACAGGTCGAATGAATTAATGTTGTCTGTGAATGAATAGTGTTGAAGATAAATACCATTTTTCGGATTCGGCATCATTCATTTTTATTTCACTTTTTTAATCGAACTGAGCAGTTAATTGGTAGAGGGCTGGCTCAGGGGCCCAGCGATGGCAGATCAGTGATGCTGGGAATTGATGTACTCTACCAGCAGAAAGTCAAAACATGGTTTTATTGAACTACCACTACTTTGTCAGCCTATTGAATAAATATATATTATAAATAATGATAATCGATTAATAGTATGTCGATACATCCTTAAAATGCGAGGCGCCACTGGATGTTGAAAGACCCCGCCCCTTCGACAGTCATTCTTAGAACGTCATAATCGGTAACCATGCAACCCAGCCCCCTTCACCGTCGAGAAGAGCCGTCGCCATTTTGAGTGTCTGAGTTTCATTTCACTTCGCAACTGTAAGGACGGAGAGACCTCCAGGAACGTTTCAGCATGTTTCTCTTTGAAACTGTTAATGGGAATTTAACTGCTATGAACTGAAACTCTTCCTAAAACCAATCAACAAGTAGCTCAAAGTCAAGTAACGCATAAGCCAGTTGAATCCTGAGTCGATTTTTTTGCACTGAACTGTAGTCCGTTAGAGGAAATGGCTGTGGAAAGCATGACTGTCCATCCAAACTCCCCAACAGCCAACCACGAACACAACAGCCTTCTCACTGACGAAAGGTCGAGTAATATCATATTTCTCTCCAACTATTTATTTATCCTTTGCTTTTTAAGTACAAAAAGCATGGGTATTATTTTGCTTTTTTTCCTTAAAGGGATTAAAGTCGACTTTTTTTTCTGGGAAGCGAGTACAGAGGTAAAGAACGCCATCTTGAAATGTTAACACGGCGCAAATATGGAAGGTCATATATATATATATATTTATATATGTATATATATCCGAAAACACGGACATAATCTGTTTTTGAACAGAAATGTGTTCACACTTTCAGACATTTTTTTCGACGCTCTTTTTTTTCCATCACCGAAGGACCAAAATGGCCATATAACAAAGACCTGCGAACATGTATTTCAGCCTACGTCACAGTGAAAGGAAAACGGAGCCACCTCGGAGAATTTATCCACTTAATCTCTTGATAGCTGTCGGTAGTCAATAATCTAACATCGTTTTTAAAAGCAGCCCTTGTGTAGTTTTCGGCGATCATTAAAAAAAAAATACCGTCGCCGATACATTACGCTAGATAGTTAGCCGTGTATGTTAACGCAGACTAGCACATCGTAACCAGGCCAGAAAGCTAATGTATCCGCTGCTGCTGTCTCAAATGCTAAATCGGCTAACACGTTAGGTTAGTAGCGCAGAGTTGCTATGCTGTTAACGTAATTTTCCCCCCTCAAAACATTGCAGTTGCGCGTTTTTAACAAGTAACGCGTTTGTGAAATTTGCTTATGTGTAGGATTCCATCGACCTAAATTAATACAACCAGTCATTACTATTATACGGCTCGTGGCGCGAGGCTATTAGCTTCATTTAGCCTAATAGCATTTTCTTAACTCGAAGGGCGTCATGTTTATTTTTATTTGCATACAAGAGACGCGTGTTGGTACGCGTAAAAGTGGAAAACGACCACACATTTAGGTGACCGGTACCATTCTGTTTGTTTACAACGTTTCTTTACCCCAAATGCTGAAACATTTTACATAAATTGTACAAAGCTAATTGTAATAAAACCAGAAAATAACGATTGAACCAACAAATAATGGTTCGATCAGGTTTGAAGGTCATTGATGTAAACCAGGGAACAACTATTATTCAGAAATTTCATTTCTGTTTGGACCTGCATCAATCAGAAAATGTACATCATCACAAATAGTGTTCCTTCTCAATGTCTCAAAAGCATTCAAGGTCCTAAATGTGATCTAACACACACGTTTCACGTATTTCACTGTTTTCCACTGTTTTCCAAATCCATTAAGGTCCACCTCATGCAGAATCCGTCTGACCCTTTCTTCTTGTCCAATTCCAACTACATAAAAATTTCAGTATTGCTGCTTTTAGGTGAACTTTCAGACCTGTAAATGCTACTGGCTGTAATTCACGTTACCTGAAGTCTTTTCAGTGTGTTTTCAATTTTGTTATACAAATATAGTTTTTGGAAATGTTAGTTTGCAGTGTCAGCATGGTTTATGTTGTTCAGTATTTTATTATAGCTTCAGCTAAAGTTTGCCCTGATTTCTCACTGTATTGGGGGTGAGGACATAATGCAGTACTTGTTCCATTACATTGTTGGAAAACCTCAGCATTTAGAGCACAGATCCTAATTTAAAAAAAGATTAAGGTCATGTGTCTGAAATTAGACTCGGGACCTGACAGCTGAGCAACTGGCCTTCATTCCTTTAAGCAGGTGGACGGTGGACAAAGTCCAAGCCACTGTACTAGTCCACTTCAAGTTAGTGTTTTGGACATACTTGCACTATCCTTTTTAGCCGTTTGTAATTGTATATCAAATGATGAAATTAAGTGATATACAGGTGACGTTAAGCACGATTAATCCCATTTGATCCGGAGCTTAATGAAAAGTGTCTTATTGTGTATGTAGGTATGCTAGAAAACTTAAACTACATTAACATGAATACTAAAATATGTAATATACAAAAGCAATTTGCCCACAATTGTGATGTCACATTGTGTGCGTGATTTCCTGTCGATGGGCAGTTCTCATATTTGAACTTTGAGCAATAGATTCAGTACCTGGTCCCTGTTTGGTGCGGCTTTGTTTCAAAGGCATGTCAGGCTCTTATCGGTAAAATATGTGATTGAAGTGTTATTAGGTGGCTTTGGTCCATTCAGAGAAAGACAGTGCATTTATTATTTTGATACCATGGTCAGGCTGCGTACAGCTCTGTGCTCACAGTAGACTAGAATCCCAATATTTATAAGCTTGTGTGTTGTAGTGAAGGTGACTGGTAAAAAGTTCCACAAATGTATAACTTGGAATATGGCCTGAAGGTCAAAACACAAACCGGGCTGCATGGTGGCTTAGTGGATAGCACTGTTGCCTCACAGCCAGGTCTCGGGTTTGACTCCTGGGCAGGGGCCATTCTGTGTGGAGTTTGCATTTTCTTCCTCTGCTTGAGTTGGTTTTCGTCAGGTACTCATTTTTTTTTGGGGTGGGGGGGGTTTACTGGTGTAAAGTCGCCATGAATATAGCCTGAGTGCTGGTATGGCATTAAACAATAATTAATAAAATACACAACACAAACATATGTTTTTTTAATATCACAATAGATGCATTTTTCCTGTCCATTGTAAAAAATTACATGGTACATGGTACAATACATGTATTGAAAATGATTATGTATTGCACAAATCGTTCATAATTATTAATGTTTGATCTTTACAGAAATGAGGATGAAGAGCTGGAAGAGGGGGAGCTGGAAGATGATGGAGGTGATGTGGAGGTAGCCGCCACTGGGGAACAAGAGCCAGAGGAGAAGCCCAGCCGTGGAAAGGAGCGGCATGGCAGCGAGTCAGATGAGGAAAAAGCCCATCGTCGCAAGAAGAAAAGAAAGAGAGAGCGAGATAGAGACCGGGAGAGGGATAAAGAAAAACGCAGATCTAGAAAACGTCGTAAATCAAAGCACAAGGTATGTGTGAGGTAGGGAATAAACGATTTTTTATGCTTAGAGTGGTTCAAGATTGAGACAAATTTGTTTTGTTTGTTTTAGCGCCATGCCTCGTCTAGTGATGACCACTCAGACTACAGTGATGAATCTGAATACAGTCCTAGTGAGAAAAGAAAATATCGGGAATACAGCCCTCAGTACCCACCCCCAGTAAGTGTAATCCCCCCCACACAACATTCCCTAATGGATGCTCAGTTTTATTTAACTGTAATTAAATTTGACTAAATTATGCTATCTTTATTCAAGTCCCATGGAGGCTATGGTCCAGCGCCTTCTTCAGGACATGGAGGACCAATGTCAAAAAAAGGCAGCTACATGAAAATGGACAAAAAGGGGTACAGTGGCTATGATGAGTATGATGATGAGAACTATGAGGGTGAGGAGGATGAGGACATGGGTGATGATGATTATGATGATTTTGCTAAGGAGCTTAACCAGTATCGCAAAGCCAAAGAAGGTGGTGGTCCCGGAAACCTACGTGGCAGAGGTACACACTAATGCTACAGGGGCAGAAGACAGATTCATAATTTACATCATCAGAAAACATAGAAAAAAAAAATGTCCTTATATGTCAGTTTGATAAGAATATTTTCGCCACAGGTCTTAAAGGTCGTATAAAAAACCAGAGAGGCCGAAGCAGAGGATCTATAAGGGGTCGTGGTGGTAGAGGGGGAATGCGGGGTAGAGGCCGTGGTAAAATGGGAGGCGAGAATGATGATGGTGAAGGCATGTATGGTGATGAAATGGAGGTTAGTATTGACTTTTAAATAATTGAATTATTTGACATTACGTTCCAATGATTGTTTATTAATTGACAGATATATTTGTCATTTCTATAACAGTATGCTGATGATGACTATGACATGGGAGATGATTATGATGATGATTTTTCAAAAGAATTGAACCAGTACAGAAAATGCAAAGACAGAGGGCGTGGTGAGTATTTAAAAAATCACATTATGATATTTTTTGGTTCTTTTAAATTTAATGAAACTAAAGAAAAACATTTGTGAAATGTTTATTTATTAGGTGGCAAAGGTGGCCGAAGTCGAGGACGAGGAAAAGGGGGTAGAGGTATGAATCGTGGCCGAGGAAGGAATCGAGGAAGGGGTCGTGGTGGAGATCAGTGTCATGATGATGACAACAGTGGGGATATTGACTTGGGGGTAAGAAACAATGTTACACAGCGGTCTGTTTCACACAGCATAATCAAAAACTTAGTAGAACTACTTAGAAAGGCCACAAACAAGTCAGGCAAGTATGTCCAGTTGCTTACTTTAGGTACTCTTATGCTAGCTGGTAATTTTTTAGATGTTATTAAATGTAACTTGACACTTTTTAATAATATCTGCACAAATATTACTGTGCAAATTGAAAAGCTCAGACTGAAGAAAGCTGTCTTTCTCTTTAGGATGGATCAGGTGGCCAGGAGAAGCATGGGCAAGAAAAGAAGGGCAAAGCTATTTGCAAGTATTACATTGAAGGTCGCTGTACCTGGGTAAGAACAGTCTATAATGTTTGGTTTAAACATTTGATTAGTAAATAACTGATTGTATTCAGTAGTAAAGTTACAGTTACTATTTTTATATGTTCAACAGGGAGAACATTGCAACTTTAGTCATGACATTGAGTTGCCAAAAAAGAAAGAACTTTGTAAGTTCTATATCACTGGTTTTTGTGCCCGGGCTGAAAATTGTCCATACATGCATGATATCCTTTACAAACGTTTTTTACGGTAACATACTAAATTAATGGTTATGGCCGTTGGTAGCAGTAAAGTTACCATGTGTGATTCATTTAATTCAGAAGTAGGAGGAGAGTACAACAGTTAGGTTAAATGTATATTTGCACATATAACGCGTAGAATGTCGTAGAACATCCTTAACTCAGAAGCACGGGACTTCCCCTGCAAGCTGTTTCACACCACAGGCAACTGTGTAAATGGAGATGACTGTATGTTTTCTCATGAACCGCTATCAGAGGACACACAAGAGCTGCTAGATAAGGTATGCATGTGTGTTGTTGATAGAGATATATTAAATTTCTATTTTAAAATGATTGCATCTTTCCTCAAACTGTCCCAATCAATATTCCAGATGTTGGCCGAGGATGCTGAAGCCGGTGCTGAGGATGAAAAGGAGGTTGAGGAACTGAAAAAACAAGGGATTAATCCCCTCCCCAAACCCCCACCTGGTGTTGGACTTCTACCTACGCCCCCACGACCTGGTCCAACAGATTCCTCAGCCCCTCAAAGCTTAGGCGCAGCAGGGCCACAGCATAGCAGTATACCTAGTAATGGTATTTCATGTCCAGCCACTGCACCTGTAACTGGGCATGAAGGACCCCCTCCCCCCTGCCCTGAAGGCGGATCTTTTCAGGACTCACCAAGCCATGTGCCCTCTGCCATTGTTCCACCACCTCCCTGTGGGGGTAATTCTGGAAAAAAGATCCCATCCTTGTTTGAGATTGTTGTAAAACCAACTGGACAACTAGCACAAAAACTAGGCGTCAGGTTAAACTCTTTATCTGTTTTACTTACTTCTATTACAACTATAGACCCATTGTGGTTTTTATAGACAAGCTATAAACAAATTATTACAAATGCTCATTTGTTTCTTTTTTTCCTTTTTTAGAGGTCCAAATCCTGGCACTGCGGCTACAGGTGCTGCAGGAACTCAAGGCCCACCTCCATGTCCTCCAGGTGGGCCGCCTCCTCGTTTTCCTGGACCACCACCTGGTCACATGCCACCAAATGGTCCTCATGACCTGCCGCCCATGGGTCCATTAAACATGAACCAAGCCCCCCCAGGAATGATGCAGAACTTTGGCTCACCCGAAGGACCTCCAAACCAGGCCATAATGCCACCTGGTGGTGGTTCTGCTCGCAATTTTTATGACAACTTTTACCAGCAGCAGCAAAGCATAGGAAAAGACGGGGGAGATGGAGAGGGTGAGATTTGACTTCTGACCTAAACCAGAACAATGAGCAAAAGACTGGATTTTTAAGTTGTGAAACTTAGAAAATTGTATTATTGCGGGAAAAGTTTGATACACTGGGTATTCAGTATATGAGAATTAATTTGTGTTTCCCCAACAGGTGATGGCTACATGGCGGGATCTGGTGGAAATTTTAGTGAGCAGCCGCCAGGAAATCAGAATTCTGTCAATATGGAAGGTCCATCAAATGGAGGCTCAACTAATCAGTCTGGAATTACGGTGCCAGACTTTTTGCCACCAGCGCAGCGTGTGCTGTTTATGAGGATCCAACAGAAACAGCAGGAGGAAGAGGAGAGGGCCAGGAGAATAGCCGAAGGAGCACCCGAGCGCGACAATGAAGGTACTTTTATGTTCATTCATTCATTCATCCTTTATACCTGCTTATATCCTAATTCGGGGTCACAGGTGTCTGCTGGAGCCTAACCCAGTGCACATAGGGCAATAGCAGGGGTACACCCTGGACAGGTCGTCACACATGGACCAACAAACACAGACACTCACATTCACTCCTGTGTGCAATTTAGAGTCACCAATCAACCTAATGTACATTTTGTTTGGACTGGGAAAGGAAACCCAAGCAAGCACGGGGAGAGCATGCTAACTCCGAACAGAAATGCCATGTGCCCGACCGTGCTAACCACTATGCCACTGCACCGCCCCATTTTATATTTACCTGATGATTGAGGTTGATTAAAAATACAAAAGAGTGTTACTATTTTCTAGCAAGGAATATGCCAAGGACACTATTCTCTGTATGTCCCAATCAAGGCCTCTACAGAATGTAAACATTCTCTGGTTTTCCCAGTCTTTTTTCTTTGACTGGTTGGCAATGTTGCTATTATTTAAACATTGTTCAAATAAAAATTGGGCAAACTGCTCACTTGCTCTAGTGTAAATTTTTGTGTCCCAAATCACATGCTTAAAATCAAAAATATTTTAATGTTTTTGCATGCTGTTAACTTTGCTTTTCACTTTTAGGAGATTCAGCAAATTGGTATTCTAGTGAGGATGAAGATGGTGGTGGCAGTGTCACATCAATCCTGAAAACCTTACGACAGCAAAGCCAGACACAAGGGCCTGCAAAAACTGAAAGTGTTCCCAGTGACCCGCGACTACAGAAAGCTCCACCTGCTCCGGTGTCCAGCAGGCCAGCTGACCCTAGACTGGCCAGAGATCCTCGATTATCACGTAACACAGACTCATCACAGGGTTCAGAGACAAACCTCTCCTCTCCTCCATCATCATCTGCTCCAACAGATCCGCGACTTGCACGTCAGTCTACTGCTGCCAAACCAGAGCCTCCTCTAGTGTATAAGCCACCACCTCTTGCACCTGCTGCTACTGAGGAAGAGGATGGAGAAAGAATGCTAAGGGACAAGCCTGTTCCTATACCATTGGATCCCTTAATGGGCATGTGTTTGCGTGACCCCCGCTCTCAGCTCCAGCAGTTTAGCCATATAAAGAAAGACCTGGTACTCAGCAAGCCTCCATTTGCTAAGGCTGTGCTATGGAGTCCCGAAGACCTAATTCCGATCCCGATCCCTAAGCAAGACTTTCTCCCACTTCCCCCAGGTATCCCTCCTGTTGCAACCATAGATCCACGGCTGTCCCGTGCCCAGCAACAGCTTCATACGTCTATTTCTACGCCTCTGCTTGGTTCCGCACATCCTGCTGAAATACCCAGCCAATCGTCTTCCTCCTCCTCCCTACCTGACTTTGAGTTGCTCTCTCGTATACTAAAGACTGTTAATTCCTCTTCTTCCAGTCCTTCACAAACTTCTTCTACTGGGGTTTCTCCATCACCAATCCCAGCGGAAAAACCAATTGACCCTCGCATGGTCCGCAAGGCCGCAGACCCTAGGCTTCAACCACAGAAGTCTGCTCTTAAGCAGCCCACAGAACCTACGGCCTCTCAAACCTCTGCATCTCCTGGACCTCCGGCTTCAACTTCGCCCCCACATACTATTGCGCCCTATGACCCACGGATATTGTCTATAGGTGGTGTAGGGCGAGGAGTTGCAGGTGGTGGTACTACAGGGTCTGGCAGCAGTGTCCTTAGTAGCATTAGTCTGTATGATCCACGTACACAGAGTTCGGACAAACCAGAAGTGGCAGAGGTCACAACGACAACAACTGAGACAAAAGCCAGTGACAGCATGGCCTCTATGGCAAAACCAAAGTCTAAAGAGCCACTGTTTGTCCGAAAATCAGCCCTGGACCAGCCCGAACAAGAGAAAACAGGTAGTGAGCAAACCACAGATCGTTACAACAGCTATAACCGACCTCGGCCCAAACCTTCACCCTCGCCAAACGCTGCCGTTATAGTAGGTTCTACAACAGGAGGTGCCTCTCAGAATCCTCAGGGCACTGCTGGAGCTACCGAAACCCCTGCGGGAGTCCACAACCTGCCTGTCTCCACTCTTTTCAGCATGGTGAAGCAAGCTAGCAAGCCCAGTGGAACAGGTAGTCCGTTTGGTGGCAACAGCCCAGCACAGCCAGACACTACTGAACAGGACAATGGCTCCTTGAAGGATGTTTTTAAAGGCTTTGACCCTACTGCCTCCCCATTCTGTCAGTGAACTTTATACTGCAGCTTTGATTTCAAGCCAGCATGGGGGCATATGTTAGGAAAATGGTTAAAAATGAATACATCAAGGATATATTGTGAGAGACTATTAAAAATCTATAAATGTCTATTTTAAAACCAAATAAACTAAAAAATGTAAAACACGTATTTTAAAACCTTCTCAGAGTATGAGAATAACTTTGGGTCATTAAAGAGACAGTTCCTTAACTTGTACTCTGTGCTATGATATAGCTGAAGAATGATTCATACACCCATGCGACATTGTTAGCTGCCTGTCCTTTCTGTCATCCCCTTTTTTGTCAAGCACTATATTAAGTCCCTCCTATTGCTACACCAGTGTTTGTGCTTGCACTGCCACACCTATGCTTTAACAGCACCCGGTCACCTGTCAGTGCTTGAAAGTCTTTTAAACTTTTTTTTTTTTACTGGTCTCCTTGTCCATACTCAAATTTAGGTGATTTTTTCGTTGCGTTTGTCTTTTTGGTTGCTTGTCTTTGGCACCTTCTTTCTGCTTGAGACTGGATGTCTTTCTAAGCAACAGAACTGTATACTGAGACCTACATTTGTTAATAGTGTTTTGTGATATCGTTTTAATTTATTTTTTTATACTTAGAAAGAAACTCTGTTTTCCATGTGTCAGTAGAACATAATCATTATACACACTGCATACAGTGCATTTATATACAAATATATTTTCCCACCTGTATTGAAAATGGACTCGTGCAACAATTAACAGGCACAAACAATTAAGTGATTGCTTCGGTCCCTCAGCAGCAAGATCGCTGCTCTTTCCAACTTACCTTGAAACACATTCTTATCATAAGAACTACTTTAATCAACCATTGTGTTTTGTTTGGGTTTGCCCTAACAGACATTTGTACAATGATAAATGACCATATTTGACAACAGGCAACTTTGCATTATATTGTGTAGGTAAAGTTGTGAAATATTTAATAAAGGAAATACAAGACTCAACGTAATAAAGCTCAGGAATTGGATATATGTGTTTATATTACAACATTGTTTGGTGGAAAAGTGATTTTCTGATTTTAAAAAGTCTCTAATAACAGTTGATGTTTGACAGGCTTTTGTATAGCCCTTATTTCTATATATATATATAAAATGCACAAAAATAGATTATGGTTATGGTTAGGTTTTTTATTTATTTTTAATTCTTTTAATTTACTTAAAGAAAAAAGGAGCATCAATTTGGTAATATCTGGAACTCTCATGACTCACGTCCTTCAACATAATGTAAATAAAACTGTTGGCCATCATTTGTGTTTTTAGAAAAATAAAGGGTATCAGAATGCTGCTGTTGGGACAAAAAGTATTTTTGGTATAATATACCCCAGTTGTGGATGATTTTTTTCCTTATTGTACATGTCATTTTATTTTATTCTTGCTCAGTCTAGAAATATTTGTTTTATGGCTTTTGGAAAGAATATTTTTATATTTTCTCTAATAGGTACATAATTAGGCTGTCTCGCTGGTCAAGCGGTATGATTCCTGCTTCGGGTGCAAGAGGTCTAAATTTGATTTATCCAGGGTTTAAATCCTGGATAAGCCAAAACATCAGTTGATGTGAATGTTGCTCATAGAAGTGTGTGTGTGTGTGGTTATTCGTCTGTGTGGCCCTGTGATAGACTGGTGACCTGTCCAAGGTGTACCTTATGTGCGCTTACCCTATGTGCGCTGGGATAGGCTCCAGCAGACCCCCGTGACTCTGGGGGTTGTTAGGGAATTCCCGTTAGGGAATAAGTTATATAGAAGATGAATAAAACTTATTTATTATTTTTTACTTTCAAAAATAACCACTGAAAACTTTGGCTTTATATAAACAGAATAGCTGTTTGCTTATTTATGGTAAAACTACCAACGTTAGTAAGGACCGTTTCCTTACTTTGTTTTACATTTTGGCCTATTATAGACATTTAATATCATCTATTTAAAACGTTTCCTTACCCATATAGCATTTTG
>JAOTQW010000039.1:5672535-5685120 GCA_026260075.1 Sisor rabdophorus | reverse complement strand
TAAAAACTCAACATATAAATGAAAAAATAAAAACTACCCATGCTTTCAACAGCATTTGTGTTCTCACAGTTTGATTTGTGAACTATTGTACCAGAGCTAGATTAGGCTTGTGTTCGATTAATAGCGATCAATGTAAACTTGTGTTCGATTAATAGCGTTTAAATAAGCAAGCATTGAAAATAATTAATTTTAATAGTAAAATCCACAAATCTGTTGTTCAGTTGCTCATATATTTATTTATTCATTTATTCCTAACAGAAAATGTATGAGGTTTGTTTCTAAGGTCAGCACCCAGCACATATGAAATTATGCAGAATACTTCATTTTTTGGAGAAAATCTATGTACATTAATAAAAAATGTATAAGGGTAATTGTTTGTACATAGACATCCCTGACGCGTTTGATTCCCCGGTAACAGGTCTTTGTGTGTGAAGTTGGCTTGTTCTCCCCGGGCTTGCGTGAGTTAACTCTCTGGGTTCTCCATAAATTCTATAAAAAGGATTGTTGTTTGTCTATGTGTGGCCCCGCAATGGGCTGGCGACCTGTCCAGGGTGTACCCCTGCCTCTCACCCTATATGTGCTGGGATAGGCTCCAGCAGACCACCGTGACCCTGAGTTAGGAAATAAGCGGTTATAGACGATTAATTAATGTTATGCATACTGTTACAATGTTACATTGCAAATAATGATTCAAGTCTTGTCACAAGCTCTCTTTTAGCATGCAAATGCTTAAAGGGGAATACATTTCATTAGAGCCACATCTGCATTGCAATGTGACACCTAAAAAATAGCATTACATTTTCCCTATCTGGTTTAAGAATTATTTTTCCAATGTGAAGAGATCTACAGTGAACACAACCAGGAGTTTGTGCAAACCACATAGCTGTGTCACAGTATTTCCTCATGATGTCACTTTCATTGTGCGGTCAGTTGTGCATAGTTTTGAGATATGAGATACACATGAACAGTGCACATTTACACTACAATGACCATACTGATAGAGTTACAGCATATTGAAATTCTACAGGGAGGGAGAAAGGGAGGGTGGGGCTGAGCAGTGAATGGGGGTCTGTACAATCCATTGGCTCACTGCGTCATGTCAGAACCCACGCAGGAAGTCAACCCTAAACTTTGACTTAAACATTCACTCAAAGCAGGAAGCGGAAAACCACATCGTGGCTTACTTATGTTCTCGAATGAAACATTGAGGCCTTTTTTTGGTTTGGTGTAAATCTTGATTATTTGTATAAATTACTTTAAATAGTTATTTAAATAATTTTCTGCTTAAAAATGAATTGAAAGGAATTGCTGACATCTCAACTTCTCAAAAATACACAGAAAAAAATACAGATTAAATACAGTCTGATAAAGCGATTACCAAATTTAAAGTATAAACGTTTTTTATGTTTCGAAAGCTTTGTTGTGATTTTTCCCACAGTGTTTATAACCACACCAAACGGAAAAAAACAATCATGCCACTACAACAGCTAATCAATCTGAAAAGAGACAAACTATCAAGGCAGTTGATCTGATTTGCACCGGAGACAGCTGGTTAAGTTGTGTACAAGCACATCAAGTACACTCATTTTGTCCCAGGATCCTTCTGACTCCAAAGTGTTTCCTGTGCATTGATGATTTTCCACTTCCCGGCAGAATCAGTTTCTTCTCGCTGTGATTGGCTGGCTGCCTGTGAATGTGACTTATTGGTCAATCCAGACAGGAGAAGGTGGGTCAGTCTCTCTCTGTATTTCTTGGTTTAAATTGCATCACAGCTAAGAGGTTTACAGTCGGGCTGAGAAGTGAAGCATTTTCAACAGTACCTTAAAGTAAGTACAAATACATTTTGGCCTTATTGTTTATTTCAATGATTATTGTTAATTAATATGTAGCACTATCCCTAGTTGTTAGATGTGTAAATGACAGTATTATTCTAAAGTATTATTAGAGTCGTAGATCTTTCTAAAATATTATTAGAGTCGTAGATCTTTCATAAAGTAGCCTATAAGTAATACTTATTACCTAACTGTAACAATTCATATTGGGTATTTTTTTTATCCTACTAATTTTAGCACTAAATAGTTTCCCTAATTATCTTTCTTTAAATTATAATACAACTTATTTCAAGTACAAGTGTTTTTAATTTGAAGTTTTTATTATTTAATTAATAGTTTTTTGTTTTTTTTATTTTATTTCTTTTTTAACCATTTTTTTGTTTGTTAAAAGGAAATATATAAACAGCTGTTTGGGTTCATAAAGAAAAAAATAAACCAGGTCTAGATCTGCTTTTTTATTATGCTACTAGTGGTGTTCTCATTGTTTTAAAGTTCAAATACTTTTAAGCAGTGCAAACTTTTCTGGTTAAATTCAAACTAACAAGTTGAGTATTGCTGTGCCTGGATAAATCCAGGTTTAGGATTTGTAGGACTAAACGATGGCACCCGGTGGTTCAATCTGGAAATCCATAAACTGGATCATCTTAGATATTGTTGACGGGACACAAGCATAGCAAAGCAACTTCTTTTCTTTTCTTGTTTTTTTTTTTTTCAACATCTAACTGTCTTTCTTATTTCACCAAGAAAGGTCTGGTTTACATTGCTTGTCTTTGGAATACATTTCACATATGAACTCCTTTCCTAGGATATTTTTGCAGTGTAGCGTCAACCGTAAGTAAACCACACTAAGAGACCGTAAACACTTGGATGGAGAAAACATATGGCCACGAGGAAGAAACAAGACGATAAAAAAGGAACTATGGTTTTAAACAGTTTAACACATGTTCTGCCAGAGATAATAGAATTATACAAAATATATCTAAGTTTACAAGTTTGGGGTGTGTCTGGTCTTTTTCGTGACCACACATTTGCCTCCTATTTAGTTTCAGCAGGCTGCTTTTCCCAAGCCAAATGAGGTGCGGGTTTAAAACTGTGCATTGGCAGTTTGTCACTCTGGTTATTATGGACTTTTTTGTCATATAATTTAAACTGCTATTCTTGAAGATTTGTTTTTAGGAAATATTGTTGTGTGTAGACTAGATTGAACTCTGATACAATAGCTACAATTACCGTAACTTACTGTATGTACTGCGCAATAATAAATAAAATAAAGAAATAAAAATAATAAGAAATATGTCATTAGTGGTTCTAGCATCTTTTGTATTAGGATTAAAAAATGTGGGGTAATATGGCCAGTAATGATTGTCTCATGATGAAAATATTAAAGTGCCTTGTTTGCGTATAAATTCACTGTATGATATTTGAAAACGGAAAAAAGTTTATTAATTAATATGAAGTTTTATGATGTTCTCCTTTTGAAAATTAAAAATAGCAGCTGCACATCAAGTTTAAAAGTGTTTTCCCTCTTTCTATGTACATATAATTTAAAAATTGACTGGTATATACTGGTTTCTTCATTTTAGGAATTTGTTTACATTTTTTCTGACCCAACTGTTAAACTCTGCTGTTAAAAACTGCCTATTTTCCCTAAAATGTAATTTACAGGACATTCCCATTCCAACCACAGAGATGGTGCTCTGTTCAGAGAAAGGAGGCCTAATGTTTTTTTGCTGTGCTTGCATGTCTAGCAGGCTTTGAGAGGCATTAAAACATTGTATTTTGATTTTTTAATATGTTTGCTGGTTTGTCTGTATTTCCTCAGATTGCAAAAAAAATTCTGTAAACAGAAGCAGCCAGGAGAGGAATTCTTGGGTTGTTGGCTTTGCTCAAACCTAATGGGCATTGAGCTCTAGATCCTGTGATAGTATGTGGATATTAAACTGAGAATGTTCCATCTCTGATCTGGCAACCGTAAGCTATGAATTAGTCATCAGCCATTGGAATTCCGGAAAGTAGAATGCCAGCCAAGACACCTATGTATTTAAAAACACCCACACCGAAGCAGGGCAAAAAGCTTAAATTGAGGGATGTTCTCTCCAGCGATATGATCAGCCCTCCTCTAGGGAACTTGCATCACAGTGCCCATGTTGGACCACAAGGTAATGGTGATATGTTTGGAGATGTTGACTTTTTACAAGGTAAACTATACATGTTACCTACTTTAGCACACCCCTCAACAAACAGCATGGACAGGCACAATAATGATTTGTTTGAGACACAAGGTCTACAGCAAAGATACAACCCTCATCATAGTATGAATCACAGCTCTGGTCTTAAAAGCATGTTCTCAGTGCCTGCTTTCATAACTCCTGAGCAGCCACCTCCTAAACCTCCTCGTCTGCACCTAGAAGAGAACTCCAACTCACTTCAAAAAAATTACCAGGATCAACAGCCACTTTGTATGTCTGTGTGCGCAGATGGGGTTGGACTCTACAGGGAACCCTACCATGACCTTACCCTATCTGCCTCTATTCCCATCTTAAGACACCTTATGCCCTCTGCTGGCTCTTTCTCTGAAGCCTCCTCAGAAGACTCTATGTCGGAAGGCTGTATTCCACCAGACCCCAAAAAAGGTCTTAGCCTGGACTTTGATGCTGGCCTAAGCAACGAGGATCTGCAAAGTGTACAAAGTGAGTCTCCTGCATTATCTCCCACTATTTCGCGCTCAGAGTCTTTTGCTGGCCTAGACCTGGACCTGGGACCATCCATTCTGGAAGATGTTCTCAGAATAATGGACCGTTACATGAGTGTAAAAGACGGATGTGAGCTGTAAACTGGTCTTTAAACATAGTAGTGTACATGTGCTTGCTTGGCATTGTGCTTCCAGCATAGTAGTTAGATAGGCAGGTGTGCATTTTAATTACATTTTTAAGTTTTCGCTGGCCATTAGGGAAATCAGTTGTAACAGAATAACTACATATCTCACTAACTGCATAATGTATTGTGTAAATGACAATCTGAAAAGTGAAGGCAGAAGAAAAAAACCTGTTCGGTAAACTGTTTATATTTTAGATTAAAAATATAATGTTGAAAATTTACCTTAATGGAAATTTTACTGATTTAAACTATAGTTTGAAAGTATGAAAACAAGGGGAAAAAAATCAACTGTAGTCATGTATTATATATACAATAGTGAATTATTTGTTATCAATTATTTGTCAAACTGTGGTTGAAACCAATTCAACTTCCCGCCCAACTTTCCATTAAATGCTTTTTTTTTTACATAGTGACATGTGTTTGACATGGTCATAGACAGTCAATAAAGCTTTATAAATGCAAATACTTTATTTTATTATCCAACTGTTTGCTCAACTATGGTCTGAAGATCCATTACAAAGCAACACAGGAGGTATGAAAATGGATTGGGACTCTGCTGCACTGACCCGAGGCTACAGTTTCCATTGTATTTGATGAAACTCACTGCACACCTCAACATCGCTGAGCTGTAATAAACATACAATTGAAATGCCACCCAGATGTGAGGATGGGTTTTTATTTAAGTTTAAATTAAATGAATGGAAAATGCTTGTAAACAAAAGTATACACACTATTAAGTCAACTGTCTGCATAATTGTAGGTGTTGGACCTCTAATTGCATTTACAATCGGGGGGTTAGGGCCTTGCACATGGGCCCACAGTTGTGGCTTGGTTGTGCTAGGAATCGAACCCCGGTCTTTCTGGTATCAGTCCAACACCACTGGGCCACCACGTCCCTTTTTGGATGTTAAACTCATTTTTGGAATAGGATATTTAAATCAATATTAAATTTCAATAAAACTGTGTTAATTTTGGTATAAACAAGAAAATGTTAATTTCACACCGTTTATAAAATTCCAGGTGAGTATTATTATGTACCTAGTTGTCTGTGCAGCAAAAATCAGTCCATATTAAGAATAGCATTGCACACTAGTCACTCAATATTATGTACTGCTGTCCACTTTATTAGGAACTATAACAGTATAACTCCTGCAGTTATTATTTACATTTTAAACACTGTGACAGCATCGAGGCTATTTTCATGGTGATTACACACTTGTACTACTAAATGTTAACTACCTAACATGCATGTATATGGACTGTGGGAGGAAACATAAGTACTTGGAGTAAACCTACACAAGCACAGAAAGACCATGCAAAGTCCTCACCCGGGACCTTCTGCAAGGCAACAGTACTAAGCCATGTGCTGCCCTCCTATTTACATCAAACATTAGACTGAAAAGGGGGATCTTAATGACTTTAACCATGGCATAGCTGTTGTTGCCAGTTTTGAATATTTCTACCACTTATATAACAATTTCTATTTCTATTAAATATTTTGGGCAGGTCTGTGTTTATAATAAATCCAGATTGTTGTTTTTAAAATCCAAAAGTAAATTTTGATGTTCTTCAACGTTAATTTTCATAGAAATACTGGCGTAATTAAACCAGCATGGTCGGTGCACAGCAAGAAGAATGTAATTACCTAATATAAAGCAGGAATCATTTTATTTTTTAATATTATTTTATCTCGACTGCCGTAGTCACAGAATGTGCGGTTATGGTCAAACATGTCCCCCCCCGGCCACTGTACTGGACGGCTATGTAATGGATGTATGGCGCTACATTATGTAGGCGGTACTTTTTTAACCAATAGTATAAAAAGTTTACAAAAGATTACCCAATCACGGCCACGGAAGAGGATGACGCATAAAGGAAGCGTCGCTCTATGTCTAAAACAGTTTACGGCAATGTGGGAATTTTTCCGATTATTTAAACTGTAAGGTAAATCGTTCACTTTGAGATAGTATCCGCTGTCGCGCTGCAGCAGACTCTGTAAACGAAGCAAAACCCATACAACAACATGAAGTAGGTAACGCAAAATGTTGGTAACTTTAGCAGTAAATAGTCAGTGCCTGCTAACTGGTTGTTCAAAATAAAGAGTAATTATAGAATAGAAATTCTATTTATTTGTTTTCTATCTTTACTTTTTTTCTTTCCCTTTCTTGTAGGTTGAATATCGAAGGGTTGTTAGTTTATTTCCCATATGACTACATCTATCCAGAACAGTATTCTTATATGCTGGAGCTGAAGAGGACATTAGATGCCAAGGTATGTCACGTGTATGTCATTTATTCTCTATTAATTAACCTAATACCCCTCTTACCTGCGGTCATGCGCCATCTCCAGGGTCATGGCGTACTGGAGATGCCCTCAGGAACTGGAAAAACAATTTCCCTTCTATCGTTGATTGTTGCGTATCAGAAGGTCCAAATCTCTACTATCTTTGATATTTCTAGTTTCTATAGTTTTGTTGTTGAGTCAAAAACAAGCCTCCAATGTCATTCTTGCTCGCAGGCCTACCCTCTTGAGGTGACCAAGTTGATTTACTGCTCTCGAACTGTACCCGAGATAGAAAAGGTATGTAAGAAATAGGTGTGCTGTGCACTTGTATTCTGCAGTTTAGCTGAAGTGTTTGCGATGCTTCACTTCTCTATTTTAAGGTTGTAGAGGAGCTGAGAAAACTGATTGCCTACTACGCCAAAGAAACCAGGGAGGAAAAGAACTTCCTTGCTTTAGCGCTTTCTTCACGAAAGAATCTGTGCATTCATCCTGAAGTAAGGCTTGAATTGTTGTTACTATACATATATTCACACACTATTTATTTAGTACAATTTCTCAATGAGCGGTTAACATCCTTTTAAAAAAGGCAGTTAAGTTGCCTCTTCTTGTATGTATTGTTTCTTTGGCTCTTAAGGTAAGTTGAAAGATTAATACTTAATGCTCATGTTTACAGGTGAGTGTGCTGCGCTTTGGAAAAGAGGTGGATGGAAAATGTCACAGTCTGACAGCATCATACATTCGTGCACAACGTCACAGTAACCCCAATCAACCCGCCTGCCACTTCTATGAGGTAGAGTTAAAAGAAATTGGTGAAAGATTGGAATTTGCATGATGTTTGAGATCTATTTAATATTAGCCTGTAGAATATCTTTAGCATATACAGTATCTGGGAATGTCATAGCAGGGCAAGTGGTAGTGCAGTGGTTAAGGTGTTAGTAAGGATCAGGGTTTTAACTTCCAGCACCACCAAGTTTCCACTGCTGGGCCCTTCTTAACTCTTTATTTGATCAGTTGGATAGAAGAGATAAATGTAAAACGCTCTTGAAAAGGGCATCTGTTGAATGAAAGGTATCTGGATTTGTTCTCCAAGTTTATTCTCTACTTTCGTTTATTTAAATCTTAAAGATTTATGTTTATTCTGGTGTGTGCAGGAATTTGATGCCGTGGGCAGGCAGGTGCCAATTCCTCCTGGTATTTACAACCTAGATGATCTTAAAGAATTTGGGCGGAAAAAAGGCTGGTGTCCGTATTATCTAGCACGCTACTCGGTATGTATTATAATTTGTCGAAGGGCATTAATTAAAAAGAAAAGGCTAACTTTGTTACAGGTATCAATTAGGGAAAACCCTGTCAACATGTCATTAAAACAGATCCATTGGATTACTTTCCAAACGGTCTCTTCTAAAATTATTACTTATTGTTGTTTGACTTTTCAATTGAATTTGTCATCTAAAGACATTCACACCACCCAAATTGTAATCAAATAAAATATTTTTCAGCTAATTTATTCAGTTGCTTCTCTATATTGTGTATGTTATTGAAATCATTGACAATTTTTTTCAGCTTCTTCATGCTAATATAGTGGTTTACAGTTACCATTACCTTTTGGACCCCAAGATTGCAGACCTGGTTTCGAAAGAGCTGGCAAAGAAATCTGTTGTCGTTTTTGATGAAGCTCACAACATCGGTTAGAAAATGTTTTTTTTTTTTTTTTTCACCCAGAAACTGTTAATTTATTTGCTAAAATACAGCAAGCATATGTGTACCTCTATAATTGAACCCAAACTTATAATACATACTAGGAACCACTCTGAACTGTTTTTGTCTTTCTAGACAATGTGTGCATTGACTCTATGAGCGTCAACATCACCCGGAGGACACTGGACCGCACTCAGGCCAACGTAGACACGCTTCAAAATACTATTCAAAGGTAAAGGTCAAAGGTTAGCACGATCGCCTCACAGCAAGAACATCCTAAGTTCGATTCCCGGACAAGGAATCTTTCTGTGCAGAGTTTGCATGTTCTCCGTGCGCTTGCGTGGGTTTACTCTGGAAACTCCGGTTTCCTCCCACAGTCCCAAAACATATACGTTAGGTTAACTCTCAATTGCCCATAGAAGTAAGTGTGTGGTTGCTTGTCTATGTGTAGCCCTGCGATGAACTGGCAATCTGTCCAGGGTGTACCCCTGCCTCTTGCGTTATATGTGCTAGGATAGGTCCAGCAGCATTGTGACTCAGAGTTAGGGAATAAGTGGGTATAGACGATGAGTGAATGAATGAATACGCGTACTTTTGAAGCATAATACAAATAACATAAATTAAAGTTAAAGGTAACCGTTTGTTTGTGTATACATAGCCGTAGAGTGGATGTGTATTGGTGGAAGTGTGCCAAGACTAAAATTGATTAGGAAACACTGATGTGGGATATAGTTTGTGTTGAATACGATTTAAAATTTTTGGTCTGTTTATCTTAAAGGATAAAGGAAACCGATGCTGCCAAACTGCAAGAGGAGTACAGGAGATTAGTGGAGGGATTAAAAGAAGCTAATGTTGCACGAGAAACTGATGTTTACTTGTCTAACCCTGTGCTCCCGGGTGAAATACTCCAAGGTCAGTTTGCCTCAATACAGATTTTTAAAACTGTGTGCCATAGCCTACACTTTACATTATTTTCTATTGTTTTATTATCTATTTGTATGTCTAATCTGATTTTGGTTATAATCAAATATTTTAGTTATCAATGAGATCATACCTAAAGCCAGTCCTTGGCTACTAGGGCTGCACAATATATTAAAATTAGCGAAGTATTGCAATACTTCGCAATGTGCATATTGTAAATAAATGAGGGATCTATGTATGGTTAAGAAATCCGTAACGCTTTCTGAGACACCCGCAGCTGCTGCCGTCGATTTAGTGCCAAAATGAAGAAGCACCCCAAAGATTTTAAAGTATTTGTGTTTCAAAAGAGATAATTGCATACAGGGCAAAGTATTATGTATACCACGTAAATCTCAATTGGCAACATAAAGGGAAAGCTCTACAAATCTTTTCAGTCACCTTCAAACCGAACACAATTTGTTTTAGCTCTGCTCAGCAGAAAAATATTTAAACACAATGGATGGAAGAAACTTGTGTTGGTTATACAATTTAATATTTCATTAATTAGGCTCCAGCAGACCCCCATGATCCGAGTTCGGGAATACATTTGCTAAGATTGTTGTAAACGCAAACGTGTGACCAAATTGCACTGGCGTTCTAGGGAAAAACCAAATGGACTAAATGCACATTACATGCTTCATCTCACATCCCTCTTTTAAATGTGATTTGCTGGGTTATATCGTGTTTGAAAAGTAATAAGGCTTATAATACCCCTATATCATCACCTAATAACAGCTCAGATATAGATTTGTAAAAAGCTCTTAGTTTTGTATCTTGTTTTGTCAGTACAGAAGCAGTTCCAGGGAACATCCGCACCGCAGAGCATTTCATAGGCTTCATGAAGCGTTTTCTTGAGTACTTGAAGTCTCGGTTGCGGATTCACCATGTCGTGCAAGAGAGTTCGCCTCAGTTCCTTAAAGACATCTATGAGAAGGTGTGCATTGACCGCAAACCGCTCAGGTAAGGCACGATTCATATCCTTGAAGTAGCATTAAACTGACTTAGTAATTTAAATCGGTTACATCACTTTATTGTGTGATTTATCTCAGAATTGCGTCTATTTTTTCCTCTTTCTTCATAGATTCTGTGCAGAGAGGCTACGCTCATTGCTGAGAACTCTAGAGATTGCAGATATTGCTGATTTCTCTGCTATTACCCTGATCTCCCATTTTGCTACTCTTGTTAGCACCTATAGCAAAGGTAAAAGCAAATCCAGACAATATGAATTGCAGTATTAACATTATACATTTTCCTCAGAAATATTAAGAAAAAAATGTTACATTTCTTTTAGGCTTCACGATTATTATTGAACCTTTTGAAGACAAGACTCCAACAATCGCTAATCCAGTTCTGCACTTTAGGTGGAATTCACTGACTTTCTTTCACCTTTTCTAAAAAATCTGCTGCTTCATGTTTCATAGAAGTAAATAACTGAATATCAAATGAAAATAAGTTTATAAATTACTTCATTTTTTTTTTTTTTTTTTACAGCTGCATGGACCCTTCCATCGCTATAAAGCCTGTTTTTGAGCGGTTCCAGTCAGTCGTCATCACTTCAGGGGTAAACTGGCCCCCTTTGTCGCATTCCTTACAGACAGTCAAACTGGGGAAAGAATTCTTAATTTTCGCAACCTAAATAAAATGTTTATGTATGTACACAAGTGAATTCAACAGGATCATAAATTGGCACAAGGTGCGTTTTTAGTTCTATCTATCAGACTACAGTTAAAAGGAAACTGAGAAATGACTGCTGTCTATAAACATTAATTAATCTATTTATGCTTAGCAGCTATTTAAGTGTGATGTGCCACACAAAGCTGAAAACACTTTTAGGATTTTAAGAAATTTGTCTGCATGCATGCAAGGATCAGCTATTTATATTGGATTCATCAAATAATTAAAGAAGTACAGTGTAGAAAACTAGTAAATAAGTATATTGATTGGCCCAGAGACTTAATAGTTGGCACGGTCACTTCTCAGCTAAAAGGTCCTGGGCGCGGTCCAGGGCAAGGGATCTTTCTGTGCAAAGTTCTGTCCAGGGTGTATTCCTGCCTCTCGCCCTCTGTGTGCTGGGATAGGCTCCATCAGACCCCAGTGACCCCTAGTTAGGGAATATGCGGGCATAGAAGATAATTGAACAAAATGGGTATATTCATTTACGGTTGCAAATGCAGGCTGTTGTATTGACAACCCTAAAATAAGACACAAAATAACCAAACTAATTTTAAACTAATGTTTGTCAGCCAATCAGCATCTTTGCGAATAAAATCTGTAATTGATTCCAAACCATTTGCCATCAGTCTAAAGATCTTCCAGAAAAGATTTTTATATTTATCTTTATATATAATAAACCTTTATCAAACTTGGGTTACCCATAAAATCTGTATCATTTTGCTTTCTTTTCCTTATGCAAGACTCTTTCTCCACTGGAAATCTACCCCCGAATCCTAGACTTTCACCCTGTTACCATGGCATCCTTTACCATGACGCTAGCACGCACCTGTCTTTGCCCTCTGGTGAGTGTGCTGTAACCCCCCTTTTTTAAACCAAGTACATTATTTGGCTGTTTAAAATCTTGGAACTAAATATTTGAAATGCTTTTTACCAGATTGTTGGGCGTGGAAATGACCAAGTTGCCTTAAGTTCCAAATTTGAGACCAGAGAAGATTTTGGTGAGTATTTTTTTATTTAAAATCTTGACACTTGATTCTCAGAATATAATCTGTTACAGTGAGGCAGAAAAGTATTTAGTTAGCCACCAGTTGTAAAATTTCTTCCACTCAAAAAGATGAGAGGCCTGTAGTTTACTATAGGTAGACCTCACCTAGGAGAAACAAAACAAGAAAATCACATTGTTTGATTTTTAAAAAAGATTTATCTGCAAATTCATTTTATTTCCGAACTTTCTGGGGTCACGGGGGTCTGCTGGAGCCTA
>JAOTQW010000039.1:5616393-5631577 GCA_026260075.1 Sisor rabdophorus | reverse complement strand
CAGGGAACCCATCCTCATTTGGGTGACAGACAGATACAGGGGTTATAGTGTGTGTTATAGTTAGGTCTTCAGCTTGAACTAAAATGCCATTAAGTTTTGATGCTATAGATCTGGTGATGTCATAAGAGTACATTTCTAAAAACCTTTGATTGCATTTCCAAGCACCTCTGCTAGACCAGTGTGGTGTAGATGTAGTGTTTATGTTCTTATTTATGCAGATGGTGTGGTTAATAAAATTGCATAAATTAGGAACAGGTTAAGAATTTTAGAATCTGTTGTTGTTTAACACTGTCAAATGTTTGAAGTCTGGGTAAATAGCTGTGAGATAATCCATTACAAAATCACTGCAATAAAAAAAGACATCTGGAACAGATCTTGAAGAGAGGACAAGTTAACTATATCTGTTCAACAGATTACAATATGACAGTGGTTTTTAAAATCCATTTCTTATGTTTTTATTTTAAAAAATCTATCCTAAATTCCGCACATTTGTAACTTTTTAACGAATACACATGAATCATGATATGCTATATTATCAGTTTAACGGATTACAAGCAAATGCAGAGCTTATAATAACAACACTAACAAAATAACAATTATAAAGTCTGGTATTTATATCTGTCCAAGGTTGTCATGCTTGTACAGGACATCAGCATCTGCATGTCATCATAATGGCTGACACAACCTTTTTTAAAAACACTTACAGACACCTATCATCTACAAGGACGACCAACAATTAAATAGCAAGCTTATCTGCTGATTACCTGAACATAAAAGATAATAATCCTTTTTTCTTTCATGCTTTCTTTCTCTCAGGCTCTAAAGGACAGGAGGACTTCCTGGTTCATATCCCAGACACTAGTGCACGTCACTGTTACTATGGTGACCCAAGATTATGGTCAGGCCCTGTCTGTGTTTGCTCTCTCTCTCTGTCTCTCTCTCTCACTCTCTGTCTCTGTTTCACCTCCCAGCCCTTTATATTGTATGCTTCACTAGCATGGGGTACAGGAGGACAGAGATTCTATTTCAATTCTCTCTTTTCTCTGACTGACAATCTCCCAACCCAGAATATCGATCAAGCCCTAAGCTGAATGCCTTGTTGTGTTTTTTTCCATTGTAGAGGTTTAACATAAATGCTATATGTATTAAACTGCTAACATGTGATTAGTTATGGATTTATATGATAATAGTTTTAGAACTATGCCATGTTGTTACTGATTAAATGGAAATTAAAAATGTAAAAATATGTTTGATGCATTTATTTGCCTGGTGTGCTTAATGTTTAAATGTCTGAATTTAAGTCTTGAACTATTCTCCTCTGTAAACATTAAGGAAGTTTATAGGAAGTGTTAGATGATTTTAAAATGCAAGCTTTTATTTTGTTGTACATCTGTGCATTGCCCCGGCCATCAGCTCTAACAGAAGCATGTCTAGTCTTTATGCATTCTTAGTTGCTTTCATGTTCATAAAATCCATAATTGACCACATTGGTGTCCTAATGTCTCGCACATGAACTTGATTTCTCTATATCTTGTATCTATGTCATAGCCCCTTAGCCCACTAGGTCCCAACCCCCTCTAGGTTTGGATGCCCCTATTGTTAGCCTGTCTGGAATGTAGCTCCTGGCTGCAAAAACTTAAATTGGGGGGGGGGGGGTGTACCCAACCCTCGTATTGCCCTTCACCCTACTGGCCTCTTAAAACTCCTCCCTACTAATTCAAAATCAGAAGCCTGTGTAGTATAAACCAATTTTGGTTCCTTAAATCTATAAGCAACCTGACTACAGGAGAAAAGCTTGTGGTCAGCTGATTAGGTCTTACACTTTCACTAGATAAAATGCCTAACATGGAGGTGCTGGCTCACATCCAACCTCTCGGATTACAGAATATCCTGTTGCCAGCTCAGTTCAATGGGTCTTAATCGATACATTTTAAAAGTAAGGAGTACTATCTAATGCAGCAGCCAGGCAATAAAGAAACCACATGCATAAATCTTCCAAGAAAAAGATCTACTAAGGAACTTTGACATGAAAAAATAGCCATTTGGTTAAAAATAGCTCGTCCTGAGGTGGGGCTGAGAATTGTTTACAAGGGTAAAGACATGAATAGTCCACCGTAGCCACTATTCAACTGAAAATTTTGGTGCTTACAAGATGGGAAGTAACAGCATGGTCATTGAATATTTTCTATGGAAGAAAAAAGTGAGTGACTGAGTGATTAGTGAGTGGGTGAGCAGGCGAGTAAGTGAACAAAGAGTTAAAAATAGACAGAGAGAAAATAACTATTAGAAAACTTACAATAATGAATAAACCTCTCATTTCTATTTGGGTTAAATTAAAGCACTTTAAATGCCCATTCTGGTGACATTTTTTTGCCATTAGGGTAAGAAAATATAAAATAAAGTTCTACCAATTAAAAATATAATTTGTTGTTTAATTTATGTAAGAACATGTCAAAATAGAACAAAGGGGAAAATGTCAATTTGTCTGTGTTGGATTTTTACTATTACTGTTATTGAAAAGTTCACAAGTATCTGCCACAATCAGGTCTTACTGGATGGTGCAAATACAATGATGTTTATCCAGAGAAAAATCGAAACAAGAGATGAGGGATGGCAATCACATTTTACTGCTGACTGCTGCTGACCAAAAAATTGGTATAAATTTATTTTCTTAGTCAATATTTTACAGTGCTTCCAAATTCCTATATTTTCTTAATTTGCATGTGTTGGGTCATGACAAACAGGTCTTGATTGGTAAGAATAATTTTTACATGTGGTCCACATGACGATCAAAAAACATAATCATAAAATGTCTTTGGCAGGTCCAGACCTGACTTCCTCATGCTAAACATTAAACAGTTAATTTGTTGAAGCGTAGCTATTATATTCTGCTGATTAGTTTATTTCACAGTAATTCATTTTACATTTACAGCATTTTACAAGCCCTTACTAACTTACATTTATTTCTTTTATACAACTGCTCATGGCCCAGTAGTGGCAATTGGAGCTGCTGTAAATAAAACCCTTTTAAATGAAGAGTCTAATTAAGAGTTTTGAACAAAAAGAATTACTAAGTGATATTTATCACAACATAAATTTGTGCACAGTTAGGTAGTAGCAACGAGAGTAAGTGAGAGCTTAGGTTACTACATTTTCCAAGTAGCTTGCCCTATGTTAAATGTAGCTGGATTGCAACTTCTTTAAATTCCACTTGACTGAAACCTTAGTTGCTGGCCACTTACTACTGTATGTATGTATGTATGTATGTATGTATGTATGTATGTATGTATGTATGTAAAAAAAGAGATGTGGCACATTTACTTAAGAATAAAATATGATACAATTTCACTTAAAAAATGTAAAACTAAATTACATAGGAGAATTTTGACACTCACCTTTTGTAGGCTGGTCGGGTTAAGCTGGGTTTTGTCAATTATCTTTATGGCAACCTGAAAATGAGATGTAAAGGTCATACGTGACATGAAGAGGATGTCACTAATTTCCATCTTCTTTGCATAAAAAGAAAAGCTCATTTTACATTCGCAAAAAGTTAACACACAACATACTACTGTGATAAAGCATACACATTTTGGTACACTGCGTCATTTAGTCCTGGGGACCTGTTACACTGCTCTCTGGTAATAGCTGTTTATGAATGAATATTAACTATAAATGACTAAGATAACCTAATGACATTCATTAAACAAAGAAAGACATACAGTATGATATTCATTTAAGTACTTGTCAGTAAAACCAGCCTGCAAAACACTAAAATAATTTAATTGATAATATAGTTGAATAGGAAACTATCCTAAGTAAAGTTAAAACAATAAATAGACAAAAAACCCAACATTTTTTGTTGCAAAAAATAAAACCACAACTACATGCTGAACGATTACTTGTCAACACAATCTGATTTGAGGGAAGATTGGTGTTACCATGTTTCCAGCCGCACTGAACACTCATTGCACAAATGCACAGACAGTTTAAAGTAACAGTGTCTAAGAAAAAGAATAATGCCACCTAGTCATCATTGTTCTTCCCTTAGTACAGGGGTCGGCAACAGCAAATGCCTTCTTGCCTTCTTGCAAATAGTGTGTTGGAATAGAAATTATATCAATTGTTTAAATTAACATCTTACCAGTCTTAAATAAATAAAACAACTCACAACTTACAGCTAAATCAAATATTTTATAAATATCAAATTCCACTGCAACTGTTTCCTTACTTACACCTGTATAGAAATCCTTGTATTTTATGCGTGTTACAGAGTGTGCACTACTGCACTACATGCGCTACTGGCGTTGGCAATTTTATATGAAGTATTTGTATGCAGATCTTAGTATATTCATGTTCAAACCTGCTCCGACATGACGGTGCCCTGTACATGGAGCGAACACCATGAAGAACATAATTGTCCAGCACAATGTCCTGACTATTGTGCTGGGCAATTATGTTATACAGTTTTGGAATGCACAGTAATGCTCTGGAGCCTGAATCAGCACAAATCCCTGCAGTCACACTGTGGGGGGTTGAGGATATTATAACAAATCAAGTGTAAATACAATTAGGAAAAAGGATGTTTAACAAGTTATTTAATAACTAGTGACTGTCCATAAACTTAAATGAATAAAAATGAAATAAAACATCCTGAGGCAAAGAAGAAGCTGAATGCGCACAATAATGTACATAGCTGCAAAACATTTAAATGGCCCTGTGTTACATAAAATGTCAATATACATTCAGTCACTTAAATTCAGTTATGTAAATAAATCACCCAGGGTTGTGAAATTTGACCTAAATTCAAAACCTCAATTAATTAAAAATTACGATTGATTACGATTACTAAACAAGACATTTTTTGTCAATGTTGTTGTTTGGAACAAGCTAGTCTAGTTAATCATTTTTCTTGATGTTGAGTTATCCATTATTTCGCTTCAGCTCTAATGACTGGAACAGAAGGAGTAAGGTGACTTCAAAGTTGTTGCATAGAAAGACCACGTGCCCGGGATTCGAACCCAGGACCTTCTTGTTGTGTGCTAACCACTGCGCCACCGCGCCGCCCGACACAGGAGATGTTTTGCATCATTTAATTAGATGAAAAATATATATTATCTTACTTCTTTTTAGAGTATTTATTTTAAAAAATTCAACACAATATTGCTATTAATAATCTTGGTAATGCTCATTTAGCATAAAAAAACTAAAAGATTTATTACATACCCACGTGTGTGAGCATCGACAAGACTTAATTTGAATATCATAGTTTTAAATGTAACAGTGAAAACAGTGAAAACAGTTAAAAAGTGAAAACACACACACACACTACCTCTCTGCCAGTCAGGATGTGGCGTGCCAGCTTCACTTTTGCAAAGTTGCCCTTTCCAATGGTTTTGAGCAGCCGGTAGTTGCCAATGTGAGGATGCTCGTCTGAGAGAGAGGCGATGGAGTTGCGGCAGCGCGCTCCGAGCGAACGATTCGACCAGGCTGACCCTTTGTCCGATCGGCTAGCAGAGAGGGATGCATGCTGAAAAAGAAGCAAAAACAGTATCTGTAAAAATCATGCCTAGTAAGTTTTGACATATTTAGACATCAGAAGGTTCCTCTATGCCATATTGCTTATAAGCCTAAGGTGTGAGGTTCGATGGCACATCCTGCGCTGTTTAAGATCTAATCCACTGTGGAATGTGCCACACCAATAAACCATCTTTGCACTTTCATGCTAAGTGACACTGCAGCATTCTTTTCACCACTATGACAAATCTTCTTAGGTTGGCACAGGTGAACATACAGTAAATACATTATTAAAGTGACGTCATTTTATTATGGCCATAATGCACTTCAGTCACAGCATAGCTCCAGATAATATATCCAATAATGTAGTCAGCTCCACAATTAATCACACCCAAACAAAGATAATAAGAAGACATGTAGTTAGTTTAAAACAGAACATTTTCCCCTTTATAATTACACAATTTGGGGTTCATTACATTTTCCCTTCTTTTTACCATTCCTTTAGAGTGGACAAGTGGTATAAACCAATAAAATGCCAACACAGTTTATCGCAGCAAGCGGAGTGTCTAATAGAGTTTATTTAAACGGTGCAGGTTTAATACTATAACCAATATCCCATTTGGATCAGTAAGCAATATAATATCAAATCAGTGGAACATTTTTGATCAATACAGATGAAAACCTGTTAATGTTAATTCGGGTCATTTTTGCTCCCTCAAAATGTATTTAAAAAATACCTAAAACATTAATTCATTAAATAAATAATTTTTGGAGAGCTGAGATTATTGTGAGTGAATAATGCAAACTATTTTGAGAAACAATCAACCCCAGATACACTGTATTTGTAAGTCTTTCTGTAGATAAATATACATTCACAAATACTCACCTATAAAAGCCATTGATTCATAAAATTCCAACAAAAATCCAAACAAGTTGTAATATCTGTGCTAACACGAGGCCAACACTACTAAAACACAATGGCCGAATGCACTTGATTTGTGTAATACTGTTTCAAACATGACACTGTTCTTCAAATAAAAGCACTGATTCATTACACCAAACAGACAGCTTTTTAGTACATGGTACAGTGTTTAAATTTGTTGTCATGACCAAATGTTTAATCTGTTTCTGTTAATAAACTATACTTTATTCGTGTAATTATTGCATTTTCTGTGGCTTTAGTTATTGTTTGAATACTCTTTTAAAATCTGACATTTTTTTCATTTATTCATCTTCTATACCCGCTTATTCCCCAACTTTCCGGGGTCACGGGGGTCTGCTGGAGCCTATCCCAGCGCAGAAATCTGGCATTTACATAGTGGAATGTATATGATGGAAACCCAGTGGATGATGGCTAGATATTGATGTCTTGTTTTGCATTACATCCAGTACACTGTACCTCACAAAGACGGGCAGAACTCTGACCCAAGTGACAAAGTGAAAACAACGCTATTTTCATGCCCATCTACACATGAGGCACACAGCGATCATCTAAGCAGGAAGTGGAAATAGAAAGAATTGCATTTTTTTCGAATCTATGCAAATTTAGAATGGAGAACAATGAGGCATGACCGCAACTGAACAACTGCCTTAAAAGGCAATACATACAAAAATACATTAAAACACCTGGAACAATCCAAAGATGTCACGTGATATATGTCATCATCAAATTGCAAAAGTAATGTTAGATATTGTTTCATTGGATAATGATAAACAAGCGCAATTTAACAACAATAAACAAAGTTTTCTTGTTAAAGAATTTAAAGCTACCGTTTAAATTGTTTCAAAGAATTTAAAAGTGCTGCGCTGCCACTTTCTGCCATGTGAGTGGTTTCTTCTGTAAAGGGGCATCTCATGAGTACATCTAACGAAATGCTGTAAATGTAAATGTACATCAAAGTCTGGGCAACGTTATGCGAACTTTTTTCACATAGTAAAATTTTAGACACACATACTTCATGCTTTACAAACTCAGTTTTACAAATTATATATTTTGGCACATTTGTGGGACTTCCTGTCTACTGGGTTGCACATTACCCCAGCCCTGTATTTAACTCAACACCACATGCTTTTACATGTTCAAACTTGTTTTTTTCTCATAGTACAGCTTTTCACTGGTATATATATATTTATATTAAATTCTACCAGTACTGTGATCCACCGAGAGCTTAATTTATTGCCCCACCCCCTATTTTTTCCTTTTGAAGAGCACATCGATTTTCCCAAGGCTTGCCTCTCGGATTGTAACACTAATTAATTCAGGAGAGTAGGGGCAGGGTGGTGAACGTTGAGGTGGGGGTTTGAAAGCAACTGCAGGCACAGATCGGTTTGAAGAAAGGCAAATTGGGAGAAGGGTAAAGGGTCCACACCCAAAGGCACACCTTACTAATAACAAGATTCCAAGATGACGTTTCATTTCAATTCCTTGTAAAAAAAAAAAAAAAACACATTGTGCTCATAATTTTTCAACTGGGAATTCTTTTATCTACAAAGCAAGAAGGAACAACCAGAAACAAAACAACAACCAGTTTTCTGTTGCTACATGTAGAATAAAACCTGAATACAAACAAGAGGATACACATCTTCAACAAAAGGTGTACTAGGTGGGGCAAATCTGACGTTATTTACTTCTTACTTCTTTACTTCCTTGCTATTTCCTAATATTTATTTTGAAATCTCCTCAAAATAATTGGTCAGATAAAAGCCTGTAAACCGCTCTGAACATAATTTCCAAACATGTAATTAACAATTTTATATTATCCGTATTTGCCGTCGTCTTTGACATCGTTTGGTTTAATGCAACTGGGTTTCAAACCACATCAATCTTTTTTTCACCACAAATGACGATTGACGGTACTGCTCAGCTGCGTCAGCCTACACCCTAACGTTCACAACAATAGACCTGTGCTTTGAACATCATCCTATGTGGAGTAGGGCATGGGGAGCCATATGAATGTTAGCACAGGTCAGGGTTTGCTCGTTCAACCACACATCCTGCCTCTTCACCATCTCAGTTATTCTGTCTGTCTTCGCTCTCTTCACTGCATGTCCTGTTTTTCATGTGGAGTTACAGCAAAAAAAAGAGTATTTTAAATCATTCTAGCTCTATTTGAAGGTGATGACAACAAAGGATGTTATTTTAAAATGTTTCTTAGAAAAAAGGTTTAGATATGTCACAAATTGATCAGGCATTTAGTGTTTGTGCTGAATCACAGTAATTGTCATAGCAGATAATTCTCTGGATCTCTCTGGAAACAGTCTCTGGATCTGTTAATCAGATTTTTTTATCATTTATTTTTTTTATTGCACTGGACATTATTTATTATTGTTGGTCATTAGATCCCCCTTTCAGAACTTTCCACTGAAAGAAGTTAAATTTGAGCTGATAATATTTATAGTCCTAAATATTTGTTTATATTCGATTATTTTTTTTCACTATGAATGTATTTCCTTTTTTTTGTTGATTCATTTTTTGTTCCAGTGTGGGACCAGGCCCTAATGCCTAATCATTTCACAACATTATGTATGAAAAAGAACCTTGCAAAACTACAAAGCTATTGATTTGTTTCTAACTTCTGATAAGTTAAATATCTTGAAGTAACTGATGAGCAAAATCTGATCAACCATATTGCAAAACATCCTGACCGTGTTAGTCATGACAACTCTGACCGAATACAGCCTGAATACGAAGCATTCAGATAGCTAGAGAAGTCTCTCACCTTGGCATGTGATCACAGAGCCAAACAAAAAAGCCCTAGCCGAGACCCATCTGGTAAGTGTACATTGCACAGAGATCCCATCCCCCCCAAGTCATTGCTCTTCTAATACACAAAGGGACGATACAGCATCAGCAGTCAAATTCCACGATCGGCACAGCTAGCAAATCATGATGCAATTCCTGAGACAGGCATAAACAGTAAATCACAGTGTTTCTTTTTTGATCATCTCACTGGATGGTGGTTTGATGAGAGTTTGTTTTTGTGTACTGGAAACAACAAGGTCTATGGTGGAATAACGCCGGTTCATTAGACTTTTTAGTGCAGCGCCACGTTAATACTGAGGGCAGTACTTATAATTTTAATATAAACACAACTCCCTATGTGTGGTGTCAGAAGAAACATAACTAAAGAATATGGTTGGTATTGTTACCGAGTACCGTTCCACGTACCACGTACAGTTTGGAAAATATCTAAAACCTATTAAAAAAATCCCAAAATGTGCAATACAAAGCAGTAAAAAATCTCACCAGATGTTTTCCTTGAATAGTTTGTAAAATTGTAAAATAAACATCTCTACATGTTGCAAATCCGTACTAGATTAACAATTTGTGTATAGGTTACATTAGCTGAATGATGTGGCAAGTTCTAACACGTTGGAAATAGAATTTTATTAATAGTTGCTGTTATGAAAAAATGTATATATTTTATTGGGGTGGCATGGTGGCGGGTTCGAATCCTGGGGTCTATCTATTTGCATGTTATCCTCTGGCTTGCATGAGCTTACTCCAGGTTTTTTCCCACTGGCCAAAAATTTACATTAGGTTGATTGGTGTGTATTGTCAGTGTGTGGCCCTTAATGGACTGGCAACCTGTCCAGGGTGTAACCCTGCCTTTTGCTCTATGTGTGCTGGGATAGGCTACAGCAGACCCCAAGTTAGCAAATAAGCGGGTATAGAGGATGAATGAAAGAATAAATGAATTAACCAATAAGACGTAAGAATTTGAATTCGGCCAGATAAAGAAAATTATTTCCAAATCTCTGTTGCAATCCAGTTATTTTATAGCTACCTTTATACAATTACTGATTAATAAAAAAAATTCAAAATTTAAGTGGTTAACAAAAAATTTTAAATTCAGTTATTTCTTCAGCTATTAATATCTCGATATCTTACTTTATTTATTCAAATGCTTAAGTATGTCTATTTTTAACCATGTTTAGTTGCGAATCACAGACATGGTGGCAACATAACAGTGCCAAGAAGTTATTGCATCATAAATTATCTTGTAGAAAATAAATGAATATTATTACATGATTTTTAAAAATTAATAAACTTTTAAATAGTTGTATTACCATAGTTATAAAATAATTGGATTTCTCAGTAAATGTTTTGTTTATATGGCTCTGCATGTTGCCAGTTGCTGTGTTGGTGATTATTTCAATATAACAGACCCGAATGATGTCATGCGAAATGTAAAAAATGTTTTTATTTCTCTGCAGTCTGAACTCTGGGTTGAATTAGCTGAGGTATGCAGTTAATAGTTGGTTGTCTGACTTTTTTTTTTCCCTGAGCAACCCTGAATGGACCCGACATGTCCAGCCTTAGCACCCCCAGGCTCAAATTCCCTGTTTGCTGTTGAGTTGAAAAACTAGGTCAGGATAAATCTCAACAGACCTTCTAAGCCTCTAACTGTAATCATGCACACGCACAACACAAAACTCTACCCGTTCACCATAGTTCAACTCTCCTGTGTGTTATATTGGTTTGGTTTCTGGTTAAATCATTGTTAGAAAACGCTGGAATCATTTGGAAAGGCAGACGGTTTAATGGGCGTCATACGTATTTACAATTCAAATCATGTGAATAAGAGCCTGTTGATGCCACTCTTGTTTGACCCGGTAGCCATTATGTTACATAGTACATGTAGCATTAAAACGCTTGAATCACTTCATACTGCCACAAAGTCATACAGACAGTAACAAGAAGTGGTGATTCGCAAATGTTGACCAACTTCTCTTTAATAAATGCATGAAAACATCTTTGTTGGTATACAAGTATACAAACTAGTTTAGACTACATTTTTTTCCATGTTAGAATAAATAAGGTCTGGTGTAATAAAAGAAAATATTTAAAAAACCTCTTTAAAAAAAATGGTCATAAAATGGCTGCTCTTGCAAGATCCACCTGCGGTTATTTTAGCAAATGAGCCAGTATAAAACAAAGGCGTGTTGTTTCAAACAGTGAGCATCGAACTGTTCTTGAACTGCTCAGATTAGATAACTCGTTCATCACCTAGCTGACATGACCTGAGTAGATCCACTCTGTTTTTGCTCGGTGGTCAGGCAAAACGTTGCATAATCTGTCAGACTGGTTTGTCTGCATTGACACACTTCCTGGATTGTTTGCTAATGCGCAATCGATTCCTCTGTCTCAGCTTCTGGCCAGTTCCATGGCGATCTCCATGGAGACATAATACAGCAGCTTATGCTATTATTACATATGTAAACATGACAAATGCTAGGGTTTTTTTTTACTTTATCCAATTTGGTTAATATATTAACAAAGTATGAACAGACTACTTTCGCAGTTGATGTCTTTCAGTGGTTTCTCTAAGTACATTAGGAGAGATTAAAAAAAAAATCTTAATTCATTTTAATTACATGGTTATAAAACCCTTTGAGTCCTTTAGTAAAACAGGGCATTAAGTCATTGGAGTAAAGGAAAAGAAAAGAAGCTGGTTACAAAGCATTTATTAATCATCATAAATATGATGCTATATTTTGTTCAAATCCATCCAGGGTAATCGGATCGGGCTTCTCTGAAGGGTCATTTAGCTAGATCTGACTACAAACAGTTTTGAGGTTCAACGAAGTGTAAAAAGGGATAAGTAATGTATTTAAAATGTACATGTATGTTTTCTGAAGACACCAGTATATCCGTGTGTTGTAGGTAAGATGTACATAAAAGAGTACAGTACAGACAACCCGCCACTTAATATACAAAGTTCTGAACTGATACCGATAGGGTGTTCACTCGACCCAGTTGCAAACGTGTTTGTTTAGTGATAACATCCTTTCATTAGGTGACGTTGCAATTAGGATTAGTGGTAAGTGCTATAGTTTGTTTTAAAGTAACATTACATAGGCTATAACCATGCATACATTACTCCTATAGGCTAGCTTTGGAATGCATCATAGGGGATGTACTGCTGTTGACTTTTCCTGTACATAACCTCAAACAAGATCAAGGGTCTGTACATCCTGTTGTAACTACAGTTAAGTCCCCCAAGTATTGCCCCAAAGATTTTCTAATGATGGTTGAATGCATGCTCAATGCCCACTTTACAACTGTACATTGCAATCAGGCAATTATTTAATTGATTTTATAATTCATTTTAATTATGCAGCAGCAGACAATGCAGTTTGGGAGTTTCCAACCATCAACTGTCTAGATTTGTTCCTGGTGTCTAATAGGCTTTCCTATGCTTCTCCCACAGCAAGAAGGTCGTAGGTTTAATTCTTGGGTCTTTCTGTGCGGAGTTTGCATGTTCTCCCCGAGCTTGAGTCGGTTTCCTCTGGGTACTCCGGTCCAAAAACATGTGAATTAGGTTGATTGGTGACGCTAAATTGCCCATAGGAGTGTGTTGTGAGTGCATGTGGTTGCGTGTGTGTGGCCCTGCGATAGACTGACAACCTGTCCAGGGTGTACCCCTGCTCTCGCCCTATGTGCGCTGGAATAGACTTTAGCAGACCCCCATGACCCCGAGCTCGGAATAAGTGGGTATAGAAGATGAATGAATGAATTTAAGAATTTAATGAATTAACTTTTCAAATAATAGCTGGACTCAGACAAAAAGGGCTAAAGTAATTCAGATACACACACTACCGAATTCCACAAACACTGCGAACATCATATTCATCCCGGAATCAGTAATAAAGTAATAAAGAGTCAACAACGCATTTCGGTATATATAAATAAAACCATTATTATTTAATCCACACTTACACAATGGTAATACACAACGCTTACTAGATCCAAACCTACAGTTCATTACGTACAGATGTAATTAGAGAAGTGATTAATATGTAGAAATATGTGTTTGGGTGAATACAGTAAAATATCTAAAAATGTAAATTTCTGTGTGTTAACAGTTTCCTGCATGGTTAGGTAGGATTTAGCTCCAACCCTAATCAAATTATCCAATCAAGGACTTGTAGATTTAAAACTATCCAGAAGGTGTGTTAAGTCAAGTTGGAGCTAAACTCTGCAGAGCACAGCCCTCCGGGACTAAGTCTGGTCACCTTTGGTTTATGTTTTAAAGCCTTAGCTCCAGGTCATGGAAACAGGGGCCTCAGAGACTTTGGTAGTTATTTTAGGTAAAATAATTTTAAAAAAAATTATTTGTACATGTGATAACGCATTTGTACATGCGATAACCCAGTTTACCAGTCGGATAGGTGGGACCAGCACCACGGGCTGGCAGATGTAAGCCAGGGTCACCCTGTCACATGTCTAACTCAATAATGACTTCCCCAATTCTCTATGGCCGTTCCTGTTTACCATAACCCATACAAGTGGTAATCCAAATTGTATTTATATTACATTTCCAACCAATATATAGTCATGGTTAATGTCCGTGTTGAAAAAGCTTTTCCACTGTGGTAGTATTACCTTTTGCAGCTGGAATTAGAACCATGGCCTAGCTAAGACTATTGGTATGATAATGTCTAGTTTTGACACTTCTACCACACACCATTTCCGCAGTGTGTTTGGCCTGCAACTGTCTGGACTGGCTTAACTGTCCTAATGTAGCATTTGTCGAATTTTCTAGTCCAACATAAACCCTGAAATCATTTTATTGTGAAATAGTTATTAATAATTTAGGAACATGCGGTCGAGTGAAGAAGGTGTGACTTACGTGATCGGAATTCCTGTCGCTCTGCAGTGTTGCCCGAGAAGAAGACATGGTCAATGAGGCCCTGGATATATTTGGATCTATTCCCTCTGTGGATAAAATGGAGCCTTGCATAGAAAATCCGCTGTCATTTGGACCGTAGCATCTCCTCTCCTGTACTCTTAAGGCGTTGGGTTCAATCCACAGCAGCCCTGCGCTTCAGACACACCGGGCTTGGCTCTAGTTTTGCTCGAATTTTCCTAAACAATCCACATCTTTAGGTACCTTATGAAGCCTGCTGCTGCACAATGGTGGGATACCAATCAATCGATTTTGAAAAGATCACTCCGACCAAAGTTTTGCCCTTTGTGGCCCTGGTGTCTGCATCAGTCTGCCTGAAACGGCTGGGGATTTGGGGGGTAAAAAATGCTGAAATGTCCCGGGTAGTGTTTCCATTCTTAAAAACCTTCACCGCTTTCCATTACAAAACAGCGAATACTCTAAACGCCGAGGTTCTTTATAAACAAAAAAAGAATAATAAATAAACAAAACCCCGTAAACACACACACAAGATAACTAGTTTCTATTTCTGTTGGTTTTTTGGCGTCACAGTTGTGAGCTGTTTTTACTCCGGCGTAAACAGCCTCAGTCTCTGTCCATTTCCAGGAAAATCAATGAATCCGTTTAGAAAAAAAACAGAAAGCAGCTTTACAGACGGAACCCAAAACTGATACTGACGCCGGTTTACACCCCATTAATCCGTTTCGGATGAGTGTAAACGCCAAAAAATCTAACAAAGGCGAGAAATGAGAGACTCGATATTCCCCCTCTCTCTCTCTTTCTCTCTCTCGGGGTACGAAAAATTAGGCTGCTCTTACAGGCTTCCTCCTCAAAGAAGTGGCGTGTCACTCACACACACACACTCACACACACACACACACACTCACACCCCAGCATCGAGGAAGGACGTCAGAACGGAGAATGGGGCTGGGCTGCGGTGCAACGCAACACACACACACACACACACACACACACACACACACACACACACACACACA
>JAOTQW010000039.1:5595271-5607799 GCA_026260075.1 Sisor rabdophorus | reverse complement strand
CTCCAGCAGACCCCCTTGACCCCGGAAAGTTCGGGAATAAGCGGGTATAAAAGATGAATGAATGAATGAAAACCATGCATGAAGCTTAACCATTGATTAATCTCAATTACAGCCATCTGTAGTTACACTAGCTAGCTTTACCTAGCTTTTGCTACCCATTGATAATTAAGCTCGCTATAAAATAGCCTGTCCATAAAATATTCCCATAGCTGGTTCTAGATACTGTGAATGCTAATGAGTTAGATTTTTTTTAAAACATAGTCCACACTATTTGAATAAACAAAATAGATTAGAAATGTTTAATATCATTTATGGTATTTATATTTTATGTTTGCTGCGAGTGAAATCCTGTAGATGTCTCACTTTGGTTCTCTGATTAAATGTTATGGAACACACTTAGGAAAATAATTTGACTGTTTGTGCACCTGGTATGGGGAGCCTTCCATCCGTTTAAACTTCTTAAAGTGTTCCCTGATGAGTGATACGATCTGATCAAATGCCTCTGTGTTGCTAAGCCATTTCCTCTTCACCAGTTTATCGAAGAAAGGCTGCAAAACAAAACTTATATATCAGCAATGATGATGCAACCAAAATAAAATTCTAATTTTCTCTTAATTTCTTTATAGACAGGGATTTTTTTGATGGAATTCCAAAGAGCAGAAAAGACTTCCTGACAAAACAACAACCCCTGTAATATTTCCTTTCTAAGGCAGTCAGGATACATGATGGGATGTTGTAGGCCATGAAGCCTGGCAGTGCCCAGAGCTACTGTGGATTCTGAATAAACTGTGTGGCGTTTGGCCAAAAACATAGTTTGGCCATGTTTGTCAAAACAAGTTATTTTTATGTTTTATCCCTGACCTATTTGTAAGCCAACATCCCTGAGAACAAGCCACAAAGGAAGCGCTGATAAGATATTCTTTATATTCTTGGAACAAATCGTTTAGCAATACAATGTATGTGTATATATGCGTGTGTGTATGTGTATTTTTTTTGTGTGTGAGATATACGAACCCTGATGTGCTCAAATATCCTATCATTCAGCACTCTCACACTCAGGTTTATGATCTTATCCAGGGCGACGTTAGCTCTGCGGCCAGAGTCTTCGCTGACAGCAGGATCACTGTGTACACAACGCTCCACAAAGATCCTGTTTACGGACATAATAAACCTATTAATGACATTCACTGTACATAAATAGACAGCAAATAGTTTCACTGTAGTTAAAAATAAAACTCAGTGTACCTAAAAGGGGGGCAGCAGTTGGCTAAAGCGATTGTCTTGGCAACATAACCATCTTCATTTTCCCCAAATGCACTAACAAGGCCTTCATGGAACATTTCCACCTTCCTTTGAAAGCTGTGGCAACAAAAGACATAAATAGATTCAGCTCCGATGATGGTGATCATAGAAATATAGTTCAGGTCCTAAATATTGCACAGCATTAAAAAATATTTTAAATATGCAACAAAACAACAATCGCAAACATAAAAAAAAATTCAGGTAGTTACGACAGTCTCAGGCTTCACTGCTTATTAAAACATAACCTATTGCAGAATTATACCAGATCAGTTAAAAAGATTTTTCTCACCTGTAAAGAAAATCGGCAAGACCATTAAGACTACACTGTGCTACTCGTGAAGCAAGGCCTCGGTTAATTGCAGCAGATCGATCAAGATCTCCCTGCAGTCTCTGTAAAAAAATTATTCTAGAATTAAACATTTTAATCCATTCCATCCAAATGTGTTTAGTGAACATCCAATTCCAAATTTAGTCTTACCTATGTAAATTTTATTTAATACATATATTCTACAGCACAGTGAAAATAGTTTCATTGCATTTTGCATCATAGTAGGTTGTTGTCAGAGAGCAGAGACAGCTATGATATAGCGCCAGATAGTGGATAGGATTGGAAGGATTAGGGTCTTGCTCAAGGATCTAATTGTTTATGACTGCGGTGGGGCTTGAGCCCTGCTCTTCCTGGTCTTCAATCATTAATTTAGCACCATAACCATTTGTATCATTAATTAGCACCGTTAGTGAAACACAGCCAAGTTCCAGTTTACATATTACATCTCATTACATTCTATATATTTTGCATTGTTTTATATTGTTTACTAAAATTTTAAATAAGGGATCGATTTTTTTGCTGTTATTTTTGCCTATTTCCCATTTAGTAGGAAGTGGTGGCTTAGTGGTTAAGGTGTTAGACTAATACCAGAAAGACCAACGTTCGATTCCCAGCACCCCCAAACCACCACTGTGGGTCCCTAAGCAAGGCCCCTCAACCCCTAATTGCTCAATCTCTAAAAAAGAGATAAATGTAAGTCGTTCTGGATAAGGGCGTCTGATAAGTAATGTATATGTATTTAGTGTTTTGATAACTGTGCGTTTCTGTTTTATGAGCTTTACATATAAAATGCAATAATATAGCCTAGAATATAGATAATATTAAGGTAATATATTAAATTAAATTCAATTTAGCTTTATTTGTAGAGTGCTTTTAACAATAGTCATTGTCTCAAAGCTGCTTTACATGTACATATGCAGGGTAAAATAATAGAAGTGTTTATATGTTCTTTTAGATTAAAGTAAGATGCCGTTTGGCCACAAGAGCTAAGCAAAAAGTCTCAAAATCAATGTCATTGATACAAAATACATACCTGAATAACTGCATTAGAAAGTGGGATCTGATACTCCTCAATGTGTAGTGTGTTTATCCATCTCTTTTCTTCCTCATCCAATAGCTCAGACAGCTCATTGGTTACCTTCCCCTGAAATACAAGAGCAATTACCTTGTGTCAGTTAATCATTCTTATGTAAGATAATAACAATAAAATAATAACAATATCTTGATAATATCTTAAATGCATGTATGTGAATGTATGTGCTTTTGTGTGTGTGCGCCATACTATATTTAAACTAAACAATGACTTAAAAATAACCTATCAAGGGCAGTATAACACTACGAATAACCTTTGTTTGTAGGGCATGGCTGAGGAATATTTTGTGGACAATATATCACACACAGCCACATCTGCATTGACTCACAATTGCCTAATTAGGTGGAAAACCTTGCAGTAATAGTTACTCCTATTGTGTGTTGCTTATTCTGAACAGGAAAACTTCAACTTGACCCTAAAATGCGACACTCCAATTGGCTGTGCAGGTCGCAACGACCAGTCACTTTCTGGACCAAACAGGATGTGCCGTAGATGCACCCTTTTCCTCCCACTTGGATGATAGACTTAACGCCTGGGGAACTGGGAAGTGGGAAACACATGGGAAATTTTCTTTCTTACCCTGACATAATTAAGGCAGTCCAGCTCAAGCTTGTCCACCATCTCCGCTGACAGCAGTGGGCTCAGATGAGAGCGGTTGATCGGTGATGTTATGCATACTGTTCCAATAACGTCCCTGAAGCAACAATCAAAAAAATTTACTCTGAGAACAGCACTTGTAAAAAAGAAAAATAGGCAGGAACATGTTTTCAGGCTATAACCAACAGTGGCTTATCAATAATGCAATTAATTAACATTTTTGCTGTAGGATGGGCCATCAAGTATAAAGTAACTTAGGAAATATAATTGCCAATGAAAAACAGTCAATGACAAATTTTCCATTTACCTGTCATATATATTGTAGAGCCAGTCTAAAAGGGAGTATATGTCTGTTATTTGCATTTCTCCATTAGTGATGGTCTGTAACCTGCTTGTGACCGCCTGATGGTAGCTATGTACATACACCTGAAAAGCATTATATTCCTTAGGATATACAGACACTACATTTCTGCGGGCTGCTCCCAGATCCTCCACCATGCGAATTCGCAGATTATCCAGGTATGCTGCCAGTTCACCTGCTCGAATCCCATCAGTCTTGGGCAAATTACCATTAGCAGACTCAACCACAGCCTCTTTCCATCGCTTTTTCAGCTCCCTGGGTCGTGGTCCACCTGAAACTGTGCTCTCATTTGTGGTCCAGGCCCGATCAGCATCTTCTTCTTGTTGAAGGACTTGCACCACCAGGCCTAAGTTGGGCCCCGCAGTGGGCGAGTGCAATGATTCTCTGACCACATCCCACAGCTCTTTTTGTAAGGCCTCATACAGTAGCTCCACATCCTTAGCCTTGCGCCGACTGCTGTCCTTGCTACTGGGGCTGGTGAGATCTTCTGCACCCCCTGGTGGTGTGGTGGCCATCTCATTGCATTCTTGTTCTAGTTCTAGTATGTGAGTGTCTGCTAGGAACAAGTCTCGTTTGGTTACCAGCTGCAAAATCTCTAACACTTGAGTCAGAAAAATTTGGGACAAAAAAAAAAAAAGAGATGCAGTGAGAGGTGAAACAGATGATAATGTATTTGTATACATTTATATCATTCCTTTAGCTTATAATCATCAGTTAATGATACCAGGACAAAGCCATGGTACCATTTTAAATTAGAACCTCTGGCATACTACAACAACATTTGCTTTGCTTTTCATTAAAAATTATTTCTTAACTGCAACACACCCTTCCAGACTATTTCTTTTGGACTTTTTATTATAGCCAAGGCATTGCATTTAGTGCCAGATGACTCTTCCAGATACAGAGCAAGCTTTTGAGTCGATTACTTTTCATCCCTTTTCATTCTTAAGGAAATGACCTTTAGTGATGCAGACAGCCTTTTGGCCTTTCCAACACATGCACTGCCCTCATTTGTTTTTGAATTATATTGACAGTTCGATCCTAACCTGAAAGTCCAGTTTGGCAAGCTACTGCTTGTTGATAATACACGTCTGTCAAAGTAATATCACTAGTGCTTCTGACGCAATCAAAAGAAAACTTTTTAACTTGTAATAAAATTAGTGATGAGACAAACCAGTTCTCTTTAAGATCAGTGCAAATGATTGCATCATTTTCTAATCCTCTCGTTTGGGACTAGTACAACTTCTAAATCTAGCTCAGGTATGGTATGTGCTAAAAAATGATGACAGGCTTTGACACAATCTTACACTTCTAGTTAGATCAAATAGAAAATAAAATAAGGCTGATATATTTTATTTACCATTATATTTGTGGCCAGTGACATGTACTTTTTTAGGAAAATGCAGAAAAACATTTCAAAAGTAAAACATTAAAATATTTATATTCATAAGTACAACAGAACAGGAGATCTTTAATAGAATATTATTTCAGTTGTAGAAGGAGATAAATGCCCTTGAATGGGTCGGTAGAGCATCTGCTATATATGTATGTAAGACCTGTTATATGAGTAATATATTGTATCATGTATAAAATTTCCTATTACACTCCACTTATATATAAACTTAAATTAATTATTTTACTCCATGCTTTAAAGTTCATTTTACATTACTTCCAAATCTTTTAATAGAAAGAAAAGGTTTTGACGATGGACTTATATTCATGGAATAAAGCAAGTAATTTGAGTCACATATCAGTGACATCCTGTAATTTGTAATCCTTATCTAGAGAAACTGTTATAACAGATATGCTGAATTCATTTACAAAAAACAACCTTTTCTTCAGAGTAGAGAAGGCTGGGGAGTTTAGTTGGCGCCCAGATATCCGTCTTTGTCGCATTTGAGGAAAAGCATTCCATCGCATGCTGTGGCTAACCCTTCCAGCATCAACGACTAGGGCAGATTTGCCAACCCATCGGAAGGAGGTCTAAATATATAAGACAATGTAGACAGTTCTACTGCTATCACACAGGAGAAGGGCAGGAAAAATTGAGTGTGCTCCCTGTTCTTGTGTAAGAAAGTAAAAGCCACTTCCTCTGGTAAACCCATCCGGGCTAAAGTCCTCCACCCAAGGACAAAAACGTCACTGAGAAGGTGGGGTAGTTTAATAAATGGGTACCCCTTACACGATAACATTTAAGACTAATTAACCACCTCAGGAAACTGTCAAATATTCACATGAAATGAGGCTTAATTGTAAGATGTTGAGAGAGATCCTGGTTTATCCTGATGTCCTTAAAATTTGGAGGACCTTCAAAATAGGAAATAACTCTGTGTTTGTATTTAAGGAGAACACTATGTGTTTGTTCTCATTCTTAAACGCAACAGAGAATTGCCTTTTATAGTATAACATTTTAGAGTATAACCAGAAAAAGTACCATGGAGCTCAGGCACCTGCACAATCCATACAACTTGCCTAGTTACCCAATCTGTGGCTGAAAAAATGGAACATCAACCTATTAATTCCATTAACCGTAAACTATCTACCTTCACTTGAGCGTCACTAACTGCTAAGCTGTCATGGCACAAAGAGGCTTAAAAAAAAGATATCTGAGATTTATTTTTCCAACTCTCATTCCCCACCTCCATCATGCAAGGGTATGCAGGGTAGATAAATATTTTTCTAAAAAAATTGAATAGGGGAGTGTTTCTTCTTAAAATCCCCCACTGGCACAGCTGGATTTGCTTGGCTGTAGTGTCTAGTGTCCTTGGGCAAGACTGAACCTGTCCGAATACCAGTGGAGCATAAACGCTTGTGTAGATTTAACCATATGGATATAGACTGATTGTGAGATTGAGTGTACATAAGAACATCCTGTCACTGAAGAGCAGTGCAGACTGAACCCAGATCAGGACACACTGATCTTTCTCCAAGTTACGCTTGTTATATCCAGAAATTATTTTATTTCTGTAAAATTAAAACGTTGATGAAAGGTCAGATTAGTGAATAAGATTTTTGGCCTTTTAAGCCTAAGGTAGGTGAGTGCCATTGAGGTCTAACCAGTCATGTTATAAAAAACTTTATGAATATATTGGTTACCAAATTTGTTTTTTTGTCATTCTTCCCATGGCAACCACTTGTGTATGGCTTAAAACGTCAGTTATAGCTTTACGGCTGACAGGTATTGGCTGTAATTAAATAAAGTCTGGAAATCATTTACTACTCTCTGGTGTAACTACCTCAATAAATGGTCTACTTATCAAATATATTAACCATAGCCCATCCCAGTATATGAGGTCAGGTGAGTATTGGTAGTCTGACATTGCGGTGCCTTGTATGCACAACACTTACAGAAAATGACATGTGTGGCCTTTCCCCTCAAACTACACAGATTGTGCACGTTGTGATGCTATAACTTAAAAGCAGGTAACTTTTGGTAAATAAAATTATTCTAAAATGAATAACACGCTGAGAACAACCACACACAATCTCACACATTTTAATCATAATTAGTGTTACAAACCAATTTTTACCAATATTCTTGAAAATAATTAAACCTCAAAGCAAGAAGGTCGATGCCCTGGCAAAGGATCTTTCTGTGTAGAGTTTAAATGTTCTTTTAAATGTAGTTTTATCTAACGAAACTGCCCATAGGAGTGAGTGTGTAAGTGTGTGTGTGTGGTTGTTCTCAGCGTGTGGCCCAGCGATGGACCGGCAATCTGTCCAGGGTGTACCCTTGCCTCTTGCCCTATGTGCGCTGTGATAGGCTCCAGAAGACCCCAGTGACCCAAAGATAAATGAATGAACGGATAAATTGGAACACAGAGACAGCACGTTGGCTTAGTGGTTAGAACTGTTGCACACAGCAAGAAAGGCCAGGTTCGTGATTGTGTGGGTTTTCTCTGGGTACTCTGTTTATTCTCCAGTTCTCCAGTCCAAAAACATGTACATTAGGTTGGTTGGTGATTTGAAATTGCCCATAGGAGTGAGTGTGAGTGCTTGTCTGGCCCTGTGATAAACTGGCAACCTGTCCATGGTAAACCCCTTATGACTTTCGCCCTTCAGAGAACTGAAATAGGCTCCAGCAAACCCACCCTGATTCCGAATTGAAGAATGAAATAATTAATTTGACCACAATTAGACTTTTGTGCAGTTTCCCATACATTTTTTTTAAAAACAGTTTATAGGAAAATAAATTACAAATGACTAATTGTATTTTGTGCAAACCAGCATAATCATATGGTCAGTAGAAGGTTTTCCCATCACATAATGTTAACGCATATAAACGAGCATTTTGTGCTGTTTCATCTGGAAAATAAAAAGCAGCAGTTTCAGCTGGTTCAGCCTCTCAAACTTGAGAGAACTTGAGAGTTTTCCTTTATACAAATTCCTCTTTCCACTGCTGTTTTCAAAGAAGATGTGATTTTTTTTTCAATGCATTTAGAAACCCTTTTTGTGCTTTCTGAAGATGGTAAGATGATATGGGCACGTTATGGTTTAGTGGCAATATAAGCGATTAAGCTATGAAGGATATCAGCACAGAAAATGCTTTGATTAAACCTTGGAATGCATGTGACCACTATCTGCTTTAAATGCTTTTTTTAATAAAGACTTCAGATAAACATGCTACATCTACACAGCAAACTTTTAGAGAGATGGTATTCACTATAAAATGAATATAATGCATTAGCTTTTTAGGCCATGACTATTCTGCACCTTGCCCAAACAAGCCCTGTTATCTGATCTTAATAACTGCCAAAAGTGTACAATACAGGTATGTAGGTCCAGCTAGGCAATTCATTTGTTGCTGCCTTCCTTTAAAGTTATGTAACTATTTAGATTGTGTTTTGGCCAACAAACTTATACATAGCATTCAGTAATAATGACTGGTAACCGGTCATTAGTAACAAATTTATTAAAAGTAAAACACCTTATTTCTTCCCCTATAAGTTACTTGGATATAGCACTTCTACTCACCTGAAAGAGGCTCTCTGGGTTTGACTATTGGCACCTCCTCCACTGGCTCTTCCTCAGGTCCTGGAGATGCTGTGCGGTCCACCAGTGACTCCCTTTTCTTACCCCTGCCCACAATCTTCAAGAGAGACAATCTGCGACTAGTTGAATCAGCATCACTTTCTGAGCACAGGTCTCCATTAGGCAAGCTCTCTTTTCGAAGGCTCTCTCTACATCTTCCTGCTATCCTATTGTAAAGGAAAGAAAACAGATCAGGATGTAATATCACTAGTCTGTGATAACCAGTAAAAATCCTATTCATGATTCGTAATATCGGATACATTTTCCTGCATATCTTTTGAGTATTGATTAATCTGTACCTTAGAAGACTTCCCTCTGAACTCCTTCGACCCTTCTTCTTTTTCTCCATTGGTGATGGCATACCAATGGAGCCTTGTGGAGAAGGGGTGGCGTTGCCTTTACTTCTGCCTGACATGCGCAGGCCTTTACCTAGCTTGCCCAGGGTCTTCAGTGGTGACACCCCTTTAATGCGATCAAGTGTCCCTTTAATAGATCCACTCTTTCCTGAGCCACCCCGTCGAACTTCATTGGCTTCATTCTCATCCTCCTCGTCATCGAATGGGTTGCGGTCTCGAGGAGCACCTCCATCCAGAAGCGAGCCACCATTGTGCCTGGGCCACTCCTCATCTAAGCCGTTTCCCTCAAACGGGTTGTGGTTAAGGCTCATCTTGCGGAGAATCAGCTCTCTGTGATTATTCTCCAACTCTATATTTCCCTTTGCCCCCTTTAGCCGAGATGGGAGGTTCTTAATAACGGGCATGCTTCAGCCTGACGATTAAACACTGAGGAACAGCAGAAGACAATCAATCATTAGATATTAGAAAGACATGTCTCTGCTCTGACTCAGCATAACTGAGCTACAGATAATTGGTGTGAATTTTTAAACTGAAAACATCTTCCATTACATTGAACAATGGAAATAAATTCAGTGTGACATGATTTTTTGTTTTGTCCATTATTATAATTCTCATAATGATTTTAGACACATGTAACCTTATTGGATCTATCTCTTTTTTATGGCTGTAATATGTTAGCCAGTGCAGACTGCAAGGCGTTTAGTAATTAGTGTACAGTGGCTGAACAGTGAAATTGAAAATGTGTTGAAATGTGTAGTGAATTGACTATGAACATTGTAACGTCTCCACAACAGCCCTAGACTGTACTATCGTTTCAACAAACATCCTGTTGAACTTCCATAAGAGTGTTTCTATAATTATAGCCAGTGATAAAGGTGACAGGAACAGTGCTGAATCACGTCCTGCTGGTTCATTTGTGTATAAGCATATGGGAGAAGAGGGTTAGCCTCAGGCAAATAAAACGTTCATTCATATGATTTGCTAATCCGTAACTATCATGTGAACTCATGAGTGTGCTAAAAAATAAAATATTCAAACTTGCAGGTTTGGATTAATGAATTGCCAAAACAAATGGGGGTGAACTTATTATAATAACGGAAATAATAATATTCCTAGAATCTTCCTGAAATGTAATAATAAAGCACATATGTTTTTTTTCCATACATAAATAATGTGACAGCAGAGCTATGTGAAATGTTGAAGAACATGAGGAACCTCAGTAAGATCTTTACTAATTGACTAATTGTTAACCTTTTTTTGAGTGATTAATATTTAACCTTATGTTCAGTGGACTTACTGGCAACTATAAAATGAGAAATTAAGATCCACAGAAGAGAAAGTTATGCAACAAAAAAAGTGTGCTACAGAAGATTTATAATGCTTAGTATATTTTTCTAAATTCTTGTACAGTTTCCATACACCCAAACAATTCATAGCAGTTTGTTGTGATTAGAATAAAGCAAATTATTTTGCAAGAGTTGCAAGTTTGCAAGGCCTTTTGCAAGGAAGTGGGCGCAGCTGCTTTTTTTAAAATAGGGAAATGGAGTTCAATGATTGATTTATCAACAGAAAAAAAAAATTGTGAAAAATGTACTTATGTATGACCTCGCCATTTTACACTACTTAAGTTTAAATGTCCGATGTTTTAATGGATTTATGTTGGAAACTGCCTGTGAGAGTCATATATATATAAATACTATAGCTATTATTAAATACTAAGAGCAGTGGTCCACTATTACTGAACTACAAATGAACTACCACCTTGTACATGTTCGCGTTTTCAGTTCACATTCTTTAATTAAAAATTTTTCTTTTTAAAAATCCTCTCAGGAATGCCAGGTTAGGTTGTTGGGAGACATATATAGGCTATATAATGGCCTTTCCCAGCTATTTCCTGTATTGCACAGGTAAAAGATTTCATGCAGCATGAAATTGAGAAGTAACTACTATTTGGAAAGGCGAAAATAAGCTATACAGATAAAAATGTGTGCAACAAAAAAACAACAATTGCTTTTGTTTGTATTGTGTTTTACAGCTAATGTCTTGTGTACAGCAACCTATCGCTTATTTCATCCCCTTACTTTACTTTTTAGCCTTTCCTAATAGTAGTTGTTTCTTGTTTGGGGGAAGTGGTGGCTTGGTGGTTAAGATGTTGGACTGATACCAGAAAGACCAGGGTTTGATTCCCAACAGCAAGGCTCTCAACCCTCAGATGTTCAGCTGTATTCATTCAATCATCTTTTATATCCGCTTATGCCTTAGCTTAGGGGTCTGCTGGAGCCTATCCCAGTGCACACAGGGCGAAAGGCAGGGCCACATATAGACAAACAACCACATACACAAAATCTGCACAGAAAGACCCCTTGCCAGGAAATCGATCCCGAGACCTTCTTGCTAGCCACCGAATAAAAGAGATAAATGTAAGTCATAATAAATAAGGAAGTCTGCCAAATGTTGTGAATGTAAATGTAATGAATGTAACTTAAGGCTCTGGATTAAAACCTAAACAATGGTTTATTTCTCCTAAGTGTCCTTCTAGACCCTGGTTAGAAATTGACCCTGTATATGGCTCTACTCCTTGTTTAAGTATTAACTACCCAGATATTTATTGCTAACTGATTATTTACTAGCATTATATCTCATCTTTAGTAAATACTTTGTTGTTTGTTCAGATTTGAAAAATAAAAACATTGTTTTACACATTCTCCTACCCCAATATTTATTTTTTTATTTAAAGGCATTATTTTGCCTTTAAGTTCATGTCACATTTAGTCTACTGACTTACTAACTTGACAAACGTCCAACTTACGAATTAGGAAAGCCCAAACCTATTTAAAAAACCAGAAGAAAAATATTTGTAGAGAAAGTCAAGAAAAGAGAAAGTCTGGAATCAAGATATTACACCCAGGGCTTTGTTTAACTACAGGACCAGGAAGACCAGGAATGTTAAAGGCCTTGCACTTTCTTTAAGGAAAGGTTTCAATGTACCCAAGCCACAAAGGCGTATCACCCGGCACATGTCCAGCACAAGTTTAAGTGATGGCTCTACAGATCATTTTAATATGAAAAACACATTTAAAAGAACTTGAATCACATATAATAAGTCACAGCTGATTCTGGTTCACTTCTATAAGACCATGTTACTGCACCACATATATTTTTGTTTCCAGATAAGTTTGCATAGCACTAATTTCTTTAAAAAATTGTTTTACTAAAGTGGTTGCCAAAAAAATCTTGCAAAAAATCTTTAAAAAAAAGGTTTGAAGCACATGTATATTAAAAAACTGACTTGAAAAAGTCTGAGTTAATTTAACTTTGCTTACAGTCTCAACACTGGAACATTCATTCATTCATTCTTTCATTTATTCATTTTCTTAACCCGCTTATTCCCTAACTTGGGGTCCCGGTGGTCTGCTGGAGCCTATCCCAGCACACATAGGGCAAAAGGCAGGGGTACACC
>JAOTQW010000039.1:5564803-5574878 GCA_026260075.1 Sisor rabdophorus | reverse complement strand
ATTAAATATTGCAAATTAACTGCTGGATATAGATTTTTTAAGTGATTTTGTAACTACACTGAGCAGTTGTGTTCACATGATCTGGGCATGTTAATGAGTTTATGCAGAAAAGATTGAGAACCATTCAAATCGTATTGATAAGATGGCTTCACAAGCTAAAACGATGAGCACATCAATTAGAAAGATAAAGATAAGATAAAGAGACGCATTATATATATTTATTTCACTTCTAGATTTGTCTTTCATACGTTACACTTTAATGACTGGGGTGTGAATATTTTATTTTACATTTTTATTAAGATGCTAACTATAGGTGTCAGGATTTATTTCTATTTAAATCAAAAATTATTTAATGTACGCCTGGGGTTTAACATGTGTGTAGGCTGAGTGTTATAATACTGTAGTAAAAAAAATTGTGATAACGCAGTACTTAAGATTTTACATTATTATTACATCATATATATTAGATATAAATACATCATAACAGTTTCAAATTAAATAAAATCAAACTTGATGAGGATTAACAGTCTATTTTAGAGAATTGAAAGAAAAATATGATGTGGATGTAGAACAGATTCTTTTAGAAATCAGCCTTTAGTTGATTTTACTCTTCACTGTCAGATTTTCTACCCAAGTTTAAATGTCTAATATGTTGAAAAAAACAAAACCGATATCATTTCCAGGCTGTCTATCTAATGCTAGAAAACACAAATGTGTATTGTAAAAGAGATTAGATTCATTTAATGGTTAATTTGAACAATGTGAAGAAGAATGATGATTTGAACTACTGTATTAAATAAACCGCCTCTGTACTGTATAATACTGTAACATCTCTTTTATAGTGAAAATTGTGCCTTCCAATAAAAACCCTGATATCGACAATGTGGAATTCCAAGGTAACTAAATTTTTCTTAAAATTTCCTTCTAAAGTTGAAGTTGCTTCCTTAACATCATTTAATACTGTGTCTGTGATACACAGAGGCCTGCCTAGTGCCGTCCGACTCTGGGCCTTGCCGTGCCGCTTTCTCCATGTACTACTTTGAGCCAGAAACTCAGTCCTGTGAAATGTTTATCTTTGGTGGCTGTAAGGGCAACAAGAATCGTTATAGTTCACTGGAGGAATGCATGTCCAAATGTGCTGGGAAAGACGGTAGGTGAAGATTTTATATAGCACTAAAAAGCACTAAAAAAAAACATACCACATATTTTACACGATATTGCTTGGCATGGTGGGTATGGGACATGGAACTATCTGGGCTTGATAGAAATTAACGTCAGGCTCTATTTTATAATTCTCTGCTGCTAGTGCTGCTCCCTCTAGTAAAAATTCACTTTAAACTATTTATTGGCGATTAAGTTGTTGTGTATTAGTGTACTTCTACTTCTAAGACCAAGAGAGGCTTAACATGTCCACCCAAAGAGATTTCTAAGCACAAAATCTTTTAACTCCTTACTCTCTGCAAACAATTAATACACTGAGCTGAAGTGCACATATTTACAGGCAAATGTTATGCATATTAATAAATCAGAAGAGGTTTATAAAAATTATACAGATAATAACTTTTTTTTTTTTTTTTACCTAAATCTATTCCTTAGCACTTGTGCTATGGTGATTGTAATGTTGAGGGTGATTAAGCTAATGAGAAGAAAAAGGAGAAACAATTTCATTATTTAATTTTTGGTGTTAGTTTTTGGAAACGTGTGTATGAAACACAGGATAGATATATGTTTTTAATGCTGTAAATGTTATGAGAATGCATGTGTGTATAATTCCTGTAGAAGGATTTCAGCAGCATGGATTCAACAAAGATCACTGGACACCAGGTGAGACAATACGACATGATGTCTTGATGATGATGATGATGATAAATTATTTTTATTTTATGACTTTGTAAAACGCGGTGTCTGTCTTGCAGCCCTCTTCATGGTTTCTGCTTTGAGCTTCATGTCTGTTGTGCTGTTTGTTGGGTTGCTCCTGGTTTGGATACGGCGTGCAAGGCCTCAGCATATCCTGGTCCGGGATGACAGGCAAGAGCTGCTCCCTGAGGAGTATCTTCCTGCTGAGGATGCCATAAAGATTTAAATGCTTAAGCGTTAAATAACCACTACAAGGTTATTCTTATCTCTGTGCCCTGCCTGTTGTTGGGCACCAATATGTATCTTAACAATTATCACTAGGGGAAAAAATTTAAGTAAGGTCACTAGTACAAAAGCAGAATATTGCACTCAGTTATAGCATGTAGTCAAGCTACACAATCACTCCAGCTTTAATATGATCCTTTGGGTAAATTGAATTTAGTACACTGAATCTTTAAGTGAGATATTTTGAGGATTTTTTTTCATTAGGGATGTCTGAAAGTGAGAAACTTATTCAGTTCTTAGTTGATGAGGTTCTTTTTACTCCTCGAAATGCTTATGTTCTCCAACTGACTTTTAGAAGGATATTATAAAATGTAAAGGGCTTTTCTGTTCTTTGGGTTTTCTGTTCATAAGTTAATACTTAAGGTTTTACATTATTATTACATCATATATTCGTTATAAATATATCATAACAATAAAAAAATGAAATCACACTCGATGAGGATCAACAGTCTATATTATAGAATGAAAAGAAATAATGATGTGGATGTAGAAATAATTCTTTTAGAAATCAGCCTTTAGTTGTTGGTACACTCCACTGTCAGATTTTTTTTTTACCCAAGTTTAAATGTCTACTATGTTGAAAAAAACACAACCGATATCATTTGCCAGCTCTCCACCTGTTGCTAGAAAACACAAATTTTAAAATGGATTAGATGCATCAAATGGTTAATTTAAACAACTTAAAGAAGAATGATGACTTTTCAGCATGTATGTGCTGATCTTATGCAAGGTAAGATAAACAGGTACAATATTTGAACTACTGTATTGTTTTGTTTGTGTCCTGACCTGAATAAACTCTGGTAATGTCATGCCATCCAATTGGTGTTTTCTTTCTCTTCCACTGGAAAGGAAAACGTTTATTTAAAATGACACATCCGTCAAACTAAACACAACACTTAACTTCTTGATGATCTAGGTGTGTGTGTGGTAGTTATTTACAGTATGTGGTTGATTAGACAAAAGATTTTTCAGTTAGTCATGTCTTAAAAACAGACTGTTAAAGGTGTAACATTTTTAATTGGGTGTAATTTTCACTGAATAGCCCATGGCTGAATGTTCTGATGAGGATCTTGCTGCATTAGAAGGATTGAATCATGGCCGATCCTGTGCTCTGAGCTTCTTCAACTTCCTAAACAAGAATATGTGCAGCATAAACCCCAAAAGCTTCCTTCAGTTGGTGGTGTTTTGATTGGGGTCTAGAAGACTGTATAAAACAAAAAAGTTTAAGACCATTTAAAAAGTAGATCCGGTTTAACTGGTTTGGGATATAGTGCAATAATTTACAATAATAAGTTGTTTACACCTATTTATACACAACATACTTTGTCAACTGTCTATAGTTTAAAAAGAATGAAATCATTTGGATGAATGGGTTTAATATAAATAAGCATCGGCCATAGTTCTTAAAAGAAAAACAAAAATAGGTTTGTCATGGTCCACCAAGGTCTTTTTTTAGTTGAAGCTAATGATTAAAAGATTGCTGTTTTGATTAGTGGTAACAGCACTAGTAGTTATGTACTAGTATGATTGGTATGAAATGGGCGAAGCCAACCTCATTCTTTCATAGGACCAAAGATTGCTACCTCTGATTGTGATTGACTAGAGTTTCTGGTTGCCCAGGTTAGTCTTGTTTGACTGACTGAACTTGTGATTACATTTGTTGTTAAAAGGATAAACCAACCTGCAGAGCCAATCCTGACCATTCAGGGGACTTAAGTTGTGCTAAAGGGTGGTCATCTTTCCGATGTGTAACACCAACGTACTTGCAAATTTTTGTGTCTATTATCAAGCACAAAGTCACAGCACGCAAGGTTCACAAAGTGGGTAAAGTAATCGAGACAAAGAGATTGAGATGTACTGCACAGCTAGGTTACCAAGAGAGAAAAACTAGAGAGAAATGGACATAAACTTCACTGTTTTGACTGAAATCAAATTTAGGGAACACAAGTTTGGACCTGTGATAGACTGGCGACCTGACCAGGGTGTGCCATTTGCATTTTGCCCTATGTGGGCTGGAATAGGATCCAGCAATCCCTTGTGACCACCTAGTTAGGGAATAAGCAGATAATAAAGGTGAATAAATAAATGAATGAAAGTTTGAAATGCCACGGTTCACAGAATTTTTTTTATGTTTTTATCTATATTCTAAGTAGTTTTATATTTACAGCGTTTGCAGACTTCCTCATCCAGAGCGACTTACATTATCTCTTACAATATTTCCTTTATTCAACTAAGCAATTGGGTTAAGGGTCTTGTTTAGGGGTCAGACAGTGGCAACTTAGTGCTGAGAATTGAACCCTGATCTTCCGATTAGCAGTCCAACATCTTAACCAGTCCGCTAACATTTCCTGGCTTTTAAATGAGGGTGGGTAGGTGAGGATTGTAATAGCCAACGATGCTTTAAAGTGTCAGTTTAATGAGAGTTTCCTCTCAAGGATCATGGACTTTTGTGTTGTTACTTATGTTCTGTAAAGCTGCTTTGAGACAATGGCCATTCTTAAATAAACCCAATAAAAAAAGACATGACTAAGGCCAAAAATCGAAAAACATTATTGATTTGCTAAAAGTGTGAGGGTTCGAGAAGTTGAACAAATGCAATTAGAGCACACCCTCAAATCACATGCCTTTAAAAGTATAGAGACCTACCTACACAAGTGTTTGTCCAACGCCTCTCACACACCAACGCAAAAAGAGTCGAAGTTTCCTAAATCTTGATAAATAATATGATTAATTGGTAACATAAAGGTTCGAATTCAGGGTTCGAATTCGCAGTACCACAAAGTTGCTACAGTGGGCCTAAACCCCCAATTGCTCAGTTGTATAAGAGAGATGTAAGTTCGCTCTGAATACAGGCGGCAGAAGGAAGGTCCCAGGTTCGATTTTTGGGCGTGAGGTCTGTCTGTGTGGAGTTCTCCCCGTGCTTGCGTGGGTTTACTCTGGTTACTCTGGTTTTCTTTCCAGCAGGAAAAAGCAGATATAGAAGATGAACGAATGAAGTCTTATTAGTCTTTTAACTTGTTTACCACAAGAGGGCGCCGTTAAATCGGTACAATTAGGGCGCCTTATACTGAGGCGCCCGTGGTCTGTATTGTCTTCTCTCACTGTTTTATGAGATGTTGAAAATTGACACCAGCAGTTCTTTTGAGATGATGAGTAGCTTCCTGCCAAGAAATTTAACACGGCTCATCTTTCTTCTGAGCAAGATACAGTCATGCCTGCAAAGAGCTAAGATTGATGGCCATAAATCATATCATCATATCTATATCAACACATTTTTTTAGATATTAAAGAAGAGGGAGGGGGGGACACAGTGGTACTGCACAATGTGCTGGGTTTGTGCTATTGTCTGTGCAAGCTGAGACAGCTGAAATTAGGTCATAAAGCCTGAGCTGTTAACTCATTTCCTTACTGTATCCAACCAACCAGCTTCTCCGAGGGCTCTTCACTTTTCAAACAGCTTTACATCACTGCCCGATTACAGAGAGTTTTCCGTTAGTTTGGATTAAGGGAGTATGTGTGTGTGCAAAATTCCTGAATTGTCTTTAGAGTAAAACCTTCCTGAAACTCTACCTAATGTCTTGCTGAAAAACGTGACACAAAGTTTAACCAAGATCTTAATGTTTGTGTTTCAAGTGAAGTGTGAGAAACATGGTGTTCACGGAGAAGTTACAGATGCAGTCCCAGTGCTGCATGTGTGTATGTTCACACGTGTGTTCATCCTGGCCGTGGTAACGCTAACATAATGTCATCTGGTTTTAATCCTACCTTAGTGTAATTGGAGCATTAGCTCCTCCATACCGGCTGCCTATTTAAGTGCAAAGATGTCTGGCATTCCATGGACATGAGGACGTTATGCCCTCCTGCCCTTAAACTCACATACAGATGGACGTGTGAGTCTCTGGTGCGCTTCTTGCATATATATGGAATAGTTCCTGTAAACCTTTGTGACTCATAGGTATGGTGAAATGTCCGCAGAAAATAGTACATTTCCAGATGTTGGAAATTATAGCATTATTAGATATCTTGATCATATAATTAATAAAAATGTTTACATTTTACAGCAGTTAAAAGACACTCTAAAGCAGTTGAGGGTTAAGGGACTTGCTTAGAGGCCCAGCTTAGTCTATGCACTTGCAAATTGGTGGAGCGGGGAATCAAACCTGTGATCTTTCAATCAGCAGTCCAACATTTGAACCACTGGCGTGGCGTAGTGGTTAGCACGGACATCTCATAGCAAGATATGGGCAAGGGCTCCTTCTGTTGCATGTATTATCTGTGCTTGCGTGAATTCAGTCCGGGTATTCCAGCTTCCTCCTACAGTCCAAAAGCGTGTACATTAGGTTGATTGGTGATTCTAAATTGTCCATATAAGTGAGTGTCTGTGGTTGTTCGTATATGCGTGGCCCTGCGGTGGACTAACTATACAACTGGGCAATAAGGGATTAAGGTCTTTGCTCAGGGTTCAAGTTTGTACTTCTTCTTGTGGGAGAAATCTGCTATTTCCAAGCTCATCCCATTAGGAACAGGGTAAACAGTAGACATTACACTTCCTTTCACAGTTAATAGTTACATTGTTGTGTTGTGAGTGTTAATATTTCCCTCTCGGCTCTGTTTCCCCTGAAAGTCCCTCTGTCAACCATCTTATCCCAGTCAGCACATCTTTGGCATATGGAGAACAGATAGATATTGGAGTTCAGCTGATCCAGAGCAGAAGCCAGTAGATTAAAGCACCAAAAAAGACCATGACACTGAAGATAAAAAGGGAGCTCAGAAAAAATTTAAAAGATAGACTGTGGCAAATAAAGTGGTGGAAAAAGAGGAACAGCTGGAAGCTTAGCCACACAGAGGTTGATTTACAGAACGAAAGATGCACTGCCCATGACGAGCATGATGTCATAGCTTTTTCTCTCCCAGCGTGGATGAAGTCGGGGGGCTGAGATGGTGGGCGGCAGGGATCTTGGCGGAAGGGGGACTGTAATTTGAGTGACCCTGTCTAAAATTAAAAGCAGTTGTGAATCCTCCAGAGGGCAAAGCATTTGCAATCCAGACTCTGCTAGAGGTTCCCACGGCACTGACCGACCTCCCTTTTCCCTCTTTCCTGACTTCTTGTCCTTCTCCTTATTTCATTCCTCCATCAACAGTGTCTGTGCCTATAAAAGGGAAGCCTGGTGGCATTTTTGAGCAAGTCGGCACTGAAAAAGGCAAGAAAGAAAGATGACAGCCGCAGGGTCACAGTGTGCATGCTTATTATAAGCCATTTTAAATGCTAGAAAATGCCATGTAGTGGAAAAAAGCCCAGATAGCAGGAGAATGTTGGGTGGCTAGACTACATCCTCAGTTCTTTTTCGCCTTTACTGACTCAATCTTTCCATCAGTATCATATCAACAAACTGCTTTTTTCCCACTTTGAATACATTTTGAAGAGCTGAAGACTGACATTTTAGAGTTTATATATCTTGTGAGGAAATTTTTGAGTTTCTCTTTTAGGTTTATACTAATTCTTTTTCTACAGTCATGTGCTCCTGCCCAGTAATATGAATAATTTACAATAAATTGTAAAAAAAAACCAGATTCCTTGTGAAGCAACATTAACATGGCTGAGGCTGATTCTATAGCACATGATAAAATGGCCAATAGTGTGACTACAGTACAAATCTTTCAGTACACAAAATATTTTTAATGATAAGCAGTGGTAGCTGGTCAAAGGAGGGCGCTGGGAAAAATATATATTCATACATATACATATATAATGTGATTCACTCTGCCCCCCCCCCTAACTATTGTTGTTAGCATATTCAAACTCATCACCTTGATGCCCAGCTGTTTTTTGAAAAGAAGAGATGTCACACTATGATAAACTTACCCTATAAACTTACCCTGTAGCAGGCCTCAAACTAAAAATGAGCCCAAAGTCCTTGATTTAAAGTTCTCAACTTTGAAAGTGTTAGTTTTCATTTTCAAATAAAAAAACATCAAAACTTTTAAATGCTTTTAACATGTTTCTTTTTCCTTTTTTCTAGTGGAAAACATTAGTGTTATGCCAAAAAAAATACTTATTCATGGTACATTATAGCATTGTTGACAGGCAACAGTTCTTGAGTGTGGCGTCCGAGACTGATGCTGTTCTGAAAATGCTAAAGGTTGTCCATACATTAAAGTATCCAATTTAAGATAAATATACTCGTTAAGATGTTGGCAGGTTAACGTCTGGTTTTATAACTTCATTAGGTTAGAATCGATTTTGGGTTGGCGGCGCAGTGGCGTAGTGGTTAGCACTATCGCCTCACAACAAATAGGTCCTAGGTTCGAATCCCATGCACGTGATCTTTCTGTGCGGAGTATGCATGTTCTCCCTGCTCTTGCGTAGGTTTCCTCCGTGTACTCTGGTTTCCTTCCACAGTTTAAAAACATGTGCATTAGGTTGATTGATGATTCTAAATTGCCCATAGGAGTCAGTGTTGTGTGTGTGTTGGGCCCTGTAGACCCCGTGACCAGGAGTTTGTGAATAAGCGGGTATAGAAGATAAATGAATGATTTTGGGTTAGAAAATGAAAGAACACACAAACAAAATTGACTATAATTATCGATCTAAAATTATCTATATGCTAAATGTTTTCAGAACACAGGCATATGCTTTTTGGTGCAGTCAAAGCTTTAAGGCCAAGATGTCCGCCAGGTGAAGGGTGGGTGGTAACCCTTAGGTAAGCCAAGCATGTGCACACAGAATTTGGAACTATTGCAGTTGTCAAGCAAGCAAATCTTCAGTGATGGGAGCGACCATAATTTTATGTCATATATGAGGTCATGAAGTCTTTTCAGGACATCGCCCCTTTTATTTCCTCTTTCTCACTCTCCTACCCTCATTCCATTCCCTCTTTCTCTCTTTCTCCTTAGCCTCCCTACTCACTCATAAAAATAATGCCCTATTGTATTTTTGCAAGATAGAATCAGAAGGAAAGAATGTTTGGTGCTGATTCAAAAATGTAAAATGCATTTGCAACCGGTCAGGGAAAAAAAGTTGTACGTCAACTGACATAATAAAAAGGATGGAGACATGTTCTTTTCATCCTTAAGTGAGCTGCAAATTAATTTGTTTTATCAGCAAGCTGAGATCAGAAAAGTATCTTTAAGAACTCTGCTACACTCAGCATATCATGACAAGATTTGTATGGCTCTGGGGTGAAAGGGGTCTGTAATTTGGAAGCACTGATTATAAGTTCTGGCAAGCATTACTTTATGCATACCTGTGACTAGGTGGCCATGCCTTTTTAGCTTTAGGGTAAAGTTCTGTGGTGCAAAATAGCAACATAATAGTAACAGTTCCAAAAAGAAAACTCTCCTTAGAACAATTAGGACAGTTTTTTTTATTTCATTTGGAAGCCTTGTGTAACATAGAAAACATACCAGATTCCCACAAATAGCTTTCCACGTAATGCTTTTGGTTTGGGCTTTAATTGTTTCCACACTTATTACCATGTTTGGTGATTGTGATTCAACTGGGGCATATCGGGAAGATTTGCACTTGGTTACTATCCATTAAACGTCATTTCCATTATTATTATTATATATTATGATATCACAAGAACCACAAGAAACCACACATAGATAATTGACTGGATGGCTTTAACACTTTTACCCTAAAAGTATCTAAAATGTAGATTATTGTATGTAAGTTATTTTTCCCTCCTCCATCAGCCATTGTGGACGTAAAAATTTTTATTCAACTGAACAGATGTGTTTTGCTAAATTATTAGCATGACTGCACATAGAAACTAAAATCTGATTGGACAAAAAATGTACAAATTACTAGAGAATTTACAAAATGAAGACGATGGATGGTTAAAAATAAATTAATACAATTTAATGGATTACATAGTACTACTGTTTTCACCCAAATGAGGATGGGTTCTCTGTTGAGTCTGGTTCCTCTCAA
>JAOTQW010000039.1:5551575-5562492 GCA_026260075.1 Sisor rabdophorus | reverse complement strand
ACCCCGGTCTTTCTGGTATCAGTCCAACATCTTAACCACTAGGCCACCCCTTCCCACCAGGTGCCATTTTGTTAGTTGCCAGAAATTGTGAGTACCCTTTATTGTGGATACTTTTGAGATCTGGGATGTTTGCATTTACAACATTTAGCAGGGTAACTTTTATTTTAACTATTATTTAACATTTATTTTATTTTTAAAACTAAGGAATGAGGGTTGAGGGCCTTGCTTAAGGGCCCAGCAATGGCAAAACACATAATATAAAAACTGCTTAAATGTGTGAATTTGTAGATTAAGTTGATGAAACAAGTGAATGCAGAAACCTAGGTTGGAAATCATGTCCACCGACTGGACAAAGTATCCTTTTAAAGCTTGCATATGAGTTTGGTCTATCTTGTAGTCAGCTGTTAGCTAAGCCCCACTTAGACCCACTGCAAGCAAAATGTTATGTATGCCGAAATTGTGGTTAAGATTGTAGTTCTAGATATCTCAAATTTGTAGGGTTAAGAAATGTTCTAGCACAAAAATAATTTAAAAGACATTATTTTGAGGTTAACATTGACACAGTGTTGCTTTAATTAGAATGAAGAATGTTAAGACTTGGCACTTTCTCACTCAGTCATTATGCCTTCCAGGAAGTGGGGTGATAAAGTCAGAGGGAATGTCAGACTTTTTTTCTTTTTCTACATAGTCTTGGACTCCTGCTGTGCTTGATTAGTGGTTACTAAATTAACTATGTGCTGTAATGTGTGTTTGTCTATGTTTATGAAAGAGAGAGCATTAAAACGAAAGACAGAGAGAGAGAGAAAGAATGCAAGAAGGTTTGGAAGCAATATGTTATTAATTGTAAAGTTTGATCTTTTTGTGATGGCGAGTAAAAAGCAGGATAGGTAAAAGGAATAGGAAAGCAAAAAGTATCAGTTGCATGTTTGAGAAAATTTAATTGGATTAACAAGCAACACATTTTTGTAAAAAAAGTTTTCATTTATCTTCTACATCCAAGCTTATTTCCTACTTAGACCCCTTGCTTGGAATCAAGCTGGGCCTTTTTTGTTGTGAGCCGACAGTGTTAACCACTGCCATCATGCCACTGTGCCGCCCTCAATAAAAATTTAAATGAAATCATTCAGGATTATGTTAATTTTTTAAATTAAAATCTTCAGTTCACATCAAACGATTTCCTCCTCCACTCCTGAAGTTGTCTCAGAAGTAAACATGGTCTCTGGTTTCTTATTTGGTGTGTATATATAAATCAATTTCCCTGGATTTTCCATTAAGCAGCCCAACACATTAACCACTGACCTACTTCCTCTTTATTTTATTTCAATATGTATTTTATTGCATTACATCGTGACATATTGTATCGTGGCGAATCTATTGTGATGTGAACCGTACCTTGCAATATACAGCCCTAACTAACTTTATAACCCTTTTACTGACATTCGGTATCATGAGACTTCTGCTGGAGCCTATCCCAGCGCACATAGGGCGAGAGACAGGGGGTACACCATGAATAGATCTCACATTCACTCCTATGGGCAATGTAGAGTCACCAATCTAATGCACATGTTTTTGGACTGTGGGGACTGAAGCGCAGGGAGAACATGCAAACTCCGCACAAAAAGACCCCGTGCCCGGGATCTGAACCCAGGACCTTCGTGTTGTGAGGCGACCATGCTAACCACTGTGCCACCGTGCCGCCGCCTGCAATATTTAGATTTTTAAACGTCTCAAAAAATATTTTGTTTATTAATAAGAATCCATTAACACGGTGGATCTATACACTGGGTATTTGATAACTTCTGGTGTGACTTGGACATAGATATACACTGCATGGCCAAAAAGTTCACTGATCAAACTAATGTACATGTTTTTGTACTGTGAAAGTAAACCGGAGTACCTGGAGTAAACCCGCACAAGCGCAGTGAAGAACATGCAAACTTGGCACAGAAAGACCCCTTGCCCAATACTTAAACCCGGGATCTTCTTGCAGTGAGTTCTCAAAAAAAATTAAGTAAAAAAGGTCAAATGCCTTCAATAGTATTTTTTCACAGGGTGAAACAGGCTCTGTTTGACTTTCTAGCCCTTTATGTTAATAATCAATCTTACAGTTTTCGACAAACCATTTGTGTTTCTGGCTGCAGTGATTATCACTGAATCTCTTGGTGAAAATGCGTTCTACTTTTATTTCTGGAAAACAGCTTAGGCTAAAAATGTACCAGTATAACACAGCCACTCGTACTTCTTTGTTTAAAAGACTTGTGTGCATTTGTCTTTTTTTCTTCTTCTTCTCTATAACTTCTCAAATATTCCAAGCATCCATTTACAAGCACAAAAAACCAAGTGGACCTAAACAAAGTTACTGCCACCAGCTGTAGCAACAGATTCCAAACTACAGAGCCCTGCCCTATTTCTCTGCTGCCACAGAAACAGGTGGAGGGCCTGGCAATGCTTTTTCCTAGGCATAAGACTCCACTAGGATCAACTTCACAGTCACAGACAGCAAATGGTCCAACATGCTGTGGTTAAGATGGACAGAGACAGGATGTAACCCTTTTGTTTACTTCCCCTAAGTCTTGAGTCGTTTCCTGCTGGTCATTTGGTCACTGAACGCAAAGTCAATGAAATACTGTGTTTATATAAACAATACAGTGCCTCGTTCTCTTTATTATGATTATATCCTAATGAAATTACATTTAATGCAACTTTATTTATATAGATAATTTAACAGTAGATATTGTCCTAAAACAAAAATTGACAAAAATTCGGGAATAAGCGGCTAAAGAAGATGAAATGAAATGAAATAAGGAACAAACCTTAAAATCAAAGGAGCTGCTTTTTATCTAAGCTATAAAACCTTATCTTATGGTGGGGACATATACTGTCTTTCATTTATTATGACCGATGGTGAAATTAGCATAAAGTCTAATATTGCTAATAATAATCTGTAAGATTCAGACAAATAATAAAAGGGCGCTTCAGTGGTGTAGTGGTTTGTACGTTCGCATCACAGCAAGAAGCATTCTGGATACTCCGGTTTTCACCCACAGTCCAAAAACATGTACATTGGGTTGATTGGTGATTGCCCATAAGATTAAGTGTGAGATTGTGTGTGGTTGTTTGTCTGTGGCCCTGCGATGGACTGTGGTGTCCAGGGTGTACCTCTATGTGCGCTGGGATAGGCTCCAGCAGACTCTGTGACCAAAAGCTAGGAAATAAGCGGGTATAGAAATGAATTAATGAATTCACAGTCCCAGGTTCGATTCCCAGGCAAGGGTGCGGCTTTCTGTGCGGAAACTGCGTGTTCTCCCCCTGCTTGCGTAGGTTTACTCTGGGTCACTCTGGTTTGCTTCCACAGTCAAAGAGCATTAGGTACATTAGGTTAATTGGTGATTTCAAATTAGAATCTAAATTCTCCATAAGAGTGTGTGTGTGATTGGTTGTCTATGTGTGGCCCTATGTGTGGTCCAGTGTGTACCCTTGCCCTTCAACCTATGTGCACTATGATAGGGAATAAGCGGGTATAGAAGATGAAGATGATCTATTCATAATGTATGTCACAGAAATGAGTCTTTTATGTAAAAAAAGAAAAAAACTTGTCCATTATGACATCACGGAGCTAGTGGATGTTGCAAAGCTCTCCTCCACTTTCCATTTGAGGATGCTCCAAAGTTGCTCAGTAGGGTTTAGGTCTGAAGACATGGTTGGCCAGTCTATCACCTTTACCCACAGCTTCTTTAGCAAGGCATTGTTGATCTTGGAGGTCTATGTGGGATCGCTATTATGTTGGAATACTGCCCTGCAGCCCAGTCTCCAAAGAGAGAGGATAATGCTCTGCTTTAGTATGTCATAGTACAAGGCATCTGTTTATTTTCTAGCTTGGGGTCACAGGGGTCTGCTGAAGCCCTGGACAGGTTGCCAGTTCATTGCAGGGCCACACACACTCAAATTCACTCCTATGTAAAATTTAGAGTCACCAATCAATCTAATGCACTGTTTTAAAACAGTGGAAGGAAGCCGGAGTAACCGCAGAGAACACACGCAAGCGCTGGGAGAACATGCAAACTCATGCACGAAAAAAACTTGGAAATCGAACCTATAACCTCATTCATGTGAGGCAATTGTGCTAACCACTACATCACAGCTCTGCCCTTAGTTCCCTCAATAAAGTGTAACTCCCCAGTCCTCGTAGCTTAAGAGTTCTCAAATATATTCTCGCACATTTTGGGCTCATGTGCAGCTTTAAATACCATTTTTTAAAAACAAAACCGTACTAACATCTTGCAACAAAACAGGCCCCCAGTATGGCTCCACGTAAGTAATCTGAATTATATTTATGTAAATGAAGCTGTAAGATCTTTCAAAGGTTAAACTCTAGTACTGAGATGCCGCTTGTTTACAATTCTACCAAAAGTAACAGAGTCATTTGTTTTTTCCACAGAGCCCTGATTTGGATAGATAGGGTAACTGCAACTGGCAGGCGTGAGGAAGCCAGTGCCAGTTACCACTGTTTCAAGTTGTTTTAACAACTTTAGGTTAAAGCCAGTGACCAGACATCTGTAATTAGGGTAACCCAAGCCTGAGCCTTCAGCCTGTGCCTGTTGTGGGTACTGCGAAAAGAAACGTAAGACAATTCATTCGTATATCTAGGTCACTTTAAACAAAGCCTAATTTATGGGCTTTCCCTAGCATAATTTCAGCTGTGGTGTTTTTATTTTTGCCTCAAAATTGGCAGTAAAAATATTGCACAAGTTTCACTCCAGCTTGCAACACCTTCTGTTCCCTATTTTTTAATTTGCACAACTGGTTGTGGAAAAGCAGGACTTACATGGCTGTGCAGGAATGTAGAAAAGATGCATGGCAAAATATTTAGGAACTCCTCCAGCTTTCCATTCTGGAGGACCCTTAAATCTATCTACCAGTCCTACCTCAGACTGCTTAGGCTATCATCAGCATATACACCTCCTGTTTGGCTTTCATCCTTTTAGTTGTGCTGAATGGCAGAATTTCTTTACGCACACTCGTGTAGTTAGATAAAAAATCGGTTTGGAAAAGCTTTTCTGCACACACTCTTCAGGTTCCAATTTTAGGACAACTTCCTGGTGCACAACAGGAAGGTTTCTTCCGTTTTTACAATGCATTATAGCCCAGTTAAAGTGTCCATAAGCTATCAGTCTGAAACAAGTTGAATAAATCAAAAATAAGCATGATTCATCCTAGTTATCTTAATTAAATAAACCAGTTTAATACAATAAAAGCGAGGCCTTGTGCTGTGGTTATAAAACAAAATAGCCATAAAAATACATTCCAAGAAACTTCATGGAAAGGAAAATAATCTGATAATAGCCTCTTAATGTAATAGCAGCCTTTGGAGATAATAACTAACAGAATGTGATTTGGAGAAATGCTTTGCTATGGTTTTGTGTCAAAATTCTTGATTTAATGCTGGAAGTAAGCATTCTTTACATAGTGCCTTCCACTCGGTACAAAAAAAAAAACCCAGAACCCCCCTGTTTGTTTGTGTAGAGTTTACCAGTGTGACTGGCATGTCTTTCACCCCTACCACCTCTTTCACTGTTCATTTTTCAAAATAGTTTTGGGTAAAAATGATTATTTATGTTTTTGATTTTGATAACAAATTATGATAACAAATTTTGATAACAAATTAAAATCTTCTAATTCAGAAATAAAACACTTACAGTATTTGATAAAAAAAAATGTTGGTTGAAGGGCCTTGCTCAGGGGGTCCTGGTAATGTAACTTTGTGGTGCTGAGTGTCAAACCCACAATCCTCCTGTCTAACACCTCAAACAATGAGCTCCAACCTCCCCATAAATGAGCCTCATTTTTATTTCTTATTAAAAAAAAGTTGCTTTCGGCTATCAAGTTAAAAACAGAGTTCTCCCATAATCACTTTTTTCATCAAAGGTACCTGAACATCTGTTTAGATGATTTAACTGCCTGATTCTCAGGTACTGTCTGAATTTTCCTGATTCAGGCTCAAGTTACAGCTACTGAGAATATTTAAGTATATACTATATTTAAGTTCATGCAACACTGGGGATTTTCCTGTGAACTAGAGAACGGTTCCAAACAGAGGTGTGACACAAAATGAGGTCATGTTACTCCGGCTACAGGCAAACCAGATGCTACCATATGGAGTAAGATTTTTCGAAAAAATGATTTTACTTACTAAAATTATTTTGGACATCTTATTTCGTATTGGTCTTGTGTTGTTTTGGCTAATACGCAACATGACTGAAAGAGACACATTTAAATGACCACAGTACACCGAAACACAGTGCTTCAAGGTTCAACTCTGCACATATGTGTGTCAAATATTTGCTCAGGGCCTCACAGCTAGCAGGGGTCCGTGTTAAGGACAGGTTTTTTTTTAAAAAAAAAGCTAATAAAAATACTACAATAACAGAGCTTATTTTCAATATACTAGATTGTGCCTGATGTAAGACCTAGGACAAGTGAGCATTGTTGCGCTTTATGAGATGTCCCAGTTTGAAGAAAAGGTACAACTAACCATGAGTAATTTTACCGTTATAAAGGTGACGTTAGCTGAGACAATGACTCAGTGCAAAGACAAGATTGGATTTGATCAATCAATCTGGATGTGTCATAAGCAAAGAAAAACTCATTCATGACGTCAAGTGATCAAATTCATGTATTATAAAGGTTCCAAGCAATTCTAGGGTGTTATGTATGTGACATTAAACATTTAACACAGCTTGCCGATTACTAAACCAGTACAACCAGTAGGAACTCTCAGAGAATTACTATAATTTCTTGTCTAAAACCATTTTTTAAAATAAATTAATTAAAGAAGTTGAATACAGTGGAGTTTAAATATGTTAGGTTCCCATTTTAGTCTGACTCATTTGGTGTGCAACAGGAAGGTTTCCTCACTTTTTTTTAGTCATCATAGTCCCATATACCTTCAGGGACCTGTGACTAATTTCATGAGTCCTGACATGTAAGAATTTGATTACATAACGCAATCATGAACGTAAGATGCTGATCACATCATGTGATCTAATTCATGTCATTGAAAGGTTTCAAATTCAGAGCAATTCAAGGGCATTCTGGACTTTATTCTTAAATATAGACATTAAACATTAAACGCCATCACAAAAACAAGCATATGTACAGCAAGAAAAAATTTGTCTGAAATGCTTTTTGTATAATTTAATTCACTCATTCATTAATCTTCTATACACGCTTATTCCTGATCATGGGAGTCAGCTGGAGCCTATATATAGGGCGAAAGGCAGGGGATACACCCTGGACAGGTCACCAGTCCATCACAGGGCCACACACACACAACCACATGCACTCACACTCACTCCTATGGGCAATCTAGAGTTACCAATCAACCTAATGCACATATGTGTACTGTGGGAGGATCCCATGCCCGGACTTTCTTGTTGTGACGCGATTGTGCTAACCACTATCTTGTAGCCTGCTTATTCCTTAATTGGGGGTCATAGGGGTCTCCTGGAGCCTATCTCAGCTCTTTACACTGGACATGTTGCCAGTTCATTACAGGACCACACACGATCACACTCTTTCCTATGGGCAAATTAGAATTACCCACAGCAAGCCTGGGGGAATAAACTTCACACTTTCTGGGAATCAAACCCTGGACCTTTTTCCTGTGACACAACAGTGCTAACCACTAAGCCACTGCGCCACCCCATTCAACATTAACACATAACAGAACTTTCTTTCTTTAGTGTATAAAGAGGGGATGCAGCCAGTGTAATATACCTGTTAAAAAAAACTTTTCAGTAGACTGATACAAAAAATAAAAACGCAATAATACTGCCAGCACTAATACTTTATCACTAATTCCACTCTTTTGATTTTAATGTGAAAATCGCTATTTAGGACTGATCAAGGTGAGATGATAAACATGACCACTAACCAGTACCTGTGTAAAAATTCCTATAGTTTTCTGGAATAAAGTCAGTAAGTTCTTATCATTTGAGTTGTTTGAGTTTGTTTCTGTTGTAACTACAGTATACAGTGGTTTTTTTTTTTTACTTTTCTTACTTCTTGGTTTGCATGATAGTGCATCTCAGATGATCTCAGTGCATTATTAAAATACTCAATCGACCACAGACAGCTCTGGTTGCAGCCCCTGGCAAAACCTCAGCAGATTATCAAACCATCTAATTATATAGCCTACGCATCAGATCAGATCTCTTAATTTACACAAGATGTGCACATACTAACCTACAGTAATATCTCTGAACTAGAACCCGTCCCTCATCCAAAGCAACAACACCACCACCAGCCCCAGAACCACACCCGCCTCCTTTTTTTTGAGCAGAGATTGTCTTACCTTTCCTTATATTCACTACCAGTTATGAGATTATACAATACAAGTAACTGACAGGCTACTGTCAATTTTTTTCAGTATTTGAAGAGAAAATAGAGCTGGAAAAGAGGAAATATGCAAATAGTGGTGAGCATTTACACCTTTTTGTGCCCTGGGAAAACCGGCATTATAACCGCTGAAGTGACGTTTGACCATTAGTCGTTAGTGGGCGTTCAGGGGTTCAGCAACTTTTCCTGGACACAAAGCAGTCTCTCTCTCTCTCTCTCGCTCTCTCTCTCTCTTCCTCCCCATTTCTCTCTCTCTCTTTCTTTCTCTGTGTGAGTAAGGCGCAACGGACAGCGCGTCGCTTCTTCTTCTCCTTTCCTGCGCTTTTGTTCCGGACAGATTTCCACTAATGCGCCCCGACTGGGAAAGTTATTTCAGCGACCGACGAGGAAATAGGTATTTCAGCGACGGACACCTCACAGCTGGACACAGCTGGACATCACAGCTGGACGCAGAGTGACTTTTGAGCCTTTGATGACTCCAATTTGTTCACCTGTGAAGGTAGGATAACCCCTTCATACACCCTCAGATAGATACACATAATTTTGATATAAGGTAAATAAATAAATATTTTTGTTTCATTTTGCGGATGAGTTGTGTTAGGCGTAAGTGACTAAAAAGAATATATATATTCTGAACTGAACTGACTCTGATTTTATGAATCAATGCACTATGAATCATCTCTCCAGTCAATGTGGCTCACTATAAACTGGTGCTCCAGAAAAACTCTCTTAGTACCTTTAAGACGACAACCCCTCCCCCCCTTTACTAAGTTACACTTGCATTTATTTTACTGAGTAACTTTCATTTATTCCTTTTTTTAATCCCACTTAGTTGCTTAGGGTCCCAGAAGTTGCAGCTTGGTGATGCTGGGAAATTAAACATACAATGTTCTAAATAGCAGTTCAACTTCTTATCCTCCTCCCTGTACATAGTAATCATACAATTATATGTTATGTGGTATTTCAAATTAAAAGGTCGCTTGTTGTAAACAATAACCTTTAACTTTGTTATTCATGTTATGACTTGTTGCAACAAATTATTTGTTCCACATTACATTAAAGTTTAAAGCATTTGAACATGATGGGAGGTTTTAGTTTGATTTTTTTGGTAGAATAATTTTATAGAATGTAGATCCTATAATTAATTAAAGATCTACTGACCTCCATTCTTCATAAAGATGCATATGTTCTCAAGCACATTCCTCACATTATCTTTTAGCCAAGACTGATTGAAACATTGCTCTTGCTTCATAGACCTTATTTTCCTCTGCATCTGGAATGCTGACCATTCAGAGCTTCAAAATAAAACATGTTCTGCTCTATAATCAGACATTTACTTGAGCCTGGAAGAAATTGCTTTATTAGCTGTCATGCCAGGGATGAAAGTCATCAGAGTCCGATTTGCTTTAGTGCCTAATTGCTTTCACATGTCAGAAATTGGCCTTGGTGTGTTCCAGCATGAGGGCATTAATTAAGATTAAGACAGAACCTTGCAATTGTTGCAAGTATTTGCATGTTGTTAATTTTTTATTTTTTTTTTTACCCGTGTGAAAGTCTGCAATTGCAAATACCATATCCTATATCTTTAAATCTGCCAAACAGTAAGAATTCTAGGCATCACAATAAAAATTCTAGTCACATATGGATTGGTTTATTAGAATGTGTTGTTATTTAAAAAAAAAAATCTTTTTCTGTTTCACACCTGTGCTGAAAGCATAGCATCACACAGGATAGACTGTCTGCCAAATGCTGTTCCTTGGAAAAGCACCCAACTTCTGGTTATTTTCTGTGTAAACACACCATGGACCTGTTGGATACATACATGTAGATCTTGGCAAAACATGACAGTTACGGATTCTGGGCCTAGCACTTCTGCTATTACCCTGGTTATAGCAACACTGAATTATTTCCCCTGAAAGAGATTCCTGTCTTTTCCCACTTGCTTAGTCATTTTGAATGCCGTTGTGCACAGAAAAAAATATATTTCCATAAATATTAATTATAAATTTTTTTATGAAAATATTTTCATTCCCTCATTTAAACTTATAAAGAAGAATAGAAATGTGCAAAACTTAAGGAATTAAAGAAAAGGAATTGCACACGTTTAGTTAGTGTTTATTGGCAAAGGATTTATAATATGATACATTTCATAATACAATAAAATATATTGCAATACAATACATTTCAATTTCATTTCTTCAAAAAATGTATAAAAGATGTAAAACAAATATCCATCAAATACAAAGTTGGAGACGCCCTTATTTTTTCTGGCATGTTTGTTTTTGAGACAAAGACTGTATGTGTCAGTAACCAGTAGTGGAGTGGTTCTTCTTCTTCTCCTTTCAGCTGCTCCCATTTAGGGGGCGCCACAGCGAATCACCTGTCTCCACTTAGCCCTTTTCTATATATCCTTCTCACTCACACCCACTAACTTCATGTCTTCATTTATCGCATCTATATACCTACCTTTGGTCTTCCCCTTTGCCTTCTACCTGGTAGCTCCATTGCTAACATCTTCCT
>JAOTQW010000039.1:5530242-5551326 GCA_026260075.1 Sisor rabdophorus | reverse complement strand
AGGACCTTCTTGTTGTGAGGCGACGGTGCTAACCACTGCGCCACCGCGCCGCCCCGAGATAGAAGTTGTTGGTAGTTAAAAAAAGGATTAAGTCTGGAAGGCAGCAGTGGCGCTTCAGCTGCGTTTACAATTGTCAACTTGAGGTGGATCATGAAGGCTATGATTCCGGTACCTGCTTATGCAGAAATAACACCGTCCGACTATATAAACTGTTTTGTATAAATCTTCCAGCTCACCTCCCTATTCAGACTTATCAGATCTCTGGATGGATAGTGCCTTCTAAAACATCTGACATCCTTTCAGCACATTTCCCTGTGTCTTCCCCTTTCGTAATTCATCACTGTTTTTATAGGTTTCTAATTATTATCCATGGCTTTCTGTTCATAGACATGCATTTTTTCAGGCGCCACACATCATTTTTAAATATAGACATCAGTTATACTTCCATGCACCATGATTAAGTGATATGAGTGCTTACTTATCTCTTGCCTTTTGTTTGATATACAGACATTTAAGACATTATTTGCTTCATTCTGGCGTCACTTGCCAGCTTATTAATCAAATGCAGAGACACAAAGAGGTTTTCTCCTTTAAGAGAGATTCAAGCTGATAACATTCGTCCTCCAGACATTTTTTTTTTACAATTTTCTTCTTTGTACAGCCTACAGCCGATGACACTTTTATAGTGCCTGGAAAATTCTGGATTTTGCAGCTCTCCCGGTCGAACCCATTCCCTTTAACGGGCTCTCTCTAGGGTAACAACTACACGTACATAAAATTATGATGCCTAACAAACAGATGGAACAACTCAAATATAGATTTTCAGGCTGACCTGCTTATAGTTATTTTTATTAGAGGTTTTCTCCATGCCATTTCATAGGCTGCTTTTGGAAGAGCCTTTGAATCTTATAATTTAGAACTATAAACAATTGTGTGTTGAGTAACTTTGAGTGTTTTCGCTTTCACATGTTGCTGATAACTAACCCACTCAGCTGCTGTGCAACTTGAGGAAGTTGCTAAATGTTGTACAGTATTTCACAATTTCAGAAAGTCTGAATTTAAGCTTGCCAAGTGAATACAAATATGTACACGATATAAGTTTCGTAACATTTTTTTATGCACATGAGTCACATCACAAATGGTGTGGATATGCAGAGAAGCTAATTGAATCAGAAATCTTAGATAGGTAGATAGATTTGCCATCTACTAATAAAGTTGTACAGCACACATCTGTTGTAAGTTAGGGTAAGTATTTAAAAAGACCAAATAATAAATGTTTAAAATGTTTAGGATATTGATGTTGAAGGCTGAGCAGTTACCACACTATGTGTTGCTTGTTACACCACAAGACGAGGTTTTTATAGACTGTTTGAACATGGACAACAATCAAACAAACATTCTGTGTCCTCTTTGCCCTGTTTTGACGAGCAAATATGAGATGCTTTTGTCTGCTTTTTACTGCCCTGTTTGCTGCCTATGTTTGGGCATCTACTTCAGTCAAACATCTCTCATTGTTGCTGCCAAGGCTACAAGGAAGGGTCTTTGTTTTTGATGAGAATGTGGAGGAGACTGAAGAGTCCCATGCCACAGGGCAATGAATAGTAATCTGGAGGTGGGGACAGGGGTAGGGGGATCGAGTCCAATAGGAAATGTGAAGGTCAGCTAGAAGAGAAACAATGACGTTCCCTCTTTGTCTAAATGTGGACAATGGCACAAGCAGGCTGGTACTGATGTCTCTCCTCTGCAGTATCTTTGCTGTTTATTTTTGTGTTTGAGTGTGTTGGGTGGCCTTCCTCAGCAGGCAGTTCAATGACTGAACATCAAAGCATACCCTGTGCTTTCACACACTGTTACACAATCAAATACAATGCCCACAGTGTGGCCCATTTGTTTGTGGGAATTCAAGTGTGTTAGCACTGACCACAAAATATTTGATATCTTTTGTACAGTTTTCTGGCTACATGCTTCAGAACACTGAAGCTTCCCCCTGATTGACTCTTTTGTGAGCCAAGAACAACAAAATATTGTGAACCTTGCAGTACTATAACATTCACTGCCTCTAGCATGTACATCCTTCAGAATGAAACATTATTAGCAAAAGTAATTTGCTAAGTAATTTCTTAAAGTTAAAAAAACATAACCGAAAGCTTAAATGTATGAGAATCTAAAAGAGATTCGCATTCTTGTGAGGGTAAATCCGATTCAACACTTGCAGCACAAACACAGCCTGTATACATTAGCATACATCTATAGCATTCACTTATTTATTTATAGTTACGCCCTGATCATGGGGCAGTATGGTGGCGTAGTGATTAGCACAGCAAGAAGGTCCTGGTTTCGATTCCCTGTCAAGGGGTCTTTCTCTTTGCATGTTCTCTCTGTGCTTGCCTGGGTTTACTTTGGTCTCTCTAGTTTTCTAACCCAGTCCAAAAACATGTACCGTAGGTTGACTGGGGATTCTAAATTGCCTATAGGTGTGAGTGTGTGGTTGTTAGTCTATGTGTAGCCCTGCGATGGACGTGCAAGCTGTCCAGGGTGTACCCCTGCCTTTCACCAGATATGCGTTGGGATAGGTTCCAGCAGACCTTTGTGGCCCTGAGTCCTGATCACGGTGGGTTGTTTGTTAGGTAGTTTGTTTCTTTAGTTGATTTAGTTTTTTATTCTGTCTGTTTCTTTATTTAGATAATTATTAACTGAAACAATATATAACTGAGTTTGAGGATCCAGTATTCTCCTGCCATACTAACATTGCTGGCATTTATCCCATTTTCTAATGCTGCACGTGTGGTGGTATAGTTCAAATCTGACTATTAAGATATATACAAAAACCTTTAAGTTGATGCCATGTTCACTTTTTTGTAAATAAACAGGAGCCCTAAACACATATAGATGCAGAATAAAAGGTTATTGTGTTCCACCGCTACTGTATAATAATGATTTAAAAAAGACTAAAGCCTAAAAACAGCTGCACAATGCTACAAATTAATAATAAAGCATAAACCATGCTGTATTATTCAATTTAGTTCAACTTAAAACCCAACTCGACCTACATTAAATATTATATTAGAACTACATTATAGTCGGTAATGTAATCCTGGTTTACATAGCTAATGATTAAATCTAATACATAGTCCATCATATTAATTGATTTTTATCACATCATTTTGAACCAGCTTTAAAAATGGCTGCTGTGGGAAGACCCTCCTGTTGGATTTCATCATTAGAAATCAGAGAATGGAAAAAATGCCCAACATTCTGTGTGATAAAGTTATTAAGCGCAATGCTATTTAACTTATTGAAGAGTGTTGTTTGAAGCAGTTAGTGGTGCAAAGAAAACATCTTGCTGAAGAGTTATGTGAAAAGGTCTGTGGCCTGTGGTCTGCCGTGTCACTCACATTGGCTCTTTCTAGTCTTGGCCACGTTTACTAACAAAACATACCAGATTCTCTAGTGAATGCTGAAGCTCTGGTTTGTGAGGCTATTATGCATGGTACAAACAATTCTAAAGCTTTCAACATTTAAAGTGTGCTATGTAGTGGAGACATACTGCCTACTCATGACATGTGGCAGGTCTACACATGGTTCTGCTAAGAGACAGCTGAGACGCACCATATTAGGCTGTAATGCATGTACTTAGTCATTTCAAAGTTAAACAACTCACACCCAAATCCCTTTTACACATAGAACTTTTTAACCTGATGTTTGGTGCCTCAGCGATCACTCACACAAAATATAAAAAAAAACACTTACAGATGGATTACAGAACACAAGCTGTCCAGGTGTGCTTCCATATGTCAGCGGGAGTGCGTGTCTTTCTGGCTGTTACTGTCAGGAGCGTGTTTCAGACTGTATGCAGATGCGTGTGAAAGTATGCCATAAGGGATCTTCTGTTACATGTAAAATTATACAGTGTAAAAATCTTCTTGTCATGTCAGCAATTTGCCCAAGGTGCATGTAAGACCACTCCGAGCAAGTACTTTGACACGCAGAGATCTATTAAGAGGCACAAAGTATTGTATATAAGTGTGGCTCTAACATCTGGGTCAGTTAACCAGATTTTGGCTCATTTCCACTCGGCCTGAAAATATTTTGGCCCCATAGGAGGTACTTACTCTCTATTAGAACCTTTACAATGGTGAAGGCAGAATACAGTGTTCTGTTTATGGAATTCAACAAACAAGCTCTAGACCCAAAATAGTATACATGGGGTCTAACCGCAAAGCCTTCAAAGTCCTTCATGCTCACAGTTACAGGAAGAGAGGTGCCTTTTAATTAGTCAACCCTGGAAATGAGGTTCGAAAAGATTCAGGGCACATAAAATTACTGAGCAGGGCATCGAGACCATTTAAAAATGGCGATGTTTGAAATAGTTCTAAACAGCAAATGTATGATGGCCAAAAGTAGGGCCTCTATAGCATGAGTTATTGCACCACTAGCACAGACTCTCTTGGGTATGTAGACCGTGAGATTATACACACCTTTTTACTGACTTGCATATATCAAAGTGCAGTAAAATTCTTTGGTTGTAAAGCAAAAACCCAGCGAGAAGGACCTTGAGCCTGTTTGAAAGCTCTATTTAGGTGTAATGGACCCCCTACTGGTTTGAATTCTCTGAAAGAAAGTGAGATGGAAGTGAAGGCTAAGGGTCACTTGCAAGCTAGTCTAAGTATCACCGTAAATAAACAGCGGTTCGTCGAAAGATTGAAAAAAAAAACTCTGTCAGCTTTGTTATTTCCTTTCACTAACAGCAGTTCCTGTTGGACTTCAGGACAAATGCTCACAAATGACACATTGCACAAGCAAGACAGGAGCACATTCTTGTGCTCATGCCAACTATTACATATGTTCGACTTTTTTCTCTTTTGATGGTGAAAGCAAAGAAAGTCTCTACGAGTCTCTCCCACCTCCTGTTTCCCAAACAGTTTCTATTGGATTTCAGTTCTTTAATTGCTTTGGCTCAGAATGTAGGTATTTTTCCTTCACTAATTTTTTTCTATGCAAAGTGAAAGAAACGGAAAGAACTGCACTACTGATAAAGAGGGCAGGTCTGCCTTCTGCCTATGTCAGGTTATATTGAGAGGGGAAAGTATTGCACAAAGAAACAATTCTTAGCTACTCATTTAAAGCTACTTTGTGTTGAGTGTGATCAGGTTTGATCATAAATACTCACTGGAGCACAGAATAGTTGTGACACAGTCGAATATTTCTGTTAGCTCGTGTGGTCAGAAACAGCTGTCAGTTCTGTACTTTGTCTAAGCCCTTTATTTTAAAAATGTTTTCGACATACAGCACACTAAGGCATGTGCTAGGGGAGTTTTATGGCTCAGAAGCTAATCGTTCTCTGACTGGATATAACCCATTTCAACTTACAACTTACACATCGTAATTGCTTTTTGGTCTGCATGTGTCCTAATTGAAAAAAATATCTACCTGTTGCAGATTCCTACTTCTCCGACCATTTTCACACCATGCCTGAGGGGGCGGGCCGGGACAGCCAGAAAAAGCTGAGTAACCAAGGTCAGTAGCTAAAAGATGTAACGTCCATGAGACTGACAGCTGATAGATAAATAAGAGATGATGTGAAGAGACTGATAATACATAATGAACATAGTGTAAAAATATATAAGAATATTTGTTTAAATAAAAATTCATTTAGTTAGTTATAAATTTTTTCTCTTTTTTACATGCCCACTATAAAAATTTGTTACTGCCTCAGAGATGAACGTTACATACAATGAAATCATAAAAATCCTTATTCAAAAAGGATTGTATTTACATTGACATTTACATCATTTGTGTGTCGAACACAGTCTCAGGTTTTGACCACATCCTCATAGGCAGGTGCAGAGTGGTAAGTTTTTACATCTTTAGCAGGCAACTTGGTACAATATGTTAATATGTTTCATTGGCCACATAGGCACGAATAACATTTATTTTTAATGTCTGGAATTAAGGAATTAAATTACTTTTATTAGCATGCATGGAAATGAAATGCTTATAAAGTGTTGTTTTCTCAGTACGCAAACGTCCTGTGTAAGACTTACACAGGAAGAACGAGGGTGTGGGTGTGACATTAGTCTCTAAAATACAGTTGAACTGTTTTTTTTCTAGGCAGGGTGGGTTAAACAGACAGTTACCTGATATAAAGACTTGCTTTCACTACGTGAAAAAAGGAGTCAGTTATAATTCAGGAGAAAATGTCTACTGCACCCTGGATTGCAACGTTTGCTTTTTTTGTATATACTCTGTTTCTCTGCTCAGAGAGAATCAGGTAGGTTTTACTGAAATTGCTACAGTATATCATGCCAGACTCCGGCCAAATAGACTTTTTACATGCTATTGAAGTGGTTAGATTTAATATGACTGGTGTAACTGTGAGAGACATTTTTATAAATTACATTCATACCTCAGAAATGGTTTAACGCTTGGTTACAGCTGTCTTAAAAGTGGCTTTGTGTTCACATCTAATAAAAGAAGTAGGAATAACTTTTTTAGCTATAAAACAGCAGGTCACATGGGCGTTATGAAATATGAAAGCCATTTTAATGTTTCCATGTTACAGTATTCTGAACGAAGCTATAGACAAGATTATTTATAGAGCAGAAATGTCTGGAAGATGCCCAAATCAAACTTTTAATATGAGCGTTTTATAGCGAATTTGTGCCCTTGTTGATAACTTCCAGTTTCCATTTTATTAAATATAATTATGGAGCATAACACTTATTTTTTCCTCTCGCTTTTTAAAATTTATACCACATTTGTCATAGCTAAAATAAATTCCAATCATGGCACATCAACCCCTTTGCCTGCAAGACTAAATAACTGTTCAGGTTATATGTATCTGTTCCAGAGGATGCATCCGCTTTACATTATCACACGTCATGGCCTTGTCAAATAGAATTTATGTTAAGCTTTGAAACTGTTTAAGCCTGCATTCCTTTTTTACTCAATATTAAAAAAATCTTGGAACAGTGCTACTTGGTGCACTCATCTGACCTTGATGTGACCAGCCAATGAGGTGAGCAGTTTAGCTAGGAATGATCTATGCCTAGCAGTGAAAAGCATTACTCAGGTTTTTGCCCTTTTTTTGTATAAATATATACAAAAAAACAGCTGTAATATTATTGTTTGAAAACAGCTGTAATATTATTGCTATTGATTTAGGAAAACCACCAGATTAAGACATCTGACTTTTTTATAGGAATGCTTAAATCATAATCAGACTGAAATGATTGCCAAAGTACTTTCAGATTGGAAGCACAGAAGTAGTCTTGGTTATTATTAAAGACTGGTAGATAGACCTTTCCCATAAGTCAAGCATAGTTTTAAAAAATATATATTTTAAGTTTAACTCAAGTTACAGTGTCTCAGTCCTTTCTCTCCAGACATACCTCTTGCATATTGTTGTATTTTATTTTTTCCAGATAGAACATTACTGTGGTATCTTAGATAAATCAATTTCCACCTGATGCATTCTAGTTGAACATATCACATGCTTACATGTTTGATCATCCAAAAAAAATTGTGGGCAGGAAGTTATGAGTTTTGCTGTTATAATGTGTGAAACTGTTTTTGAGAACAACACTAGTTGGTATGCACTTTGTGTTTATTAGTAAGTATTATAAGTAGTAATCTTAGAAGTTCTAGTTTTAGTAACTAGTAATAGTATTTTTGGTGTGTAATGGTGTGCTAAGGCACCCAATCTCTCATTCTTTCACAGGGGCTTAAAACTGCCCCAAATTTTGCTATTGGTAAGCATTTTTACGAAGAAACAAGACAACAAAGAAAGTACTGGTAGCTGGCTGACTTAAGTTTTGCTTTTATTTTGTGTCTCATATTCTGTCATTTTTTTCTCCTCTCGGTGGATGTTAAGCTGCTAAGCGGCCGTCCTCTGTCTCCTCTCTGAGTGGGATTGTGAGCCGGATGGCCTCGTCTGGTGGCACTTCTCGTGGCAGCTGCACCTCCGTCAACACTGTATGTTCTGACAGTGATCGGGGCGCGAGTCTCAGCTCGTCCACCTCCTCCGCCTCACTACAAGATGGCCACTCATCCTCTTCCTCATCCTCACTGCCCAGTGGAGCTGTTCCAGCCTACCCATCAAAACCCCAGCGCAATGGCTCTGACATCAGCCTGGACCTAATGCCGTTGTCAGGCTCGACCTCGTCCGCAACCATGCCAAAACTTTCACGCCTGCAACGAGTGTTGCTGGAGATCGTCGAGACAGAGCAGGCCTATGTGAGGGATCTAAAGAGCATAGTAGAGGTATGGGTTCTAAGACATACATAGTCATACAGTTAAAGCCAGATACTCTTAAAGCTGTATGTCTTTAGCAGAACTTTTTACGAAGTTGTACATGCCTGAGGGCAATTAGAATAATACAAAAGCTTTTATCTTTACATAAATCCTATCATATTTTCAGATGTAATATAAACTGGTTGTGTGGGTGATAGAAGAAAATAGCTGAACTTTTATCAGTGCCAGCAGCTATTTCCTCATGATTACCTCAAGATACCGCAGCACCATTCATCACACTTTCAGGTGGAATGGCGGGGGCTATGGCAGTGGATAAAAGCAAGAGTAAATTTAATCTGCTACTTCAAAAGCACATTTGCAATATTGCAAGCTGAGCTCGGTCAACCAAGCACAATAAGGAGGTTGTTGTCCATAGCTTGCTCACACACAGATTTGGTGGTGAATATTATAAGAGACTCTTTGTAAAAACTCTCAACACGTTGGTCAGATCGCTGACCTTGGTGGAAGGTTGTCAGGCTTTCATCAACAGCACTAAAATGTGATAGGCATATTTTTTAAATAAAATCAATATACATATATAAATTTATGCAAATATAGACAGACAGACGGACAGATATGTGTGTGTGTGTGTGTTGTTAATATTACACATTATTCTTATCTCTGGCAATCTTTCTTCAACTTAAAATCAAAATAAAATCATTTGGTGCTGACAAGTACGGTGTGCAGTACAAGAGCCTAAACAAGGCATAAGCAAATGAAGCGGCCCTAGTGTCCAGCAGGCCCCCCCAAAGGCCCATAAAATAACTTTAGACCATTGTGCAGACAGTTTTGTCCAGAGCGACATAAAAGTGCTTTAAGTAACATTATTGAACAGCTCAATACTTGTACAGTTGATTGCAAAATAAGGTGTAACATCCAATGTTGTTAAATTTTTTGAAAGTTAATGTAAAGTGCTAGGTGTTTGAGAAAGAGGTGCATCTCTTGCGTCCTAGGGGATGGTGGAATTAGTTAAGCATCTTGGGGATCTAAAGGAACTCAGAGCTATGCAGAGATGCGTGCTTGGAGGTAGGATGGTGCGGTTTGGTTTTTGGCTTTTTAGGCAAGCGTCAGTGTTTTGAATCTGATGCATGCAGCTACTGGAAGCCAGCAGTGGTGTGGTATGGGAAAACTTTGGTAGGTTGAAAACAACAAGTGCCGCTGCATTCGGCATTATCTGCAGAGGACAAATTGCTCTCAGGGAAAGACCTGCCAAAAGCGAGTTACAATAGTCCAGTTTAGACTGCACAAGCAACTGAGTGGCTAGATAAGAATGGTCAGATCCTTGGTATGTCAGGTCATAATGGTATGAAGGACATATGAAAAGTAGTTGCGTAAGCTTAAGTGAGTATAAAGGAAGAAAAGGGGAGGACCAAGTACGGATGTTGTCCTCCTCATATTACCAGATGCAATGCTGTTCCACAAATACTGAGAAAATTTCGTTAGAATATTATTATTGGGCGGCGTTGTGTGTTATGCTAACGTAGTGGTTAGCATGTTCGCCTAACAGCAAGAATGTTATGGGTTTGATTGCCAGGTCTTTCTTTGCAGAGTTTTCATCTTCCACCGCCTGCGTGGGTTTACTCTGGGTACTCCGGTTTCCTCCCACAGTCCAAAAACATGTACTTTTAGGTTGATTGGGGATTCTAAATTGCCCATAGGAGGTAATGTATGTGCGTGTGGTTGTTTGTCAATGTGCGATGGACTTGTGATCTGTACAGGGTGTACCCCTGCCTCTCGCCCTATATGTGCTGGGATATGCTTCAGTATACCCCTGTGACCTGGACCTCGGAAATAAGCGGGTTAGAAGGTGGATAAATGAATTAATAATTAATTAACTAAATAATTAATTGAATTATTATTTCCATGAAGCTTTTTTTAAAGAACATATTTAAAGTTCTAACACATTGCTGATAACCAAAAATAATTTGGTGCACACCTTTTTAGTCATTGGTATTAATGGCCATATTTTTTATTCAGCCTGAAATAAATGGTTTTTATCTAACTGGGATAAGCACTATACAATAAAAAATGTTTCTGTATCTTTTCTGTTGGTGATTATGACAAGTATAATAAGAAGTTATTAGTCTTTAGCGTATTAGCTGCTACAGTTGTTTCCGAATTTTGAATGTGTCAGCAGCCCTTATCATTAACAGCACTTTTGAAGTTTAGGAATTAATGATAAATAGAAAAAGAACATATATTTTAATTATGACCTGCTAAGTGAAGCAGACTATTATTTATTTGTTGAAAGAGTTGTCCAGTGGAGGAGTACTGCTGGTTTATCCATCTGCATCCCTAAAATGGGGTGTGATTGTAAGATAATGATTGTAAGATGAGCGCTTACTCTAGGATTTGCAGTAATCGCTGGCTAGACTTCTATTACCAAGTATTGTCTGTTTTTAATAGAAATTAGATGAGCAATTATGTCTGATATGTGTATTACGCTTTTTTGTAGGGGTTTTTTGTTCTTTCTTTAGTATTTGCTTCCATGAGTGCACATTGAAATCTATTAGGGTAACAGACTGGGTGGGTTAACCCCTTTTTTTTTTGCTTTTTCTAGGACAGGAAACAGGGGGGATGGGGGTCTTGGCTGTAACCCCCTTTCTGGAGCATGAGCAAAGGGGCCCACTCACTAGAGAGGGAGAAACTTCTCCAATTGTTGACCTACTTTTTCAGACAAAGGGAAATATGTGCAGCTCCTGTAACTCTCAGTATATACTCTGTCTCCAGCCTGCTCCGAGTCCCATTCCTTTGTCCGTCTTTTGATGAAAACATCCCTAAGAAAGAGTTTCTCTTTCTTGTTCTTGATTCTGTCAGTTTCTGGTTTCTCCCCCTAGCTGACCCTCAGGTTTCAGTGTCCTGTTTTGCACTATTCCTTGTCTGTCATAGCCCCCCACTCATCCCCTTCTTCCTTTCTGGTTCCTCGGCTGCAGTTTTTCTCCAACCTGTGACAGACTGTAAATCATTATAATAACTGTGGCCCACACCGGCATTTGCCTTTTAGAGTTGATGAATGTGCCAGACTTGTCATTTTCCAACTCGTTTTGACCTATAACGTCCTGTTTGCCTTTCTCGACACCATGGCACTTTGGAAACAAACAAAGGACAAAACAGAGCTCATAGTTTTTCACTGCAGGAATGTAGCTGAATTGTAGGGACTGAGAGAGGAGGGGGACTTTCCTAAACCTCACTGTCTTGCATGCCTCTTATTGTTTATTTGTTCAGAGCTATTTATTGTACCAGTCCAGTCGAGACACTTTGGTTATTTCTGTAGTTCTCTTTTAATATATACTATACTTATTTTTCTCATGGCAGATTGCATCAAAAAATTATGGCAACGTCAATTTTATTCAAAGTATCAAATGTTTGATGCACTAAAAAGCAGGAAATTAATGAGATAATGAGGTCATTCAGTAAACACTGATAATGCACTGATGGATGTGACTGACTTGCATAGCACAAATACAGTTTATTCTGGCAGCAGACAAAACATACCCTGAAAAATCCCTAAATTAAAACTAATATTTTATGACATTAATATTTATAAATGGCTCTGATTTGATTGCAACATGTGGTTTTTACATCCAGTTGATAACATAATGGATCGCATTATAATTATATTTTCTTCATACAATGCACATTTTCATATGTTTCCAGCTCACAAACTATCTGACCCACCTCATCAGATCTCATAATGAGAGTAAAATTGTGAGTTAGGGCAAAGAAAACCAAGACAGAACAAAGGGGACCAGTACCGGATTGGGCAAACACTGGGAAATACTGATGTGTGGTTAAAAATCAGCACCATGAGCCTAATAAGCCTTAGATACTGTATGTCATATGAGCACTTTTTTATATTTAGCCTACCAAATACAAGATAATCTTCAGTAAGAGCATTATACAAGCCAACGAAAATGTTTTGGGTATGAGAGGAGGGCAAAGTGGAAATACTCTGCATGAAACACCAATAAATCATAGATAAGTATACAGATACACTGATACCAGTGGAGAGAGACTAGCGCGCGCATTTAAATATTAACTAGCATTATAGTACATCTGACCTATCAGGACGACTTTTATTTATCTTTCTGCAGTTGAGTTGAAGCTTAGGGCCTTGCTTAGGGGTCCAGGGATGTTGAACCTCCGATCTTAATTACTAAACTACTATGTCCAGCTTTTACACTTGTGTGAATGCTTGGGAGGTGAAAGAAAGATACTGTATATAAGATAATAGATCTGAATCAGCGACCCTTGAGCTATGTGGCAGCTCTACCTACCCTCCTTAATGTGGCAATTTCTTCTCACGTCTAACAGCTAGATTAGTGATTAGTTAGTGTTGTTTGGTATAGACGAAGGAAATTGTTAGGTTTGCGCACGCTTGGAGTTTCCATTTGTAATTTGGATGTCTTGAATTAATAAAACTGTCTATGTTTGCTTAGATTGCAGCTGATCAGCGCAGTTTATAATGGGACCTAATAAAATTGGAAAACTCCTGCTCTCCTGATGTGCTTACTTCCATCTGTATGCCAGTGATTTTCTTATGAGAACAATTGGCGTCTTTTTATCCTTTGTCGTACAGCACAAAAGTGCAGGAAGATAATATGAATGAAGGGGTGTATTTTCCGATCCATTAATTGCCTTCCCCTTCATGTATTTACTTAGTTTTATTAGCTTGATGTCAGCCTTTCCTTTCATTAAAAAGCCCTTATGAAAATTAGATTATAACAATGATTAGTGTTGTTGGGTTGCTCAGAGGTGAGAGGCCCTTCCTGCTGGAGACGGTTTAGTTGCATAGATACATTTTCATGTGCATGTGCAACTGATTTATGTTTAATTGCTTATAATGAAAATAAGATGAATGAAAGAGAATTAGAAGTAATTACAGTCAAATAAAATGTCGATTGCCAGATTGATTGCTGGAAACACTTTATCTGCATCTAATCTAATGTCTCAAGGTTTCAGTGCATTCTTTTTGTCTACATTGTCTCTCTTAGGACTATCTGGGGTGTATCATTGACTATGGAGACTTGCCTCTGAAACCAGAGGAGGTCAGCACACTGTTCTGCAACATAGAGGACATCTACGAGTTCAACAGGTGAGGGTGATTATGCTCTGCTTTTCTTTCATTTTCTGCCACTGTGTTTTGCAGTCCTGTCTGGGTCAGAAGCAGTTTGGTTAGACACTACTGCTTGGGTGGTTCTTCTATCAGTATAATGTAACTCACACAGAGGTTGGCCCAGACTGTAGACAGTTGCGATGAAAAAAAGACAAGGTCCAGGCTGCAACCAGAAGGAACGCTGTTCTGTTTTGGAACCTTTCCAGGAGACATTCACTCTCTGCCTTGATCGATTGCTGTGTTAACCAGTCCTGGACAGAGTTTTTTTTATTATTACAAGCAGCAAAAATGGAGGTTGATCACATCCTGGGTTCATACAGGGAGCAGTGTTATGATTAGGGTTTAATTATAGTTAAGGTTTACTGTATGACTTAAAAAAATAAATAAATAAAGATGTTTTTTTTAATTCTCTACTTGTTTAAATCTTTTTAAATGATTTATTATAATACCCCTTTTCCTCATAAAATACCTTAATGCAGTTGAGGTCAATTTATTTTTATTTGTTTATCATACATACCTTGGGAAAAGGAAAAACTCCCTAAGATTAAATAAGGAATAAATAAATAGGAAACTTGCTAAAAAGGAGAGCCAGAAGGTAACACAGATATGAGGGATCTATGGGATAAGAGCCAGCCTGCTACATCAGTCTTGATTTAAACACTGTGTCCTAAACAGTTGACCAAAAAACGGCATAAAGAATTACATAAAATTAGGTTGAAAAATTAAGGTATACTCCACATATATTGTTATTTATAAGTAAATTAAAATTTCTCTTTCAAGGTGCAACAAAAATAAAAAATATATATAATAGTCAAATAATTTTTGGATACACTACTTTGTGTCCCTCTGACTCCCTTTTAGACATTACAGAAGAGGCAAATCTGGTAGTTTATCATTTGGTTTATGAAATATTTTTTCCAAGTCTATTACTGGACTTTAGTTTGTTTGTGTGTGCCCAAAGCTTTAAGTAAAAAATCTGCTCATCAGATGTTCCCTTGCATCATCCACCCACAGTCACATGTATCCAGCCTCGGTTTGATTGAAATTTTTAGGATATTTGTAATTCCTTTCCAGCTTCTTACTTTTTATCACCCCAGGACCTCTCTTACTGAGAGCCCTGTTTTTCCATTTCACTGTCTCATATCCACTCCAGGCTTTTCTTATTACAGGACCTCCTCTGACTTTACTAAATGATGAAATCTAACATGACGTTTTTCCAGCCACCCCTATGGGAAATCTGCTTTGCTATGTGGTAACAGAAAATCTCACAAAAATCTTGGATGTATTTGTGGCTTATAGCATGGTAATATTTATAAAATGCAGCATAGCAGAGCCGGGGTTTTTGTTTTATCCACGGGCACTTTTTGCAGCTTCCCTGAAATTTGATTTGCGTGTAAAGGAACGAGAGTTAATCATAGTTCCACTGCAGCACAGATTTGTTCCTCATTCTTTTCCAAAACTGTTTAGAGTAAATGACTGACCTTGTTTTTTTCCCACAGTTTATCCTTTTTTTTGTTTTATCCATGTTATCCTCTTATTTCTATGGAATGAAGTCTCTGTTTTTACTTACTATTTTCTTAAATCTTTTTTTCTCAACACCAGTCAGTATGCGCAGATGTCATGGTACCTGGAGCAAAGTAGGCTATAAGTGAAAGAAGGGACAGAGGGGGTATGCTGGGAAAGCATCCGCTAATGCTTTCCCAATATCTGTATTATATAATCAAAATAAATGTATGAGTTATTTTAATCTTTAATGTCCATTGTAGCGGTGCAGGTTCTAGTTACCTTCATTTAATATGCATTTGACTCTGGTAAACTGGTAAGCTACTGATAAAAGACAGTTTCCTGGTTTATATCTAGTTTCCGTAACATTTTGGTAGTGTATTCATTATTCCGCACCGAAGTGTAGCACTAATTGTTTAATACACCACATGTTAAACAAATTGGCTGACGTTTTAGTGTTTTGAATTGTTGACTGGGATGTCATCTGTTAGCTTTTTCAGGATGCACTTGAAAAGGTGCTGTTAGGTGCAATTTAATCCCATATTCCATGAAAGTTCAGCATTTATTTGGAACATTTAAAATTCATTCATTCCTTCCTTTATTTATTCATTCATCTTCTATACCCTCTTATTCTCTAAATCAGCGCCACTGTGATTTGTGCAGGAAGGGGTGGAACCTGGACCGGTTCACCAGTCCTTCACAGGGCCACACACATTCCTATAGGCAATATAGAATCACCAATCTAACTAACATACATGTTTTTTTACTGTGGGAAGAAACCAGTGTACCTGGAGTGAAACTACACAAGCACAGGGAGAAATTGCAAACTCCACACAAAATAAAACCCGGGCCGTTTTGCTGTGTTAAAATGTTTTGTATTAATCCTAACCCAATTCCTATATAATCTCAATATATTTCATAATGTATAACTCTAACTTCTATTTAGAGAATATAAATTGAATCCTATCACTAACTTTATATATAAAAGGCCTGTGTGACTACAGGACAAATATTTGGTTCACCAAGCCCTAACATAGGCATATAGAACAAAGAGCAGCTTCAAAAGCACGTTTCCTACCCTAGGGGTCAAAAGAGAGCATTTATTAGAACCAACAAGACAGATTCCTCAACTAAGTGAAATCTAGACCTCGGCCTGACCTCAGTCTCCTGTGTTCCTTATCTGAGTTCTTGCTTTGTTGCCTCATTTTGATAATTTGCCCAGAGTGGCACGTGACTCATGTTAGGCAGCATCTATTGCTAATAACAGATATCTTATGAACAACTACAGAAGTACTGTTTTAGATGATCTTTTCAGTGGTTATAACTTGGAAAATAGCCCCAAGCTTTAGAATCTTTTAGGTGTCTAAAAAAGATTTTTGATTTCTTCATTGACACACAACAGTACAATCTGTACAATATTAAGACTAATATTAAACTTGTTACATTTTTATGTGAAACAGTGGTGTGTAAACGAAAATTCTTTTCAAAAATTAAAAGTCTGGAGGGGCCCGGTTCTACGAAGTGATTAAAAAAGTGGGACACTTTAGAAAAGCCTCGTCTACCTCATGAGGCTAGGTGTCACTTAAAGAGGAATAATCACTCCAAACCAAGAAATGAAGCAGAAGCGAGAGCCTCTGGGTGAAATCATGTCTGCAATGCAACCTACGGTTTGACAGCTTATTAAATTATATAAGCACAATGAAAAATGCTTACATAAAGTAGGGTTTTTTTCTGTACATACCACACTAACTGCATTAGCAGACAAATATTAAGGATGCATGAAAAAAGCCAGATGACAGTAGGCTGAGTAAAAGGACAGAGTTTGAGGCCAAGTTAGTCCTAAAAACAATATAGGATTGAAGGAAGCCAGGAAAGGGAGGGCTTTTAAATTTAAGGTCCCTCAGAGGTAACTCCCTTTCCTGATGCTGGTTGTAACTATAGGCAGTATTAAAAGGGATTATCAGCCTCTTTTTCTTTTTAACCCTCCAATATTGAATTACCCTAGTCCCCTTTTTTCATGACATAAGTTTTCAATGAAACCCTGATTCATTCACGGTATGCTCTATTAAATAACTCTGACACATTTAAAGATCTAGACAGTTCTTGGCTTGCTTTTGTGTTTTCAGTGTTAAGAGTCTATGTAAGTGCCTTGCTATTGACAGCATAGACAAAATAATAGCAAGCGTATTAATTAATAACTCAGGTCTTTGGCTAACATGACTCCATGCTGAGTTTTAGTGCCAAATTCTTAGTCAGTTTTCATTCCATTCTGGCTACCAGCGGAGGCATAGTTTATGATCACAATGCTATACCTTTTATTTAGGCTTTCAATATATAGGGACATCTTTGTTTGGTAGAGATGCGTAAACAGAACTGTTTTGTTCTGCCCAAATATGATTGTAAAAAAGACTGGAGTATCACAAACCATAAATGGTACTTGGGATAAGCCAGTTCTTAAGTGTGCTTTCACAGCAGACAGCAGGCATGAATTCCCCTCCACTTTTTGTTATAACCAAAGTAAAGCCCCTTCGACCACAAAGGGCAGCTACAAAACCTGCTCTGTCTCCAGAGGAGGAGAGAAAGATGCTGAAAGCAGAAAAGCAGCGGTTTTCCCCGTGAACTTTTCCCCTTGAACAAATGTAGGCGGGATCAAAGAACGACACACTGTTTTGTTGGTGCACTGGGAAAGGAACCCTACATACACTCCTGACCGGTATAGTTGACAAAAAAATTGTTACTAATGGTAATTTGAAGTTTGCTGATGAATTAAACAGACTGAAATGTATGCGATTAGCTCAGCTCTCTCCAAGAGCTACAGAGGTCAGACTGTAACCTCACACCAAAATCCTTGGAGATCAAGTTTTCTGTTTCATGTCTGACTCATGATAGTTATGCTTTATTCAAAATAATCAACCCTAAATACTTCTAAAACTCTTCAGTCCCGCCGACTATGCTGTCCAAGGATGCCTGCTGTTTTTAATTCAGTTAGTTATTATAAGAAGTTCTCTTTTGGGGTTTTCTATCACTCTACAGTGCTCTTGGTTCTCCGGTGCCATTAAAAAGGTATCAGTCATCCATACAGCAAGGACGTTTATTTATCTACTGTATGTTTGTGTGGTGATAAATTAAGAAACATCGATTGTTAAGAAATAAAATTGGAGCCGGCAGCACACAAGCCATGCTGATATTTCGTATTATTTAACATTCCTGCCCAGGGGTCTTGTAAGAGAAAAAATCCAGAGAAGGGGGTTCAATGTCTGTACTTTCTTATGTGGGGATCTGGGGGAACTGGGAAGGGGGTTGCTGCTTGGGCCAAAATGAGATGTATTCCATCTGTGCGCTCTTAAGAGATAGTAGGTTTGAACCGATGGAAACGAAAGAAATAAACACTATGTAAAAACAGAGACAGGAATCAAAGTTTACTGTCGCCAGGACTATGTTTTTGTAACACCAATCCTAGATGTCCCATATAAAAGGAGACTAACACTGCTTTAAGAAAAAAAAGGAACAGGACAAAAATAAGTGTGCGTGTTCTATGCTGTGCCCCTGCAAAGATTTAAAACCTTTATTTATGTGATACATTTGTATGAAAAATCTGGTAGCAGCATCCAATGGCTGCTTATGTGAATCCAGTCAAGAAATAATAAAAAATGTACTGTCTCAACAGTGAGCTTTTGGAGGATCTGGAGCGCAGCCCTCATGCAGCAGCTATAGCCGAATGTTTTGTGGAAAGGGTGAGTACAGGAACATCGTGGTTTTGAGTTATTATGTGCTTGAAAAACTAGGATCTGTTGCGTGATGCATGTGTCATACAAACAGCATTTTTTTTTTATATTTCACCCATACATACAAGAGCGAAAACAAAGGCTATACAGTATGAATCAAAGTGTCTTAAAATGTCTTAGGTTTCACTTAGATTAGCAAAATGGATTATGCAAACACTGCTTTGTTTAAAGTGGTTAAAAAAAAACAGCTGTGTAAATGTGCCATATGCTTGGCAGTATAGCAGAGGCGCAACAGTTGAATATTGTCTATGGGGGTATTTGCGTGAAAGACAGATGGGCTTTGTGAATTAATCCCAAACATATTGGCAAACTGTACTGACCTTTAAACATGAGCATGTGTGTGTGAGCTGACACGCTCCACATTACAGTGACAGACCAATGAACAGACCTGGGTGGCATGGAAGCAAAAACAATGCTATCTTTATGTTTAACATTCAGATTATTATGTTACTACCCTTTATTTTGAATTCCTAGTCAGATAAATACAAGATGTTTTCTTATAAAATTATCGTATCTGCTGGAATTAGAGGCCACAGTTTTTTTATGTTAAATAAAACACTTTTCATGATCAATTAGTGTTTAGCTAAGAACTATACTTTGGATTAGACTATTGACAGTCGACATTAGGCTCCTGTTTATGAGCTTGGGTTGTCTGCGTTCTTCAAGTTCACTGAACCAACTATCTAATGTCATTAGTGTGTCAAGATTAAATGGGTGTGTATGTGTGTGCAGTAAAGGTGTGTGTCTTTGGGTTTGCAGGCATAAATAAAAGGTTGTAAATGAGGGGCGGCATGGGGCAGCAAGATGGTTTAGTGGTTATCACTATTGCCTCACAGCAAGAAGGTTCAATTTCCTTCTGTGTGGAGTTTGCACTTGAGTGAGTTTACTGTGGTTTTACCAACACAGTCCAGAAACATGTATGTTAGGTTGATTTATTTATTCATCATCTATACCCGATTATTCCCAAACCTGGCGTCACGGGTGTCTGCTGGAGCCTATCCCAGTGCACATAGGGCAAAATGCAGGGGGTACACCCTGGACATTTCAACAGTCCATCGCAGTGTAAATTGTAAATTGCTTATAAAAGTAAGTATGAGTGTAAGTGTCGCCCTGTGATGGACTAGTAACCTGCCCTTCTGCCTTGCGCCCTTTTAGAGACAGCTGGGGGGCTTCAGCAGACCACCTTACACCGAATAAGTACATAAGTGGGTATAGAACATAAATAAATAGATAAATGAATAAATGAATGCATGAAGTCTGTGATTTTATTAAAGTTACTGATTGTATAATTTAATATTTAATCTAGGAATAGTCATTATCAGTAAATGGTTTCTAGAATTTTAATAGCACCTGTTTGTTTGTAGATAAAAAAAGTGGAAATAAACTAAAATGGATTAATCTGGAGTTGGTTGACACACACTAATGACATTAGATAGTTATGATTCGTTGATTGAAATTCTTTGTTAATTCAGGATTAACAGAGAATGTTTATCTAGAATCACATCCTACTTGGCAAAATCACATTCACCATGTATACATGTTAAATGCTCCTATATTTGGGTTTGATCAGATAATAATGAAGAATTTTGGATAGGCATCGATTGAATGCTGTGGCGATGGCTTTAAAACCTTATTTGGACAAATTTGGCCTTTTCTCAGGATCTCTGTGTACAAAATATCAGACTTTTTTTTTAAAACAAGGGTTTATGAAGTGGATCCAAAAAAAGCTTAATTTAGACATGTTTACATGCTTGTATAGAAGCCTGCATCATCAATCATTTTTCTGTTGTGAAGCGCAGTATCCAAAGCAGATTAAGAACATCACGTAATTACGATGTAAATAGTGTCTAAAGGAAGCGGTGGTTTACAGATTGATACACAGATTCAAACCAGCAGCTGTGTGATTGCTGTGTGATTGTAATTGCTGAACCCTATAAGTTGCTATAATGAGTCCCATATTTCCTTAGCCATTTATCCACCAAACTGAAAACATCCAGCAATGTATATGTTTAAATGGGTTATAAGTCATTTTAAAGGATTGGGTTTTATGAATTTTTGACATAAAATGAATGTACCATTGTTTGTATTTTAAATTTGTCTGATTGATTTGCTTACCTCTCTGCTTTAGAGTGAAGCTTTTGACATTTACACCATTTACTGCATGAACTATCCCAAGTAGGTACTTTTATTTACAGTGGAATTTCTGTGTGATGTATCTCAATTGCAGTGATCTGTTTTATCACTTATGCACTTACATATCATATTGACTATACAGCTGAAATGTACAAATTTCAGTTCACATTTAAAAACATATTTGTTTGTTTATTTAGTTATAAAATTTTACATTATTTACATTTGCACATTATTTAGTAAATACAGGAAATATAT